>JAJEJO010004869.1:1026021-1078967 GCA_020662805.1 Glaucomys volans | reverse complement strand
ATCCCACTCCTTGGCCTTTACCCAAAGGACTTAAAATCAGATTACTACAGTGATGCAGCCACATCAATGTTCATAGCTGCCCAATTCACAATAGCTAGATTGTGGAACCAACCTAGATGCCCTTCAATAGATGAATGGCCAAAGAAACTGTGGTATATATACACAATGGAATATTACTCAGCCATAAAGAAGAATAAAATTATGGCATTTGTAGGTAAATGGATGATGTTGGAGACTGATGCTAAGTGAGATCAGCCAATCCCCAAATCCAAAGACCAAATGGTCTCTCTGATAAATGAATGATGATGCATAATGCGGGGGGGAAGGGTGGCAAGAATGGAGGAAGGGTAGATAGTATATAGGGTAGGTAGGGGGGGGATCAGGGTGGGGGGGTAAGAATATGAACAGAATGTGTGACAGACATCATTGCCCTGTGTACATGTATGAATGCACAGATGGTGTGATTGTACTTTGTTTACAGCCAGAGAAACAATAGCTGTACTCCATTTGTGCTCAATGAATCAATAAGCAAATAAAAAATAAATAAATAAATAAATAAATAAGTAAATAAATAAATAAAAGAGCTATATGCTTTCTCCAGCCAAATGGGTCTTCAAAGATGTAAGTCAGGGAATTTGTGGTAAACTAAAATTTAAGACAGATTTAAACAAATGTGATGCAGTGTAAGAGTTACAAGAGAATAAATGGTATATGGAAAGCATAATTTTAATGATAGTCTATAAAGTTTAAACAGAGTACAAAAGATAGTCAGATGATGAGATACCATGAAGAATTCATAGGATCAAGGGATTTTAAAATGAAGAATTATCAAATCAGTGTTGTAGAAAGGAAAACAAATACACGAACCTACATACATAGGAACAGGAAGCAGTAGTTAACAATGAGCTGCAATGGAGTTTTAGAGAGCACAGCTATGTAATGATAGTACCTAGGGAGTGAATATCTGAGGTTTGGTGGAGGACAAGATGATTGGGAACAGCTTATCTTAAGGAACTTGAGGCCAGGTGGGTGGAGTGTTATCTATCTATACCAAGAATTATGAAAGAATGTTCAGAGGAGAGATGATTGGTTTGTAAAAGTCTTAACCCAATCAGTGAATTAATCTGATAGGGGTTAACTGAGTGGTAACTGAAGTGGTAGGTGTGGCTGGAGAAGGTATGTCGCTGGGGCCTGACTTTGGGGTAGATATTCATATTTGATAAGTGGTGTCGCTCTCCATTCTCTGATCACTATGTGAGCTGCCTCCCTCTGCCACACTCTTCCACCATGATGTTCTGTCTCATCTTGAATGTCAAGGAATGGAGAAGACCTTATATGGACTAAGTCCTCTAAAACTGTGAGCCCTCAAATAAACTTTTCCTCCTCAACAATTGTTCTGGTTGGGTCCCTTTAGTTACAGTGATGAAAAAGCTGACTAAAACAGCTATAGAGGAAAGCATACACAGAAAACACATCACTATCTGGATATTGCAATGAGAAATCAATGGTTTACTTGGGAGAGAGTCATATGTTTGCAAGGTTAAGTTAAAATAAGAACTCCTAACTGAACAGTACTGTTTCAAAAGCACAAAGGCAAGGCAATGGAATTAATACAGTACATAAAAATTTGTAACATATAATTTCCCAGTACAAATTTTAAAGTCCCAGGTGATCATGAGGCAGCATCACTTACTAATTATTTCTCTCTGATCTTCACCAGTAAAATAGAACTTTAACCAAAAAGAGCTCAGTCTTTCTTTTTTAGAGGTAAAGGACTGGAATGGCAGCTGAAAATTAATCACCAGTTGACTTGTCCAAATTGACATGTGGCACAGCAGTTTTTAAGTGTTTGATGTATTTAATTCTGACCTTGCAAATCAAGGAGAGTCTTGAAAAAAAGGGCATTCATGTTTTAGCTTTGAGAGTGAAAAGTCTGTATAGTTTTTACTTTTCTTTTTTCTTTGACAGTGAACTCAAAAACATTTTCACTGACTTGTCCATCAAGTTACATATCACATTACAAATCAGAGCCACCAAAATCAAACGATTCCTAGCTTGCGAGTCATTTCTTCCCACTCATCTTCAACTGAAATGCTATTATTGTCTACATATATCCACCTATGTATTTTCTTGAAGGGAGACAAAACTATATTTTTAGTTCTTTTTGTTAAATAAATTCAATTAGATTAATTCAGTTATAACATAGTTGATTGAATTATATGTGCCAAAAAATGTAATTAAATGGCTTGAAGAATGAACACATTCTTGTAACTACCAGGTTAAAAAAAAGAATAAAAGCAACAACCCAGAAGACTATTAGCACTTGAGAACTTTTCTTTATCTCCATACCAGCTGTTAAGTATTTCCCTTAAAGGGGACCATGATTTTATTCCCTTTCCCCAAAGTTTGGTTTTTGAACTTTATATAAATAGAGTTATACAAGATGGATAAGTATATTCCCAAGAAGGATTTTCGGATATTGAAAGGAACAAGAAACACGCAGAGACTCACTGCCAGAGAAGTTCTGTTTATTTGCAAAAAGTCACTACCTTATATACACTTAAGCTGGGGGAAGGGGAGGTGATGGGCAGGCAGGGCTTGGGTGTGCCATCCTATTGGTGAACCTAGACATGAGGCCAAGGTGTCTGTGCCCGATTGGGTGCCCATTGGCACCGGCGGGGAGACAGTTTTCCAGGAAGAGAAGCTCCCTGGGCGCCATCTTTGGTGAAGAACAAAGGTGGGGGGGGGGGGCTGCCACCATGGGGTTAAGGTGTTAGGGTTACAACTAATAGATATAATAGGTTTGAATAAACCTATGATATTGGAATATAATAGGCCTTGAATAAATAGACTGTCATGATAGCAGAGGTCTTGTGGCTAGAACCTAAGGACAGCTTCCAGTGGCTGAGAGCAGGCCAACAGTCTGCAAGAAACCGTAGTCAACAACCAGGAAAAAGCACAGACTTTGGTAATATAATTATAAGAAACTGAATTCTGCCAACACTTTGAATACATTTGAAGAAGACCTCATGCCTCAGATGAGATGGCACCTCCCACCAACACCCTAATAATAGCCTGGCAACACCCTGAGAGTAGACTCAACTACCTGTTTCTGAACATTAGGAAAAATAAAATAAAGGTATGTTGTTTTAACAAGTTAAATTTATGATAATTTGTTATACAGCAATGGAAAACTAGTAAATGTAACATGTACCTCCTTGTGTGTGACTTTTACTTACTATTATATTTGCAGGAATTATTCTCAATGTCAAGTGTAGTGATAATTAATTGATTCCTAGTGCTGTTTAGTACTTTTTGGGGGCAGGGGGAGGGACTGTTACTGGGGATTGAGACCAGGGAGACTTTACCACTGAGTTACATCCTCAGCACTTTGTATTTTATTATTATTTTTTTTTAAGACAGGGTCTCACCAAGTCACTTAGGGCCTCACTAACTTACTGAGGCTGGACTTGAACTTTCCATCCTCAGGATCCGGAGGCTCCTGCCTCAACTCCCAAGTCACTGGGATTATAGGTGTGCATTACTGTTCCCAGCTGCTCTATAGTATTCTACTGTGTGAATAAATACATGCTTCAGAATATTTAGTCATTGTATTGATTCAAGTTTTTGGCCATTACAGATTCATTCCTGTAACAATTTTGATATACTTGCTCTGCTGGTCAGAGTGGAATTTCATCTGTAGAGTATGCATGTGTTCAGTGCTCACAGACCCAGATTAAAAGTTTCCCAAATCTGTTGTAACAATGACAGACTCAATATCAGACTGAAAGATGCAATTGCTCCACATTTGCACCAAAATTTGATATTAATCTTGTAATTTCTTTTGTTTGTTTTGGCATTTTAAAGGTTAGCTGTCCTGGTGGGTGTGTGGAAAACTATTATTATAATTGCTTTGGCCAACATCGTGAACCATCCTCTCCTTGATCATTTGTCTGAGTCCATACACTGACATCCTAAATTGAATTGAAATTGTGCTGTTGCCCTTTCTTTAGGCCAGCGAGAAGAGGAACTATGAATTTGACTTATCTGGCAAAGTATAGGAAGATTATCCTTTATAAGATCAGCAGGTAGTGAAAATTACAATGAGAAAGACAAGGTTTGATTTCATCACTCAGACTCTTCTTCACCCCAACCTCTTCAAATGCCTTCCTGAGCTCTGTGGTTCACCCTTCGTTCCAACTCCTACACAGAGTATAAGCACACCTGTTATTCACAGGCATTACCAGCAATTTTAGTTCATCTTAATAATTGACTTGTCAGAATTCCAGTGGGAAATGAAATAAAATTGTATTACTACATTATTTGAACATTTTCTACTTTTGCAATAGTTCATTCCAAAGAGAAAAAAAACCCTAAAAACAACAAACTCCAAAATAATTTAATATTCTAATTCTCATTTAAAAATGTGAATAATGTGATATGTTCATAGAATCATGATATTCCTTATAAGAAGGACATCTCTATTATAAAAATTATTCTGTATTTTTATTTACTTCATAGTAAGGAGGGCATATCTAACATAACTCATGAGATAGAACTATAGGAATCACATAATTGTGCTGATACACCCACTCTAGTGTTCATCGATCCAAATGTATGACTTATTTAGGCAAATTTCATATATAATAATTTTTCTGATTGAAAAATTACTTACTCTGGTATCCCTTACATAGAAAGTTGTACAGGGGTTTAAAATTATTCCATGCATACCTTTTTACAATAGTGCTTCATGCATTTTTTCAGGTGCTAGGGTTCAAAGAAGCATAGACTTGTCATGTACATTTAGAAACAAATCATAGAACCTTAGTTCCATGAAGCATTTCAAACCAACAAAAAGAATATAGAGATAGCTTAATATATACTAGTGAGGTGCAATTTACCTTTTATAATTTGTAACTTTTGTTTATATTTGATTCAGAAATATTCATTCAATTAAAAACATTACAGATGTTTACCTTTTCTTCTCCAGTTTAAGAATTCACAAATTTATCCTGAATTAATTGAACCTTATTCCAATTTTTTTTTTTTTAAATCTTGGATGCACTTCAAAATTATCCACTTTTTTTTCCCATTGCTGAAAAAAATAGGAAACTTTAAGGTTAATGGGGACAATAAAGATGGAAGGTGAAATCATCTAAAAACATTCCTGGGAGTTAGTAGGTCACTGACTAGAAGTATGTAATGAGAGAACCCAGAGGTAGAAGCCCAGAGTCCTCACTCAGCTGGACCATAATCCAACAGTAGCATAACAAGGTAGAACACACCTGGCAGGCCAGCTCATGGAGTAATTTTCTAGAAGCATTTGTCTTAGGTAGAGTATTTAAAGTTAATCTGTATATACTTCAACTTTCCCTTTCTGTCTACCACAAGCCCTATGACTCCCTTTATCTTACACCAAACCCTTTGAATAAATTTCCTTGTAGTTAAGTTCTTTTGTTAGGTACCCCTGAACAAATTATTCAAAGGTTTTAGCCATTAATTTTAACAACTATTGATTGATTTCAGACTATCATTTGAACTTGTTGACTTTTTTGATCAGTTTCTTGAAAAACATATTCAGAAGGTCCAACTTCCTTATCTTCCAGGGCTCAGGACAGTATGTGACATAGGGTAGCTAGTCAATAAACATTTGTTGAATATGGAATATGTTTATTTTTCAAGAAAAATACATTTCAAGCAAATAAAATGACATTGTTTCAGATACTAAAGTCACAAAGCTTGTCAAGTGTTCTTGGTATGTGTGTGGCATCATCCATCCTCATACTCAAATGCGATTTTAAATGGAGGTTCCACCTTGTATTAGTCAGGTCTCCATTACTGTGATTTAAAAAAAAAAAAAACCCAGAATGAAACAAACTTGAGAAAATCAAATTACAAGGAGTAAAACTTTATTTGGTTTCACAGTTTTAGAGGTTCAGTCTGGGGTCATGTGGTTCCATCACTTTACTCCTGTAAGGAGACAGTACATCATGGAGAGGAGTACGTGATGGAGTGAAGTTGCTCAACTCATGGTGGCCAGGAAGCAAAATGAGAAGGATGAAGGGGCCAGGTCCCCTTATTCCCTTCAAGGGTACAAGCCCAGCAACTTAGCTTCCTCCCATGAGGCCCCACTCCTAAAGGTTCCATCACCTGCTAGTAATCCATAGGCTGGTGTCCAAACGTTTAGCATAGGAGCTTTGGGGGACATTCATGATACAAACCATAACACATTCCTTATCATGAAATCCAGGAATTTAATTTCTGAAGAGTTTGCAACTCACAGCACTGCTAGTGGTCAAAGCACTACATTTTAAAATCACTTTTCAAAGGGCTCACAACCACCCCATTCCCAGGTGACCCATTCTCTCTCACTGTCTTTCACACATACACACACACACACACACACACACACACACACACACACACTGCATCTAAAGATCTTTCAGAACTCTATTCCTCTGGAATTATTTTTAGTAGTTGCCTCTGTCCCTAAGTAAAGTTCAGTCTCTTCATGGGTAGATAGCATGAATCAACTTTAAAATTTGCCATAGTTCCTAGTATACTACTAGGTTCGTGAGATTGTTCCCTCCTCATTGTATTAAGGTTAGTCAGGAATGCAGATTTTTTAAAAATCAGATTCCCTAACCACAATGCATGTATGTGTGTGTGTCTGTGCATGTATGTGTGTTTGTATATTCAGATGCAAAGAAAATATGGATAGAAAGAATTACAATGGAAAATAGGAGAACTAGATTTATGCAAAAATTATAATCTATCCATTATCCAATATATATTATATCAACTATTTAATTTTTACTGAATCTCTGAAAGGTACTTATATCATTTTCAAATCACAAAATCAAGAGTGCAAGAGGAAGACCCAGAAATTATATTCAGATTTGTGTGACCTCAATGCCCTTCTTGATTATTAGTGATATTCTATATTTCAGTACATTTCATACCGTAATCAGAATACTCTATGACAGAAATAAGAGTGTTCCTGAAGGAGTAAGAAAATCATCCTTACAAAAAGGAGGATTTGTACCAGAGAGTATTGAAAAATAAGTTTCTCAAATTTTTCTTTGTGAATTATTGTGGTTTCATAGAATTTGACAAACACAATACAGAGAGGACCATGCACCTTTAACTCTGTTTCCCTTGATAGCAACATTCCTACATAACACTAGTACAATAACCTATCCAAGAAATTGACATTGATTCAGTACATGATCCTTTTTCTAGATCAGTTTTACACATACTTGCTTGAGAGTGCTTGTATGTGTGCCTGTGTGCACATGGGTATGGGCATGTAGTTCAATGCAATTTTATCACATGTAGACTTATGTTCTTATGTTATACTGTTCCCTTACCACAGAGTCCTTTGCATTTATAGTTACAACCCTGCTAGGAGTGGCTGTCCCATGATAGATGTTCACCAACCAATATGAGATTTTCAAATTCTCTGTGTTCTCCCAGAATTTGATATCATATCTTAATAGTTTAAGATATGATAGTTACTGTCATATCTTAATAGTTTTTGTAATTTTCATTTTCATTTTCATTTGTCTATCATAATAATGCTGCTTATTTGTCATCTGTTTATGCTTTTGGTATAACATTTATTCATTTATTTTGTCCATTTCCTACTTGGATTGTTTGTTTATTCACTCTTGAATATTGACATCTCTTTATATTTTCAAGAATGAAATCTTTGTCATATATAGTGTTTGCAAATATTTTCTCTCTTCCTGAAGTTTATCTTCTTAGTTCTTAATGAAGTCTTTGGCAGAAGAAAGGCTTTTAATTTTTATAAATTCAATTTATTTTTTTCTCTTTGAATCATAATTTCTCTTTCCCATGCAAGAACATTCCACCAAATTCCAGGTCCAAATATATTCCATATTTTTTCTCAGTCTCATAGCTTTACATTTTTTATTTAAATCCATGATCCAGTTTAAATTATTTTCTCCATGTCTGATTTCTTTTCCTATGTATATCATATTAACTGATTAGCTTTTGTTGGAAAAAGCAAATTGATTTTGTGATTGTCAAAAATTAGTTGTCTATACTTGCAAAGATTTATTTTAGCACTCTTAATCCACTCCATTGATTTATTTGCCTATTCTTCTACTAATATCACATAGTCTTTATTATTGTAGCTGTATATCAAGTTTTGAAATTTGATAGAATGAGTTCTCAAACTTTTTTTTTTCAAAAGTGCGTTAGCTATTTATTTAAAAATAATATTGTCTGTATACAAGAAATCTTGCTGGGATTTTGATATACCTTATCTTAAAATTGATTATTCAGTGGTCATAGATCATTTTGAAGAGATTTTACACCTTTATTATGTTGAGCCTTTCAAATTTATGAACATAGTATGTCTATTTATCTGAATCATCTTATATGTCTTTCATCACAGTTTTATAGTCACTAGCATGCAGATACTGAGCATGTAATAAAACTTATTACCTACATATTCCACTTGTCCAAGATGAGATTAGGGATAGTACTAATACACTACTCTTCTGTAAGCGAACCTTACTAAATTTATTTATTAACACAGTATTTTATTCACAGATGCCTTGGAATTTTACACAGCAATCATTCTATATGTAAATAGGAAATGTTTAATAAATTCTTTTTTAACATATATACCATTTATTTTTTTCTTGCCTTATTGCACTGGCTGGAACTTCCAATGCTACGTTAAGTAGAAATGGTAAGAGTAAATCCTAATCTTTTTTTTTTTTTTTCCCTAATCTTTAGGAAAGGCACAGTTTTTCACCATTAAGTATGGCATAGTTATGGGTGTTTTGCATACATAATTTATTAAGTTGAAGAAGTCACTTTTACTCCTAATTGGATAAAGGAAACAAGATTTTGACACAAAATTTTGACCAGACATTAGAGGGCATTAACTGCTAACTTATTGAATCTGAGTGTAAATAAAGCAGAAAATTACAGGCTTTTAAGTACTATTGAACAAGTAACTAATGGCTTTAACACATTGGAATGTGAAAGCACTGAATACATGAAGATTGATCCAAACAAATATTCCAATAATACAGACACATGACTGAAAGGATCTGAACTAGATTGATAAATATGGAAGCAAAACATGAGATATGAGAAAGATTTATAGAATAATCATTCTATGAGTACCAAGCAAGAGATTGATGTTAAATCTGACTGATATTTCACATCTGGATTCAGGATAACATTCATAAGTGCAATGAAGTTACAAGGACTAGAAGGAATGATGAATTCATCATATAATGTGCAGAAGTATTAGGGGGAATTAAAATTGACAATTTTGAGTTACAAATGAAAATATAAACTTATACTTAGTTCTGATTAATGGTTGTATTTTTATTGGGTAGTTTTAACAAAGGTTTTATTAATAGTAATTAATTTTATGCTGTGTATCTATATATATTGAAATAATTTAATTACAACTATTTCAAATAATCCAAGAACACATTAGGTTGAATTACATGATTGAACAATGCTAAATTATCAATATCAACTTTTAACTTTCAAAAAAATGACATTAATCACATATACAATGCAAACATAAACACATATACATCATACATAATATATTTTATAAATGTATACACACATATATAATATTCTATTATAAAATTAAAATATAATTTAATAATTATATTAAAACATATAGTATGAATTATAAAGCACATTTTAGCACATAAAAGGTTTTATATAAGTGTTTATGAACATGTAAAATTAAGTTGAATCAAAAATATTACCATTTGGCTGGTAAATATATGTTTATGAATATATATACACATATATACATCATTCATATACATATGCATTTATACATATATATCATGTATCATATTTATAAATAGATATTTCTATGATCTATGTATATATATATGCACATATACACATATACATATGTAGTTAGAGAGTCTCTTTTAGTAAAGAAATGTATGTATGTTGAATGTCAGTTACCATACATAGCAGATTTGGGGGCAGCCCACATAAGCAAGAATATTTAAAATTATTTATTAAAAAATTAGACTCACACAGTGTTATAAGTAGAATCAATGAATTACCTCACCAATTCAGAGCAGATTTTCCTATCAAAGGGGTGATTTAAAATTTTTGTTTTACATAGCTTTTTGATTCATAATGACAGAACAGGGTTTATTAACCTATGTGTACTAAGGTGCCATAAATATCTTATTTTAAATACACATATTTTGTCATGTATTTAAGTGCTTAACTAGTTTACTTATTCTTGATTTTTATAATGAACTAATATTTTAATGGAGATCATAAAACTACATTGTTTCTTTTTCTTTGTAATAGGATTATCAAATGCTATTACTTGGTTAAACAATTCAAAATCAAATCATGACCAACCATGTCCTTAGGGAGAGCCCTACTGTAGCAGTGATCTATGCATGTACACACTTGTCATTCAAAAACACTGAGGCAAAAACTGTCAAAACATTGCTAAAATTGACAAGGATATATGGTTCATTAGTCTAGGAACTGATGCATTATACACCAGTTGGTGATCAGTTTCATAATTTGAATAAAGTTGCACATTAGGATAAAAAATCTGTACCAGCTGTTATAATTAAATTTCAAATCATTTCTGAGAGAAAGGTACATGCAATTGTGGGCGTTCATTAAGAGGCCAAACGCATGCCTGGCAAAGCAAAATAATCAATAATTAAATTTACAATATCATTATTTTAATTGAAAATTTCTTACTATGTTCCCACTATTGACTTTTCATGCTTATGTCAATAAACCAATTCTTTATTCATTAGCATATAATTAATATATAAATGATTCAACATTCAGAATAGTTAACAGAAAAAATAATTTTACCTATAGTTAGAAATATATTGCTTCTCCTGGAGTTATTTTTCCTTACTTCTTACATGAACTCATGCATGAAAAATATTTTTATTAATGTATACTTGACATTGGTGTCACAACAGGAGCATCTTTCTTACGATCTTTACCTAGTAAAGTTTCTGAAAAAAATTATTTCATTTTTAACATTAAAAATATATAATTGTGTGGAAATGGATATATATGTGTAAATAATATCATTGAAAACAGAAAAAAAAATTGCCTGGAAGTAGAGGGCTAGAGTAACATAAATGTAAAACATGTGGAATTGTCTCAGAGGGTGGGGAGTGGATAGTGAAAAAAAAGATCATAGCAGGAAAACTCACAAGTCTCTTGGCAAAAACTATTGCTTTTATTATCACAGAAGGTAGACCATGTGCTATGAAGCCTATTATTTATTCTAGTAGAATTAATTAGCAAAAGTTTCAAAGATGGTATGTGTTCTTTGCTTTGAGTAAAATTTTACAAGGGGGTTGAAGATGAGAATTACAAAAATGGAAGGAAAATAGCCTAAGAGAAGTTTTCTTGGCAGCATTTTTCTTTTTTTCTTTTTTTTTTTTTCTTCTTTTTTTGGCCACAAATTGGTCACCATTAAGTTGAGGATGAAAGAGATTTATATGATATAGAACCCAATAAGTACAGTATTCTCCAAGCTCAAAAACTATGACACAAGGAGAAGTTTGCCTAGGGTTATTTGCAGAAGACATTTGAAAAGAAAAATTTAAAAAGAGAAACCAATAAGTTTCTAGTAGATTTTATTGCCAAAGGAAGGCTTTCTGCAAAAACACTTCTGATTCTTTGATCCCTAAAGCAATTCCAGCTTCCAAAACTGCACCATCAGCATGAAGACTTTGAAAACTATGGTTCTGGTGAGCCACTTTTAATCATGAAAACCAGAACAATATTCTAACAGAAGGAAGAGGGAAACAAAATATGTCCATATATCTATAAAGCAGGACACAGTCACTTTTAAGCAAGACCCTACATACAGATTGTCCCATGGATGAAGGATGAAGGCTCTCATCTGAGCCAATACTTTTCAGGGAATGATCTCTTTTTTTTTTTTTTTTTTTAATAATTGCACAGCATACATCCTAAAAGTGCAAAGTGAAACTGCCAGATTATTTTAAATAATATGCTTACATTGATATGTGCATCACAAAGTTGATGAAGGAAAACAAGAAGAGTAACAAAGGATTTCTTCTAGATGGAAGATGGAATGGAATGTGGCAGAACAATACCTTTAGAGATAAACTGAAAATTAAAGATAAACAAGAAATTTTAGAATTGCAGATTTGAAGGAACACGATCACAAAATTGGCAGAACCTTTCTATCTAGGGTATGATGCTGCTTCTGGCTGCCAGGAAAGAAGAATCAAGTCATAGTTGAGGGGGATCAAATTCTGATTTTAAAAGCCTGCAGAGGTTTTGGCAATTTTGTTAGTATAGCACCTCACAAATGAGAGACCTGAGATGCTAGGAACACAGTGAAAATTAAGGTCACAAAATTGACTCTTTCTCATTAAGATATTTATAAAATTCAAATGCTATTCAGAGAAACAGTCTAACCATGTGAGAGAAAGCTTTTGGAAAGTAGAGAGTTCTCTCTGCATAGGATGTAGAAAGAATGTCACTAGATAAAAACACTAGATAATCTACAAAATCAAGGCTTTTCTTTAACCTTTCCCAAAACTGAGGTCACAGAGCATCTAAATGACCCATAATCTACAAAGATGGAGGCCTTCAAGGTGACAGGGGTCTTGAACACTAGATCTTTTACAAAGACCTGGGAAGAAGATGGGGGGAGCCCTAAAACTGAGTAAGAAGCTTTCAGGTTTGTTTGTTTTTTTTTAACTAATTTCTACAAATGGAGGTTCAGCTAGCCGGAGAATGTGAAACCCAGTGAGTCACAGACACAAAAGGCAATGGGGATATTCATAGGTCCATCTCCCCTGACTCTTACCAGGTACTTAGATGAATGGTGCGAGGCAGGGCAGAGACCTATGCGAGACTCCTTCAATGGTGCAGATCTGGAGAGAAGGAGCCTGCACTGCCAGAAAGTACAAAGTCCCCTTTAGATTGTTGTTTCCTGCAGAGGAACGAAAGCAGAAACTGTGGCCCCCCATCCCCCCAGGGAACAGGTGAATACCATTGTGGGTGGGGAGTGGAAAAAGGAATCCAGCCTTCTACCCACAGAAGAGGGTTAGGAAGAGTCCTGAGTCCAGAACATTAGAGGTCTCTTACTCATTGAACAAACCCAGATTACTGAGAAAGACTCGAAACAAGACCCTGGTACACACGAGGCGCTACCCTACATGAGGCACTTTTAAAACAACCAAAAGCACCCCAAAGCCAGCGGCACAGTGTCAAGCACTGGATTTAAAACATGTAGCAGTATTCTTCTGATAGGGCAAGCACAGGAGAGTCCCTTGCTGATCAGGTGCAGAGAGATGACCTAAACACAAGAGCAGAAATAATATGAAAATCTCTCCATAAGCACATGGTAACCATGGAGAAATTCCACCTGGATAGTGAACTGACAATAACAGCAGCATCAAAACCCCAAACCTGCTCAGCTCCTGACTATGTGGACTCACCCTCCCTCTTTGACAGCCTAGCTTTCAAGAAGTCTGAAAATTTTAAGATGTAGATACAACATACTTGAGTTTAGTTTTTAGCCCTTAGTCAAAAATTAAAACAGACAAACATACATACACACACAAACAAACGCATGTGCCAGAAAAAAACAGCCCACTATTGAGAGAGAAAGCAATTCACGGACCAAACTCAAATATGACACAGATGTTGGATCAGCTGGTATATTTAAAATCACTACAAGTAATGTGTAGAGGTTTCTCAAACAAGAGATGGTCAATATAAATGAACAGATGGGGAATTTCAGCAGATAAATTTTCAGTAAGATATAACTATCAACAAAACAACAAGAAAACAGGCATATGGACTACACAAGTCATTTTTTAATTGTTGAAAAGCATTACTAAAGAAAAATTTCATCACTTACCTAAAACAAAGATAAGAGCTACACCAAACTTCTTGTCTGGAAGACAATGAAGAGACATTTTAGGGTTGAGAGTTAAAACTTCAAATCCCAGAATTCTATACCTAATGAAAAAGATAGATTCCCAAAGGAAGAATAAATAAAGCATGTTAATCAAATCTGAGAGAATTCATTACTTGCAGAGCTAACTAAAAGATATGTTAAAAGAAATGATCAGTGTAGGAGTGCCTGAGGATACAGAGCTCAGGCACTTTCTCTTCCCGTAATTGGTCTGATCACAAGCCGATCACGAGGCTAGCACGAGCATGCTCGGAAGCATGGCACGGGGTGTTAACAGCTGTTGGTAATTGTAATTAGTGAATATCTGCTATATAAGCTTGCTTGTTCCGCATTAAACTGAGCCTGGTCTTCAGAACTTGAGCTCCCGGTGTGGTGTCAGCGCCGTCACACCCACCCTCCTTACCCCCACAGGCCGCTCCTGTTCTATTTTACAACAGATCAGCTCTATTAATATTATTTTAGAGAGAAATGTGTATCTACACAAACATGAATATCTCTGAATAAATTTTAAAGGACTACAAATATTAAAGCTTTTTTTCTCCATTTAATAACTCCAAAATCTTTCTAAAGCTAAAAGAGTAACAGTGTCTTATGGATTTATGGCATAGGTAAAAAGTAAAATGAATGACAATAGCAAAAAATCCTTTTCTGATAAATACTCTGAAGGAACTGAAAATAAAAAAGGCATCTAAAAACAACTCATGGGTAACCTTATATTGCATATGAAAGTCTGAATACCTTTCTCCAAAGATCAGACACAAAGAAGATTCTATTCTTAATACTTCTATCCAACAGCCTACTGGATGCCTTTTTCAGCATAATAAGATAACTGAAATGAATAAAAGTCATACATATCTGAAAGGAAGCAACAGAACTGTTTCTATTCACACATGATATGATCCTTTTTGTAGAAGATTCCCAATAAACAAAATTCACCCAGAACTAGTAAGTTAATTTAAACAAGATTGTAGCATATAATGCCAATATGTTAGCAATAAATTATTGGAAACATATAAAAATCAATATTACTTATAAAAACACCAAAAATATGAAATACATGGGTTTATGCATTACAAAATATTTTTAAGTTCAATATGGCAAAATTCAAAACATTTTTGAAACAAGCAATAGAAAACCTAAATCAAAGAGAAAGAGTATGTTTACAAATTGCAAGATTCAATATTAAGACATAAGTAAATCTCAATTAAACTTATAGCCTGGTCACAATTTTACTCCAAATATAGACATTTTTTTTGCAGAATTCAAATACCTGAACTAAAATGCATATGGAAAGATAAAGGAACTGCAATTGCCAAAATAATTTTTTCAAAGAACAAAGTTGGAAGACTCACACTACCTGATTTCAAAATTTGCTATAAAGCTATAGAAATCAAGAGTGCCTGGTATTGGCTTAAGGACCAACAAATAAATGAATAGAAAATAATAGAAAACCCAGAAATATAAGAAATCATATTTGGTCATGATTCTTTTAAAGGTGTCAGAATAATGCACTGATGAAGAGTGCATTATTTAATGATTTAATATTAAATGATATTATTAAATGATGCTAGAATAAATATATATCCATGCTGGGAAGAGGTGAAGTGGGTAGATTTAGATTTCTATCCTACACCATTACACACAAAAAAAATTACAGATACTTCATAACCCAAATAGAATCAGCAATTGTAATGCTTCTAGAAGAAAACATGGAAAGAGTTTCATGTATCTGGGTGGGCAAAATGATCTATAGACCTGGAGCACAGTACATAGAAAACAAGTTTAACAAATTAGACATCACCTAAAACCTCTAAATATCAAAAAACAAATATATCTATTAAATTCCTAAAAATACTATTATACAACTGTAAAACATACCTTTCAACTAAAATACAAGAAGAGATTATTGGTTTTAATTTTAAATGAATTAACTGAGGTAAATTTAACTCCATGTTTTTCAAGGTGCTCTTTAAACCAATATATTAATAAACTGCATGACCCAATTTCTTAGCTCAAAACAGTAGTTGAGATGGTTCAACCTGGAAATCTTCACTTTAGTTAGTATCTAAGTTAATTTTTTCTTATTATAATGAAACCCTTGAGGCAAGTTAACTTTAGAAATAAAGGAGGTTGATTTTGACATGTTGTTCTAGGATTTAAAGATCTAAGAACCTCATCTGGTGATGGCCTTCTTGCTGGCGGAGTCCAGGAAAGACTGGGAGTGCTCTTCTATATGTGTTTCTCTCCCCCTACTTATAAAGCAATCAGGACTCAAGCATGGGGGCTCCATCCTAATGATTCCATCTAATTCTAATCATTTCCAAAAAGCCCCACCTCTAAACACCATAGTTGGATTAAATTTTCACCACTTAAATATTAATCATGACTTTGGAGATTAAACTCCAGCAAGAGAGTTTAGGGAACAAACTATATTAGTTTGAGACTCTTTAGATAGTATTCATATTCTTAGGTCACTTGACTTTCTTTATCTCAGTGTTTCTGCCAAACCATGAGATTCATTCTTTAGTGCAATGACTGTTTCCATCTTCCAGGTTTCTTACCATCTTTCTCTTTCTTTGCTTCCATGGAATGTGATGCTCTGCTTCCATAACTATTTAGCACTATAACTTTATCTTTGTCAAGCAATTTAATTTCTTCATTCCATTTTTTGTACATGCCCAATGGGTTTTACCCAAAATAAAATAATAAATATCAGCACTATCATTGACAATTTCAAATATGTTCATTATCATACATTCTGCAAGAATAAAAAAAAAATTATTGCTTTCTCTGGCTAACTATTTAGAATGCCTCACATAGAGCTCTCTCTACAACAACTCCCTCTCACCTTCTACTTATATGTCCACCTGGATCATAGAAAACAGTCATTTATTTGGCCTAATGAATGAAATATTGAATATGGGATTAATAATAACCAACTCATATCTTTCTCATTGTTCTTTCCTAAGAAGCATGGAGTTGAGCAAAATAATAAGAAACTGAGTCCCAAAGAAATTAGGAATTGAAAAGGATTTCTGCTTGCTTATGTCACTTGAATGATGTCACTAACATAGTAAGCTGAGTTATAGCAGAAGAGGCCAAATGATAATTGGGGTTCCGTCTCTTCCAATAATCCATACTACCTAATGGGATTCTGTGACAGATTTTATCCTTCAGAATTGTTTTTGGTTATTAATTTACCTGAGCTCATTAATAGAAGTGTATAAGAAACAATAGAACAAGCAAACTTTTTTGTTTTTGCCTATGAGGAATTTCAGGAAATTGAGACATCATTACTTTAATCACACTGGGAAGGGAAATGGGTTTTGTAACATTGTTCTTGCACTTTACTAAGCATTAAACTTCAATATTAAAATAGATTACTTGGTATACAATTGATCCACTTGCAATCTTAATGAATCCTGAATATGCAAAGTATCTTCGTTAACAGCAAAAGCAGAAATCCTTACAGCGAAACAATAATATCAGAGCTTTAACTGTGATAGTAACAAAGGAAATCCACTGCGAGAAAATAATCCCATCCTGGAACTAAACTGTACAAAGGGAATATATGTGTGTACTACTGTATGCATGCAACTATCACTCAAGCATACATAGATAAACCAGACCTGCTTATTTCTTACAGTACAGGTTATGAAGCACTTGATAATCTTCATTTTATGGCTATGGAATTTGATTTTTGCAATCACCAAGCTTTGAGGTGTAGAATCACTTTGAGATCATTTTAACCCTGGAATCTTTGTTTCTCCTGTTCAAGGGACAGCAGCTTCATGTCTTAAAGTGAACTAAGTGCCTTACATAAAAGGACAGGTGTTTCCACTTTCCTGCTAATGACTCTCTAAGTGTGGATGATGATGATCCTTATCAGTCATTACTAAATTTACTTCGCAGAAATTAAGAATTAAATTACAGTTTCAAGGCTCATTAGGTCTTGTTAAATTTGTGGAATTGCCCACATGTGTGTGTCTTGTCCTCCATGGGGTATCGGCAAAGCAGGTGTTTCAATTCATTGGAAGTTTGTTGCATTCTATTCTGTGCAAGATTATTATACAATTGTGTCTGAAATTCCAGGTTGGGTTCTTATATTTGAAGATCAGGCTTCAAATAGTCATTTTTGACTATTCAAGTTTAGTAAAAAGAGGAATAATATGGAAATAGTCTCTTATGGGAGCTTTTGAAAAAGAGTATTGAATGTGAAATTCAAGGGCAGAGTAGGAACCACATTCCAAATTTAATGCCTTTCTCACTGTCTCAATATTATCATGCCAAACAATTCCAAATACAAGTGCGAATGGAAAGATCTTTTACATTTTTATCCATGCCTAGTGGGATGTGTCTTTTAATGCACTCAAAGTACAACTCAGTTTTCTTTGAATGCAGGTGATATTAAACCAGATAAAAACCCTGTCTGTTGTATAGGTCTTCCTTTCTCCCCCTGTCCATATAGTCTCTACTCAGCAAGAGGAAAATGTTCCAGACAATGTCACCTTCAATTTAATGCTCTCCTTTGAAAACTAACACCAAATCGAACTATTTTTTGGGGGGGATACAAAAAAATAGAACAAGATTCAGAATCAGATTAAGTAACAGTCTAGGCTTTTAAACAAATGTTGATATTTATAAATCAGCCATTTTAAATGTAATTAGAGAATCATATAGCATCTGGAAGATCGATGAATACATCTGATATGTCATTTCATAATGGGATACTATAGTTTGTGCAGAATTTATACTGGAATTTTAGAAAAAGGATGAATTTTCACATTCAATGTTTTTTTTTTTTTCCCAAGAAACCCTGAGTCAAAGCAATGTCACCAAAAAGGAGAAGAGATTGAGAATGGATTTCAGTCCTTTAATCTCAGTTTTCTCTTTACCTGGAAATGGTGCCTCCTCTGAAGGATGAGAGAACAGCCTTACCTGACATCATTGATAATAATATCTGAAGCCAGTGACAACTGTAAAATTACTCAAGAACTCTTATTATTTCTGCCAGCAGCATCAGTAACTTTCCTTAGATCCATGAGACCATAAATATTAAAATTTGTAAAATAAATATGGTATTTCATGGTCAAAAGCTGGGCCACTAGCAAATTTGTTTAAGAAGGTAGTGTTTCTTATCTTACATTAGTAGCTGGACAATTAGTATAACTACACATTGCATTTTCCAGACCAATCTGTATTCAAATCCTTGAGAACTCCCAACAAAAACTATTTACAGTTGTATTATTGAAACAAAAACAAGCAGATTTCCTAAATTATGTATACCTCTCCACCTAGAAAGTGATGAAATAGACTTAAGAATGTAAATTCTTGTTATCTTCTCTATATAACCCTGAAAGGCCAACTGGACACTCTTGGTCTAATGATTTATGAGACAATTAAGGTTAGTAATTCAGAATATAAGGCTTTAAGTCAAACAGACAGACACTCCAGATGTACCACTTGTCTCGATACTTTGAGTATGGGGCACTTCAATAATGGGTACAAGTGAAAAGATGTTTTAATTTTTTGTGATCTCGGAGAAACTCCTACTAAGTATTAAATAAGAAAAATATAGTAGCAAATAGCTCGGGGGTTTATTATGAAGGAGGAATGTAATTGAGCTAATCACCTCCTGGTAAGCACAGATTAAGCATTCAATAAATATAAAGCATTACTAGCATTATGATTATTGATCTTACAATGAATGGAGATGCTACCAAGCCACCACTTCTTTTTAGAATTTGGCCTATGAGTCATTTCTTGTGTTAACTTTCTGTTGTAACAATAACCACTTTATAAATGGAATCCCCAATGATTAGAACCTCAAATACAATTAAAACATAGGCAAATTACATTAACTGAAAGACTCTTTTATCCTTTTAATAGACACATTCACTTTGAAAATTAACATTCAAGCATTTTAAAAGGCTCTCTGGGATACTGCAAAGTTTCAAGATGCTAAACAAAACATTCAACAATTCTCTACTATTTGTCTCATTTCAGAAATCAACTTATTTGTTATTGTTTTTGTTTTGTCATCAACAAACTTTATTTCTCAAAGTAATTTTAGGTTCACAGCAAAAGTGAACAGAAGGTATAGAGAGTTTCCATGTGATTCTAACCCTAAACATACTCGACATTCCACACCACCTGCACCCTGTATCACAGTCGTACTTTTGTTATAATAACTGAACCTACATTGACATATCAACACCACCCAAGTGCAGAGTTTCCATTAAGGTTCATTCCTGATGTACATTGTGTGTATTGTGACAAACATAAAATGACACATTCTCCATCATTATAGTAATACAAAAAATAATTTTACTTTCATAAAATATGTCAGGCCTTTACATGTTCACTCCTCCCTCATCCTTAAACCCTATAAACCACAGATGTTTTTATTCTCTATTTTCCATTTTTTCAAAATGTTTTATGGTTGGAGTTGTATACTATGTAGCTTTCTCAGATTGGTTTCTTTTACTTAGTAATATGCAGTTATGTTTTCTCTATGCCTTTTCTTGGCTTTAAAACTCATTTCTTCTTCTTTTTTTTTAATAGCTAAAAATATGTATATTTGGCTATGTTGGAAACACTGGATGTGTAAAAATTTGAATTTGCCCCAGTAAATGCAAAGATTTGAGCACAGGAGTTGCAGACTACTGTGAATAAATAAACAACCCAGGAGTCATCTCTGGTTCATTCATACAACAGATTCACACTGGACTTCTACAATTGACTTGACCACAGAGCAACAACTTGCTTTAAAACCTCTAGGCTAAAATAAAATCGTAACTTTTTGTTACTTGGCAGGTAAATGTGAAGTGTCAAATAAGTATTTGTTTAGGCCTATGGGAGCCTCAGAACTTTTTGAGAAAAATATTGGCCCCTCCCCAGGCATTGATGTACTCTCTGCCCTGGCACTTGCAGGAGGAACTGGGGTTAACTCCAGGCAAAATAAAACAATATTTTTAATTTGTATACTTGCATCTTACCGTGGTTTTTGATTATTTTGTATTTTTAAAAGTATGACTTTTTAAATGAGATACACATTCTTCACTTTGGTGGCTAACCACAGAGCACAATTTAGAATTGCAAATCTGTGTGCCAGAGGGCAGGTGGAATTCAAGGGTCTAAGAGAAATGTTAACTATGAGGTCTAAAATTTTAAAGCTCTAGTGTCAAACCGGAACTCTACAAATAAGAAAAAAATCTGTGCCTGATAGAAATACCTACACAGAGCTATAATTTAGTAAATGTATTTTTCGGATAACTATGTCAAGTCATTGCAGTAAAAAGTCACTCTTCAAATTGTGGCATGTTAACGTAATAAAAAACTTTACTTCTTGCTCCATACGTGTTTAACAAGCATTTGGCGGAGGTGTGTACAATACACATTCACTCAGGAGCCCAGGTTAACCATCTTGCAGTTGTACCACTTGAACCATTACAGACACAGTAACTGGAAAAGCAAGTCTCAGAAGTGACCCATTTCATTTCTGTTCACATTTCACTGGACAAAATTAGTAACACCTAATTTAAAGGGGACCCAAAAAATTTAAGCGGGGTATGTGAATAGAATATTGGATGAGTATTATCTCTGGGACAGTTCCATTCCCACAAGTATTGGAGAACTAGTATTACAGCTATACTAGCTCCCTATTGCTTTTCTCATGACTGACCAAAAACTATTAACTTAAAAAATAACATATATAAGCCTGGTATGGTGGCACATGCCAGTGACTCTGGAGGCTGAGGCAGAAGGATCAAGAGTTCAAAGTCAACCTCAGCAAAAGTGAGTTGCTAGCAACTCAGTGAAACCCTGCCTCCAAATAAAATGCGAAATAGGGCTGGGGATGTGGCTCAGTGGTTGAGTGACCCTGAGTTCAATTCCCCGAACCTAACCCACCCCCAAAAGAGATATTTATAATCTTAGAGTTCTAGAGACTGCAAAATGGGTCTCATGGGACTAAAACCAGTGTTTTGGTATTCCTTGACTCTGGGTTCCTTCTATCTTCAAAACCAAAAATATTCAAGGTAGTCTGTCTTACATCATGTCACTAACATTGGCTCTCTCCATTCCTCTCTTACATTTTTAAATTTTTTTTTGTACACAAATGGGGTATAACTTTTCATTTCTATGGTTGTACACAATGTAGATGTACATGATTAATGTAATCTTACATAT
Source organism: Glaucomys volans (assembly GCA_020662805.1). Lineage (NCBI taxonomy): Eukaryota > Metazoa > Chordata > Mammalia > Rodentia > Sciuridae > Glaucomys > Glaucomys volans. The sequence goes on along the minus strand of JAJEJO010004869.1, from coordinate 1,056,796 downwards.
GCACAGAGTAATATTGTCTGTCTCAGTCTACTATCTTTCCTTCCATACCCCTCCCATCCCATTGTCCTCTACACCATCCAAAGTTCCTCCTTTCTTCTCTTGTCCTCTCCCTGCCACACCGCCCCCAACCCCATTCTGTACCATCATCACTTATCAGAGAAAACATAAGGCCTTTGGTTTTTTGGGCTTGGCTTATTTCACTTAGCATGATATTCTCCAACTCCATCCATTTACCAGCAAATTCCATAATTTTATTCTTATTTATTGCTGAGTAATATTCCATTGTATATATATACCACAGTCTCTATTACCCATTCATCTATTAAAGGCATCTAAGTTGGTTCCACAATCTAGCTATTGTGAATTGAGCAGCTATGAACATTGATGTGACTGTATCACTGTAGTAGGCTGATTTTAAGTCCTTTGGGTATAAACCGAGGAGTGGGATAACTGGGTCAAATGGTGGGTCCATTCCAAGTTTCTTGAGGAATCTTCATACTGCTTTTCAGAGTGGCTGCACCAATTTGCAACTCCACCAGCAATGTATGAGTGTGCCTTTTTCCCCACATCTATGCCAACACCTATTATTGCTTATGTTCCTGATAATAGCCATTCTAATTAGAGTTAGATTAAATATAATCAAAATGGCCATACTTCCAAAAGCACTATACAGATTTAATGCAATTCCAATTAAAATTCCAGTGACATTCCTCATAGAAATAGAGAAAGCAATCATGAAATTCATCTGGAAGAACAAAAGATCCAGAATTACCAAAGCAATCCTGGACAGGAAAAGTGATGCAGGAGGTATAACAATACCAGAACTTAAACTCTACTATAGAGTAATAGTAACAGAAATGGCATGGTATTGGCACCAAAATAGACAGGTAGACCAATTGTACAGAGTAGAAGACGCAGAGACAAACCCACATAGGTACAGTTATCATTATCTTGATAATGTTTAGTCTGGTAAAAAACATGGAATCTCTATTCATTTATTTATTTCTTATTTGATTTTTTAATCAGAGTTTTATTATTTTTCTCATACAAATAACAAGTATATTTTGTTATATTTATAACTAAATATTTCACCTTTTGAGATGCAAAATCACTGTCAATATGTTATTAATTTCAAATCCCTCTTGATCATTGTTGGTATATAGGGAAGAAATTTGTTTCTGAAAATCTTGGTATAATTATGTGCTAATTCCAAGAGTATTTTTGTCAGTTCTTTCAGAATTTCTACCCAATCGTGTCATATATGAAAAAGACAGTTTGATTGCTTCTTTCCCAGTCTGTGTACTTTTTATTTCCTTTTCTTCTCCCATTGCATTTTGGGATTGCCAGCTCGATGTTGAAAAGCAGGGGTGAAAGGAGACATCCTCACCTTGTTCTTGATCTTAGCAAAAAACCATCTCACAAGCTAGGGATTAAATATTTCTTGTAGATTTTTAAAATAAAGTTGAGGAAGTCCCTGACCCTCTATTCATAATTTGCTGAGAGCTTTTTTCTATTAGTCATGTGAATGTTCTTCTTGAGCCCGAGGATGAAATGAATTACATTTATTGCTTTTTGGATGTAGGTACTTGCACACTTAGGTTAATCCTAGTTGGTCATGGTGTATAATTTCTTTTATACATTGTTGGATTCAATTTGCAAATATTTTGTTGAAACCTTTTATCCATGTTAATGGGTGATTATGAATCTGCAGTTTTCTTCTCTTCTAATAGCTGTGTCTGGCTTTAGTGTTAGGGTGATGGTAACATCTTTGAATGTGTAAGGAGTGTTCTCTATGCTTCTGTCCTCTGAGATCATAGAAAATTGGTAAAATATCCTCCTTAAATATTTTGTAGAAGTCAATGACGAGCCATTGGAGCCTAGGACTCTTTAGTTTGAAAGGTTAATGGTTATTGACATAAATTATATAATATATATAGATCTATTTAGATTGTCTATTTCTACATGTTACTTTTGATCAATGTCAAAATTGTGGTAATAGAATTGCTCATAATATTTCTTGATCTTTTAAATATCCATAGGATCTGTAGTTATGACTACCTTTTAATATTTTGTCATTATTATCTTGCATCATCTCTCTTTTTCCTTCTTTCTTTGTTAGCTTGGTTAGAGGTTATCTAGTTTATTGAACTTTCCAAAGAACACATTTTTGTTTTTCTCTATTAATCTCTACTCTAATTTTTATTATTTATTTATTGCTGCTTACTTTGGATTTAAGTTGCTTTTCTTTTTTTAGGCTCCAAAAGTAGAAGCTTAGATTATTGACTTTAGATTTTTCCCCTCTTCTAATGTTTTTATTTGATGCTATAAATTCACCTTAAAGAAATACTTTCAGTGCATCCTACACATTTTGATAAGCTGTATATTCATTTTCATTGAGTGCAAAATACATTTTAATTTCTCTTGAGATTTCTTCTTTAACACAGGTGTTATTTGGAAACATTTGACGTAATCTCTAAATATTTTGGGATGTCCCAGCTATCTCTACTATTGATTTCTAGTTTAATACTCTTGTGGACTGAAAGCAAACATGATGTAGTTCAGTTATTTTAAACATGCAACTATACGTTTGTGGTCCAAAATGTGATTTATCTTTATGAGTGTTCTGCAAATAATTAATTATATGCTGTTGTTGTATAAAGTAGCCTGTGGATGCCAATTAATTATGCCTAGTTGATTACCAGCACTGTTGAGTTCAACTAAGTCCTCACTGACATGCTGCTTGCAGGAGCTGTCCATTTATGATGGACTCTGAAGACGATAATAGTGAATTTATTTATTTTCCCTTGCAATTCAATCAGTTCTTGCATCATGTATTTTGATAATGTTGTGAGTCACATAAATATTAAGAACTGATATGTCTTCCTGGAGTATTGGCCTGTTTATCATATAACACCCATTTTATCCTTCACAAATTTCCATATTTCAAAGCCCCGAAGTTCCTATAATTAATGTAGTTACTCCTATTTTCTTTTTATTTGGTAATAACTTTAATCTACATTCATCTTTATATTTAAAATGGCAGCCTTATAGACAACATAGATTTGGGTATTATATTTTGATCCACCTTTACTGTCTCTGCATTTTAGATATTTTTATTTAGAACACTGATGTCTAAACAATTGCTAATATAATTGGATTCATATCCAACATATTTACTATTGTTTCCTGTTTGTTGCCCTTGTTCTGTGTTCCCACTGTCTTATGCACCTTTTAATATGATTTAGTTTTCTTTCCTTTCTTAGCACTTGAATTGTACTTCTCATTTCTCTATTATTAGTTACCATAGAATTTGCAATATTTACATCTAATCCAAATCCATTTTTAAATAAAATTATATCACTATAATATACCTATAATAAAATAGGTATGACAAGTACCTCATAAGTAACAATATTCCTAATATCTCCTATCTGTTCTTTGTATAATTGACATCATTTGTCTCATTTATACAGAAACATACAGTTATATATATATATAAATAATATGAAGATATGAAAATTATTGATATTATTTTGAAAAACATTTCTTGAAGCTATCAATAATATAAAAATTATTTTATTTTGCCTTTTATTATTTATTCTGATGTTTCTTTTACATAGTTCTGAGTTTCTGATCTATATATTCTTCTGCCCATATAAAGAATTTCTTTTAACATTTTTATCTAGAAAGTCTATTGGTTTGTTTGAGAAAGTCATTTTTAAAATAAATTTTTAAAGGTGATCATGAAAGGTAAAATGTTCTAGGTTGATGGGTATTTTCTTTCCTTTCAACACTTTATTTTACTCTATTCTCTTCTTGCTTGCATAGTTTCTGAGAAGACAGATGTGAAACTTACCTTTGTTCCTCTGTATATATATATTTGCATACCCCTCTCTGGTATCTTCCAGTAATTTTTTTTTCGTATCTTTGATTTTCCTTCTTCAACTTGGTCGTCTCTGACAAAACAAGAAGGTCAGGATCTAGAGAAATAGCTTCTTCTGAGAGAAATCTTTATTAAGAAGAACAGAACACTTCAGAGAGTTTGAAATAATTCCCTTTCTCCTCCTTCTGTTAGAAATACAAGGAGATTTTTCTCAGATATTTATTGTAAATATCAGATTGGACTTCTAAACATAAAACCAACAACAGAGCCTCAATGAATGGCTCTTCATGAATTTTTTAATTTTCAGACTTCTGTGCACTGAGCCTCCAGCAATTCCTTAACTACAGTTCAGGGTTTTTTACTAACATTATTGGACAGTAGTTACTGGTGCAGGTTTCTGTCTATGAAACAGACACAAAGTCTGATCAGTTGTGATTCTCTGTATCACACATCTGTCTCTCCAGCTACTAGGGCACCAATTTAACCTTTGTTCTCAGTTCTGTGAGGTATCCAAGAGGAATTGTTGGGTTTTGCTTATTGGTTTTTTCAGTGCATTCACCTTTTTATTTGTTTGGACAAAGTGGTAATCTCTAAGCTTCTTATGTGTTTATATGTATGCTTATAACTCTATTTAATGACAATAATTCACAGCATAATTTTGGAAATAGCAAGAATGTATTACCTCACAACTAGGCTAAATCTAAATGTGAGCCTGGCTTGTTCCTTCTGTAGTCCAGTGGATCCATTTTCTCTGCAGTATTATTGCACATTCCATTATTTTCTGTGCTAAGATAGCAAAATAAACAAAGCAGAAATATTAATCTATTAATGTAGATTAATAATTAAATATTCCCTTAAGATTTAGTAACTTTGATGAAAGGGTTTTTTTCCTTGAGGTGTGTGGAAATTCAAAAACCCATAATCAATTTGAATTAAAGTACCTAATAACCAAGTTTTAAGATGCATTCATCTCATAATTCTTTTCAAATAAAATCCAAAGATGTATCATTTATATCACTATATGATACTCCATGCATCCAAGTAAACTTTTAATTCTAATTTTTTTAGATTTCTTCTTGCCTTGTGTTAATTTATATAAAGATATACAAAATGATAATTCAAAGGAATTAAGATCACTACAAAATAAATCATACTAGTTAGTCACTCAATAATTTATTATGATCTCATACTGTATAGCAATGGATTTTTATTCATAATTTGAATACAAGTGATTCAAATAGAAATATAAATTTATGTTCATTAAAAACATAAAAACGTATGTAAAATATTTTCATGTCCTCCCTTTGTTCTTGACAAGTTACATTATATATTTCTTCATTAGATTTACATTAATGTTTATAGTCAAGTTTAAATCTTGGTTAAATAGGTTAAATCATGCTATATATAAAAAAATTTTTTTTAAATGATACTTACTATGATTTGGAAGTAAGATGTCCTCCAAAATCTCATATGTGAGACAATGCAAGAAGATTCAGAGGAGAGGTGATTGGATTTTATGAAATGATTGGAGTCTTAACCCAATCAGTGATTTAATACCCTAATAGGAATTAACTGAGTAACTAAAGTGGTAGGTTGTGGCTGAAGGAGGTGGGAATTGGGACAAGGTTATGGGGTATATATTCTGTATCTTGAATATACCACCCTCTCCCACCACGATTTTCAGCCTCACCTGGAGCCCTGAGGAAAGGTGCTGGACTTCTATGGACTGAGGCCACTGAAACTGTGAGCCCTTAAATAATCCTTTCCTCATCTAAAATGTTCTGGTCAGGTCCTTCAGTCACAGCAGCAAAAAAAAGCTGACCAAAACAATACTGTTTCTACAAATGAATCAAAAAAATCGCTAAGTAAATCATTTTAAAACTTTTTTCTGATAATTCAATTATTCTTAAATAAAAAGATCCCATGAATTTGTTTGACTAAATACTCCAGTTTAAATCATCTGACATGTGTCTTTTAAGAATACAATTACACTACCCCAGTTATTATTCTTTACAAGCAATAGAAACCCATAATTCAAATAAGTAATATACTGATATGACCACAAAAACATCTCATCTAAATCTTCCAATTCATAAAAGCCTAATTTTCACCTATCAGTGGGATACTATGTAGTATTCTACATGTGTACACATTGTGCAATGTTTAAATCACAGTAAACATATTTGTCCCCTCAAACATTTATCATTTCTTTATGCCAATTAATTTTTAAAACTCCAAATATATAAATACTTTCACCATAACATGTTAGGGTTTGTTTCAGGTAAATGTTCCAAAATATACTAATATCTAGTTGATTATACTTATATAGGTTTGAAATTTCTTAATCATCTAAAATTTTCCTGATGATTTTAAAACCAACTTTCAAATCGTTTTGACAGTTTTGTGATATTATCATTAAGAATTTCAGAAAATGTCACAGTTTCTCTTCGTTTTTTCCAAATTAACTGTACTGTAATTTTTAGCCCTAGAAGTGCCCTTTGAAGACCATTCCAAAGTGAATGTCAGTCCTATGGCAGCTTTCCTGTCACTTGGTTTAGTGGATGGCACCTGACAGAATAAATAAGATAAAGTTGCCCTGTAGATGGTTCCAAGGTATTGATTTGACATATAAATTCCATTTTAGTTGAGATTTTAACCCTCTTAGAGAATAATCATCCTAAAATTCTAGTGCCAAGAAAAATTATAATTTCTGTATCATTTTAGTCCAGGATTCTGAGATAATATGGAGAGTTCCTAAGTAAAATATTCACTCTAATAAAAACAAATTTCTTGATGATTAAGGAAGGGCCCCGTAAACTTTCATAGGCATGTACATATTGAAACTGGTTTGTGGAGGTGTGATTGGGCTACCACTTTATATTCCATTATCAAAACCACAAACACTACAAGAACTACCAAACCAAAATCATAGTATAATCTCTTTCATTAGTTTGGTTTCTGTTCTTGCAGAATACATGACAATGAGCATAGTTGGAATTATTGTGAATGTATATTTTTGAAATAATGTTCAATGTTACTGTCAGAAAAAGTCCCCATGCTTAAAAGAAAATTTAGGTGATTTCCTCAGTCTCTCCTAACATTCTCTACTCAACTAGGCTTTTATAGTTTTACTTTGCAGCAACCCTTGACTATTGTTTTATATTCCATTCCAGTGATGTGTTTAGCTCATCAGTACAGCCTATTAACACAGGGATTTCCTGACCCTGAGTCAGCTATCAGCATGAAAACACCTATAGACGGCTTCCTATTGATTGATAAAAAAGCACAAAAATTACATATGAACTTTAAAAATCTATTCACAGCCACAGATGAAATGCTTAGGTACAGTTTGCTAATGTATAGATGGATTTGCATGAACAGTTCATTTCTTTCAAGGGTATCCATTATACAGCAACAGTTACAATGGAGCCCACCATCAGAAGGTATTTGGAAACACCTATCCTCTAATTTTAAAGAAAAATCAAGTTATTTCAAGAAAGTGACTACTTTCTTAACTGTAAACAAAATGAATCCATTTTCCACGGCTTCAATTTAACCCATCTTATATGCTTTCCCATAGACAGGGTTTGGAATACAAACCAAAAATACACACTATTTTGGTTGCATAGCTGAAAATTGAAAAACCCACTAAATTTATAGGATTTAACTTGAATTCCTCTTTTGATGCTTCTTAATCTTGTGCCTTCCATCCAGTTAAACTTTTTTGAGTTTTAATTTTGCTTTTCTGTAAAATGGAAATAATATTTCTTGCTATTTATAGAACAATAAATTTCAAGAATTCCAGAATTTTATGATAACTTAAAGCTCATAGATATCTTCATTTTACAAATTTGGAAACCAAACTCAACTGTATTCTTGTATCTTGCATAAACATGGTTTCTAAGTGATAAGTGATGATGGCAGTATTCACAAATTTATTATTTATTTATTATTTATTTATTACCCCTAGGTAATAGTCAAAATTGACAGGCAATTAGAACTTTCACTTGCTTCTTTTCTTGTATTTTTATTGTTATTTATTTTTTCATATTATTTGTGCATTATCATTATACAAAACAGTGGCATTCACTGTTTCATATTCATAGATGCATACAATACAACAATCTAATTAGGGTAATATCATTCCCTAGTACCTCCCCTTCCCCTTTTCTGCTCCTGAATTGTCACTAGCTTCTAACCCTAATTACACCTCTACCAGCATGTACTCATTTGATAAAGTATTAGCTTACTAGGGATGCTGTATAAAATTTTGAACAACAAACTAAGTAACTTAAACAACAGAAATTTATTGTTTCAAAATTCTGGAGGCTAGAAATACAAGATCAAGGTGTCAGCAGCATAAATATCTTTTGAGGGATGTGAAGAAGAATCTGTACCAGGTCTCTCCTGTAGTTTCTGTTGATTTACTGGCAATCATCAGCATTTCTTGACTTCTAGAAGCATCACCCTAACTCTTCCTCCATTTGTACAGGGCTTTCTCCTTGTGTGAGAGACTGTCCAAATGTCCCCTTATGAGGATACCACTCAGACCTTATAGGTGCACACCCTAATGACCTTTGCATAACCTTACTGCTCACACCTTCAAAGACTCTATTTCCAAATTGGGTTATATTCTGAAGTATTAGGGATTAGAACTTCAACATACACATTCAAGGGACATATAATTCAATCTATAACAGGTATGGAACAAATTTAGTATACAAGGATGGTACAATATGAATCACCAATATTCTGTTTGGTATAGTTTAAATGCTCCTGAAATATTCAGTAATTTCTCTTTTACAGTGCCATTGATTTTGCAATAATTCTTTTTCTCTAGAATAATGTAATATAGAAAAATGTCACCTAGAAATAAATTGATATGTATTTTCCAAACCATTTGTAATAATAATAAAACTGATATCTTTATAACCAAAACTTAGAAAAATCTATCAGATACTAAGAAAAATTTATGGTTTTAGCACCATCTAATATGTCATATCCTGGCATGATTGTCCTTATTCTTTAATGTCAGCAGCCAAGAAAATGAAAGCATTCGACCAGATAACATTCAGCACCTGCATTTGGCATGGTTTTGCAACAGCTAAATATTTCTCAAGATTTAACAACAATGACAACAACAATTCAGAAAGAAACAAGTAAAAGATAGAGCAATAAAATCTCAGTCTGATGTATAAAAACACATACACATGTACATGAACACCATATTTTCATGGAGACTTGCATTCTACCCTGTCTTCACACCAAAAAGGAGAACATCAGCTAAATTTCATTTTTAAAAAAACCCATGCCCTGCCAAATTCAGGCATGAGAGGAGGCATCAAATGCAAACTCAGAGTTCTTCAAGGCAGAGTTGAGGATTACACAGTAGAAACCTGAGATTTATTTTATTTCCTTGAGCTTTATGAGGGTAATATGTTATAAATGTGTAGTCAAGTAATAGATAAGCTGGATACTTTAAGGCTATAGCTGTAGACATTTGGTTGAGAGCAAAAGTGCTTGGGGCATAGTTTTATCGAGGGCTGTATTTCATCACAATATCTGTCCACTCCCGCTTGTAAGAGTAAATACAGTGTGGCTCATTTTTTTAAAATCTCAGAGACTGTGGAATAAAGAGAATTCTGGTTGGCCTATAGTACCAGCAGCATTTTTTCTTGTTTAGCCACACTCTCCGTTGAATAAAATGATGACAAGCAGGACATATTAGCACTCAGAAAGTATCGTTAATCCTTCCAAGCCATTAGGATACCCAAATGGGTCACTTTAAAGTCACCGTAGAATTATTCTTATCTCTATGGTATGTGAGGCTGTACTACGGTCATTTTTCAGATCCATATTGACAAAACATCATTTTGTTTAAACTTCTCTTCTTTTTTACATCTTTCATTTGTAGTGTAATTAAAAAATAATTCCAGCAAATCTGCTCTGACTTTATGAAACAAAATTCCCACTGGGGCATCATGATATTTACAAAACAGAAATCAGGAATACAACAGCACTGAAGGAATGATCTGGGCATCTTCTCTTTCCCCTTCTTCCATAAATCCAGTTTATACTGAAAATCAACACGTGGAATTTGAAAGTCATTTGTAAGGATGTGCTTGATTGCAATCTTAGACTAGAAACATTGAAATGTAGTGGAAATAAAATTAGAGAGTATAAATGCATTTTCTTTGCATTTGGGCTAACACTGATTACTGCAATAAGCAGAAAAGTCCTGCCAATATAAGTTCACTTAAAAGAAAAGTCTTCTAAAGAAAAAGTCACCATGGCTTTTTGATAAATATAACGAAAGACATAAAATAACATTTTCTAAGGGAATTTTGTTAAAAGTCAATGAAGATTCTTTTTAAGACTCTAATGTAATTTGAGAAAAGAAAAACCTTAAACATAAAATTATTATTTTTTTCATAATAAAGCAAATAATTACACCCTTAAAACTTTTCATATGGCTTTTAACAATTGATCCTTAAGAGTGATCACCAAACCTGTAGTTGAATGAAAAAGCTGCCACAGTCTTTTGTAAAGAATTGCACTTGAGCCAGGTGTGTTGCACATGCCTGTAAGCCCAGCAACTCCAAAGGCTAAGTGGGGAGGATCGCAAGTCAGAGGCCAGCTTCAGCAAGTTTGCCAGACCTTGAGTAATTTGGTGAAATCCTGTCTCAAAATAAAAAAACAAAAAGGGTTGGAGATGTGGCTTAGTGACTAAGCATCCCTAGGTTCCATCCCTAGCACCAAAAAAAAAAAATGGTGGTACATGCCTGTAATCCCAGCAGCTTAAGAGGCTGAGGTAGGAGGATTTCGAGTTCAATGCCAGCCTCAACAACTTAACAAGGTCCTAAGCAATTTAGCCAGACTGTCTCTAAATAAAATGTCAAATAGGTCTGGGGATGTGACTCAGTGCTTAAGTGCCTCTGGGTTCCAATCCCTGGTACCAAAAAATTTATAAAAAGAAACTACCTTAGACCTTAATGCATGTACTTATTTTTTCACTTTAATTAACAACAAATAGACAAAATATCAAATTCCCAGCCTCTGTGGTCCTGGCCAGCATCACACAGGACTTCTTAATACATTAGTCATTCCAGATCACCTTGTACAGCAGTCTTGGGTACATCAACCAATGTGTTCCATATTCCTATCAGCGTTAAAGCTAAAACTGTTGAGAACATGCCAGTGTCCTGAGCTTAATGCTGCTCCCTCCATTCTATGTCTGCAACTCCCTCCATCCACAGAGACCCTAGAAACCAATAAAATTCAGGATTCTTTTTTTTTTTCCCCTAATGATATCTCCACAGCTGCAATGACTAGCTAAAGCAGATTTTCTTTTCCATTTTTTACTAATTCTAACTTATATGGACTATTTTCTTTGCTACATTTTTGTTGATCACTGATTCTTCACACTATTTAATTGTGTACATAATCCATAGTTTTTATTTACTGATGTGTCTTAAAAACCTTCTTCCTTACTTCATTTCTTCCTTCCTCTTTTCTTTTCCTGCCAATATGACAACATATTCTTATGAATAATGTTTTTCCTCTTTTAAGATTTTCTGAATAATCAAAATATGTAATAAGAAACATTAAAACATTAAAATGAAAAAAAAATTAGAAGTCATGTACATATTTTGTACAAGGCATTGAGTTCAGGGGCATTTAACAACTGGGTCACATCCCCAGTCCTATTTATTTATTTATTTATTTATTTATTTATTTTTGAGACAGGGTCTCACTAAGTTGCTTAGGGCCTCACTAAATTTCTGAGGCTAGTTTTGAACTTGCAATCCTCTTGCCTCAGTCCCCCAGTGTACTCTGATTACAGGTGTATGCCATCATGCCGGACATGAAGTTATAATTTTAAAAGATGAGAATATACTACAAATCTCATTGTATGGATAACACATATCCTAAGAAAATAGATAATTTTACCCAATGCTAGTGTACTTAAATCAATCAATAAATCTTAAAGAATATTTAATGACATAAAACCCTCCATAAAAATGGGGAGTGGCCAGTTGTAGTTGTTCATGCCTATAATCCCAGCAGCTTGGGAAGCTGAGGAAGGAAGATAGTGAGTTCAAAGCCATTCTCAGCAATTTAGTGAGATCTTAAGCAACTTAGTAAGACCCTGTCTCAAAAAATAAAAATGAAAAGGGCTGAAGATGTCGCTCACTGTTAAAAGGCCTCTGGGTTCAATCTATGGTTCCATAAAAAAGCGGGGAAGGGAAGAAAGCACTTTTTTATATCAAAATGATGAACATTTCATCCAGGAAATAGTCTAGAATAGTGGTTTAAAAATAAGTCTTTGGGGTTACAGAAATAAAGATTCTATGTCTAGCTCCTACTTATATTGTCTCTATAACTGTGGCTAATACTTTGTCTCAGTTTCCTTTATCTATACAATGAACATAATATAGGTATCTTATTAGGCTGTTGGAATGATTAGATATAAAAAAAATAGCATAGAGAAGTGTATAGAGAAAAATATTCTTTAAATGCTAATAGTTATAATTACTAGTAAGTATTCATTCAGAAACCATGGAATTTTTTTTTTTTTTTTGCAGTACTAGGAATTGAACCCAGGGTATAATGCATGCTAGGCAATCACTCTACCACTGATCTATTTCCCCAGCCCTGGGATTTTAAAATTAAGATCCTAAATGCATAGTGTTGGTAGCCCTCTAGGATAACAAAATAAGATGAAAGAAAGGAGAAGGAAATGGACAAGGAGGGCTCCTTCTCACATGCAGTCTGTGCTTGGTCAAATAGGCTCTACTTGTGAAGACTTTAGCACCCAGGTTATCAGGACAAACTCTGGGGGGAATGTTGTTTGCTTTGGGACAGAAAAAGGGAAAAATACCTCATGGAAAACTGCTGGCTCTTAAAGGTTTGACCAAGTGGGACATATGTCACATCCAGCTGCTTTAACCAAATCTAGTCATACATGTGAGTTTAACAACATTCAGACACAAACCCCACTAACCGATGGTACTCCAGAGAAGAAAAGCAGCATGCTCTTAGACAGGGATATAATCTACCATAGTCCATATGAGATCCTTATGGATATTAAATCACGTCTTAATTTAGAAGTGGGTTAAAAAGGGCCAAGAGTCTCCAGAAACTGTATCAACAGAGAGCCTAAGCTGAAGTGTTGTGGACTTGGTGATATAATACTCAACCTAGACCAGTACCCTGAATTACCACAGAATTTTACTAACTTACTTTTTGAAGCTGCACATTAAAAAGACGTGAGCCTATATTCTAACTTATGCCACTCACCCTTTATTCACATTAGTTAAAGACAGGCATATAATTTACTGAAATTAAGGTTCTGAAAGTATTTATTTTGATGAGGAATTTGTTAGTGCGCCCAGACAATTTTCCTAAAGCAAGAGTCAACCTTATAAAATGATAAATTTGCTTGGCATTTGTACTATGAGGCCAGAAATGTTTTTAATATTGAGGTAGGAGGCCTGCACAGTTTCCAATAAATATATTGCCTCCTTACCAATATATACATTTCCTAAAAAATAAAGAATATACTGTTAATAAAATGTCTATTGATACTGTGTGAACCCAGGAAGACCTGGGCAGTCTTGAAGGTTGAATTTTACTTGCCATTAAAGATTACTACTTCCACTCCTAAAACTGTCAACTAAAATTCATTAATAATTCCATGTTTCAGAATCCACATGTTTAGTTAAAATTCAAGAGAAAAACAAAAACATATTCTCTATCTCCTTAATTACATAGTAATCTACCTAAATTTTCTGCCAAGTGTCCTCCTAACTCCCTTTACTGCAAATTCCTCCTGTGATTCATTCCTTACCTCTCTGCATGCTGGCTGTGGTACCACACTTACATGTTACCAAGGCATTGAGATACATGCAAAGACTATGGAATGGATCATTTGGGTTTGCTCAAAGCCTTTCATTATGCTTAAAAATCTCAGTGACAATGCAATATGAACTGAATTATCATTGTAGACAAGTGGCTATTGGATTGAACACAGGAAAATGTCTTGGAGACTTGAGTGTGAGCAGTTTAGCAGCCAGCCCACTTTTGACCACGGAGGACACTGAATATGTCTTGAAACCCTCTTCTCCTATGGTTTTAAAGACAGCTTTCTGCCTTTGTTTTATTGGACTGCTGTTGTGCCCTGCAGCTCAGGACCCCCAAGAAGACCACCAGAGGCCATGGTTAATGAAAGCAACCAAGAGTCATTTATTAGCAAGCTCGAGCTTGATCCTCCGCGCACTCGGTAACTGGTGACGCTAAGAGGCCCCTAGCTCAAATTTAGCAGGGTTTTTATAATGAAATACAAACAGGTTAAGGGGGGCTCACAGTGCTCTTTTTGATTGGTTAACATGAAAAATCACATATGAAGTATTTTATTTTAAGTTTTGGGTCAGCCTGACCCCTAGGGGAAGGGTGGTTAGCCACGCGGCTTTGCAGGATAGACAAAATAAGGAGCAGGAACATTCTGCAGTTTTTCTAAAAGCTGAGTGCAGTTTGGGAAGGACTTATGTTTACATAAGTGTGCATTTTCCACCTTTCACTTCCAACTCTCAACATTCTCCAAATATTTTTCTTTCTTTTCTTTTTTTTTTTTTTCAGAGAAGGCAGTGGCTATTCTTATTATAAATATTTCTTAACTGCTGGTGTGAACTGAGACATTACTTTTGTCCCCTTCCTTCCTCCCAGATTCCTGAGTGACCTCATTTCTCCCACTCTGAACTCCCCCGCCTTGTGTCCCCTCCTCTGAGATGTGCACCTAAATGGGCAGCTAGTTTCCCTCTGGATCCCTCCCACTCCAGCATATTCCACCTCCCTTTCTCCTACCTCTGAACACACCTTAAACCGACCATTTCCCTTGCCCTCCTCTTGCTGCTGTTCTTCCAGTTTGCAGTTTTCTTACCCAGGTCTACATAATATACTTTTTTTATATATATATTTTTTTTTAGTCACAGATGGACACAGTACTTATGTTTTGTTTATTTATTTTTATGTGGTGCTGAGGAATAAATCCAGTGTCTCACTCATGCTAGGTGAGAGCTCCACCACTGAGCCATAACCCCAGCCCCTACATAATATATTTTATCAAGCAATTTCTAAGAGAAAAAAATCAAAGAGCCTCAGAGCATGATCACATCCGTGAAAGCCAGGCTGGCATTCTTACTGCTGTCAGATTCAATGAAAGCTGTCACATTTCTTCTGAGCTGTGAGATAGACAAGCCTGTATCACATAGCATATTGCTTATGCTACACTAAATACCAAATTTACCTGAGTCCAAACAAATACATTACTGCCATCAATGCATTTGTTCATTATGTTTTTACTTCCTGCCCACACAGTGAAGGTCAATAGAGTCACATTAGGAGGGTGGGGGAGGCTAACTTGCATATAGACATCTACTACCTGTGTGAACATCTGCTACATTAAACGTAGTATTTCATTACCCTGTGCGGTTTCTGAGGGCAAGGATCTTATTCAGTTCTAAAGTCCCAGAACTGTTTTTATGATATAGTAGGTATTTAATAAAGTTTTCTTATTAATTAATGAAGTTTTATTAACTTTTCAGGATAGCTCTTCTTCTATGACAACTTAACAGATGAGTAAAAGTCAATGTTTGCAGAATTAATCTGGACCGTTTCATTGATTTATACAATTTTTAAAGTTCCTATGTCCTCTGAGGAAATATAATTTGTCTGAATAAGACAGGTCAAAGATATTATTCTCAAAAATTTTAAATCCAGTGAAGGAAACAAATGAAACAAGGAAGTGGGTAGATGAATAAATGTAGTATTCTGCTTTAGTCACTGTTCTTACTTGTAAGGTGACCCCAAACCCACAGATTAGTAAGTCATCATCCATTCCACAAGTTGGTTGGTATCTATGGAGATAACTATGCGGGGGTTTTTTTTTGATAGTGGCAATTTTTTGAACAAAATAAAACAGGATCATATGACATATTTTTGAGAGGAACTAGGACAATGTCAGGTGTTATTACCTGACAGGCTGGAAGGAGATGGAAACCCTGGCAGGAATAAGAGGTGTAAAATCATGTGAGAGTCTGAAAGAAAGGGACCACCAGGGAGAGAAAGAAAGAAATGTAAATGCCTGAGAAACAAGGAAAGAATCCCAGACCCTAGCCAGGCACAAGGGGTACAGAATTTGTTGCCAAAGGCCCTATTGTTTCAGGCCAATTCAATAATCACACAAAAATGTAGCCTGAATTGTTCCAACTTCTTAGAAAAAAAGTCTTTTGTATTTATAGCTACTTTGCATATTGGAGTATAAATATCAAAATATCCTATTAAAGTCAAGCCAAATTGCAGACAAAGGAGAATTTACACGTAATTTTAAACTTTTACAAAACTTGTAAATTGAAATAATATATATGTGTGATGTACATGTATATTGTTTTTGTCAGTTTTTTCACTGCTGTGACCAAAAAAAAAACTAAAAAAACCTACAAGAACAATTCGAGGAAGAAAAGTTTATTTTGATACATTTGATGCTTTATTAATGATTTGAAATATCTCAATCCACAGAAAGTCGGCTCTGTTCCTTGGGGCCCCAGATGAGGCAGAATGTCACAGAGATGGGGAAGATGTAGAAGGGGTTGGCAGCAAAGGTAAGATGGTAAGTGAGGAAATCTGGGCAGGGCCAGGACAAAGCAGCATGGAGAGGGTCTTCTAAGGAGGTCAACTTCCTGGTTGACTAAAGTGCTGGAGGACAGGAAAGGGAGATCCAATCTGACCATCCGGAACTCATGCCCCTCAAGAGGGGATCCAATAGAAAATCTAAAACAAACACATGGACACAGGGGGCACCAATCAATAGTAGTGAGGACAATATGGACAGAGGAGGAGATAAGGAAAGGAGGAAATTCCAGAGACCATAAAAAGAAAAAAGCCAAACCTACCCCACTGGGCTCCGTGCTCCAGGGTTCGTTGTCTTTAGAGACATTGGTTACTGTCACTTTGCAATGAAAATGTTGCTTGCTTGCTATCTCTGTGCCCTGTTCTTCAATTATTTGCTGAGCAAAGACAAGGAATCCAGCACCCCTACGTGGTAACAGCGGAAGAGTGTGGCAGAGGAAAGCAGCTGAGGACATGGTACCAGGAATCAGAAAGAAAGTTCTACTCAACACAGACAAAATATAAACCCCAAAGGCATGCCCCAAGGGATCCGCCTCCACCAACCACACACCCTACCTGCCTATAGTACCATCCAATTAATCTCTCTCAGTGTATTAATGCATTAATTAGGTAAAGTATCATAACTCAATCATTTCACCTCTAAACCCTTTTGCACTGATTTTCACATGAGTTTTTTGGGAACAACTCATACCTCAGCCATAAAGGATATCTTTATCATATAAATGGATAAAAGATAACCTGATCTGATCCTTACCTACTATATACGTGTGTATTGAAATATCACAATGTGCCCCAAAAATTCATGAAATTATTATGTCAATTAAAAATAAAAACATGTTAAAATATAACAATATTTGTATTTATAGGTAAGTCTTAAAAAATAATTTTCTTGGGAGAGGCATCTGAATTTAGAAATATATTATTTAAACATCTTCTAGTGATTCCTTGTTAAAATTTGGGAAATGTTTAACAAACTAAAAATACAAGACAAAGGTAAAATATTTTTTTCTCAGAATAAAGAGTATAGTCCACTTATTTGGAGCATAAAAGAAAAAAAGTAACAAAATAGGATTAAAAAGTAACTTTTTTCCCACATTTTTATTGGTGCATTATAGTTGTACATATTGATGGGATTTGTTGTTACACGTTTGTACATGCACCCAGTATACAATATAATTTGGCCAATATTACTCCCCAGCATTTCCCCCCTTTCTCTTCACCCCCCACTCCTTGGTCCCTTTACTGATATCCCTCTTTTTTAGGAGATCCACCCTCACCTTTGTTTTCCTTTTTCCTCTCTGTCTTCCTCATATGAGAGAAAAAATAGGACCCTTAACTTTCTGAAATTATCTCACTTAACATGATGGTTTTTTTTTTAGTTCCATCCATTTTCCTGCAAATGCTATAATCTGATTTTTCTATATGGCTGAATAAAACTCCATATTGTATATATGTCACATTTTCTTTATCCATTCATCCTTTGATGGACACATGAGCTGGTTCCATAGTTTGGTTATTGTGAATTGTGCTGCTGTGAACATGGGAGTGCACATATCACTGTACATGACAACTTTAATTCCTTAGGATAAAGACCAAGGGGTGGTATGGCTGGGTCTATGGTAGTTCCATGCCTAGTCTTTTGAGGAGCCTCCATACTGATTTCTGTCTTGGTTATACTAGTTTATAGTCCCAGCAACAGTGTGCAGGAGTTCCTTTTCTCCACATCCTCTTCAGCATTTATTATCATGTGTATTCTTGATTACTGCCATTCTGACTGATATGAAAAGAAATCTCAGTGTACTTTGTTTTGCATTTCCCTAATTGCTCATGATGTTGAACATCTTTTTCATGTGTTTCTTCTTTTGAGAAGTGCCTGTTTAATTGCCCATTTAATAATTGTATTGTTTGATTTTTGGTATAAAGTTTTTTGAGATCTTTTTACGTATTATATATTAATCCTTTGTCAGAAGAGTAGCTTGCAAAGATTTTCCCCCATTCTGTAGGTTCTCTCTTCATATTCCTAAATGTTTCCTTTGCTGTGCAGAAACTTTGTAATTTCATGCCATCCCATTTATTAACTCTTGGCATTATTTCCTGAGCTTTAGGTGTTCTATTGAGAAAGTCATTGCCTGCACCTGAAAGCTGGGGTGTTGACCCTAGATTTTCTTCTAGGAGTTGCATGATTTCTAATCTAATTCTGAGGACTTTGATCAATTTTGAGTTGATTTTTGTGCAGGGTGAGAGATGAGAGTCTAGTTTCATTCTTCTACATAATGAATAAACAGTTGAAAAAGTTGCTTCTGTCCTATGACATAAGCTACTTCCTTTTTGATCAAACCAGAGCCTCATGCTTGCTATGCATGCACTCTACCACTGACCCAAATCCCCAGTCCAGATACTAACTTTCTTAAAGACATAAAATAAAGTAACTTTCTTTCAAGTCACTAATATCTGTGATTCACTTCAAAGCTAAGAAAGTCAAAGTTGCTCTCTAAACAGCATCACCTCTGTGTTTCCCTCTCAAATTAACCTGGAGGCCCCAGTGTAATTAGACTAGTTTCCCTCCTATGAAACCCTTATTCTACCAGAAAATTCTAAAGATGGGAAAACAGCAGAAAACATTTAAAATTCCACAGTAACAGGGATTTAGAGGCTTTCATTTATTGACAATAGATTTCCCATAATAATTATATAAAATTAGTAAAAAAAGTATATATTTAAATAATTATTTTTAAAAGTACATATTTTAAAAATTAGTAAAAAAGTGTGTGTATATACATATATAAAAATATATGTATACATTTATATATACATATATATAAATGCACATATATGTATATATACATTTATATATATATATATATATATATATATATATATACATTTACCTTCTTTTCCAAATTGCTCCTGGAGAACCCCTGTGAGTCAACAGGTCACAGAACAAGTCTAGGGACTGCTCCAAGACTCCCACGCTTCCTACTTACAAATTCCTGCCAGTCCTTCCACTCAGCCATGGTCCTACTAATGTTATGGTTTGGTCTCTTTTTCCACTGAGTAGTTATCATGTGTCTTTCAGAAACCATCAATTAATTTACCTCATATTTTTGAGCAATTGTTATAAAGACCTTCTTGCATTGTGATTCTCTAAGGTGCAGGACTTATAAGCCTATCTTCTCCACCGTAAATGCAAATGAAAGGGAGTTCTGTAATCTCCAGACTTGCCACAAAAGATTACTAAGAAAATGTCTTGAATTATCCAACATGCATACAGTGTGTATATTTAATTCCAAACATTTTTATTCTCTCTGCACATTCATGGAATCTGTGGCCATTTGCTAACATTGTCAACTATCAATTCACAGCCCGTTTCCATTAACATACACATAGATGCTATTTTAAAAGGTTAAAGACTTTGGAGGAAACTCAAACAACCAATTATATAATCTGTCTACCCAATTTCAAATGCTAAATTATAAATTATGCTAAAAATGTTGGTGACATAATTTATAATGTATCTTCTGCCCTGTTAAGGAGATTGAGATAAAAATGGATATATGTTCGGAGCTTCTGTAAGATAGCAAGTATTTAGCTGGGGGAAACAAAGCTAATTTCTTTCACCCTTAGTGATACAAAGGGTGGGCATTTTGTTCAGCTGGTTTGGTTTTATGCACTCACGCTCAGGGTGAGAAGAATAAATGTACAATAATAAAATAATGATAACAGCCATGTTCCATTTTCCTTTTCTATCTTAATAGCTCCAGGTAGGTAATTTTACTGTGTATATAAATCATTAGTCTTCAGCAGCCACCTTGTTCTCCAGTTATTCTTAAGCTCCAAAGCAGTTTTATTTTGCTAAAAGCCATTCCTGATTGTCTCTGGAACCATGACAGGGGTGAGGGAGGATTCAAATTAGCTTCAAGGTACATTTACTTCTATTACATAATATTTCTATGACATATAGACCATTCCCTAATCAAATACTAATTTACAATTGTCCTGTATCAGCACAACCAGCATGTACCACTGACTCTTTTCTAACTAGGTTTCATTTCAATGATAGAAATGGAGTATTTTGATGATTTCAAACTTCTTAGCAAAAACAGCTAAACAACTATTTCCCCCATAATTTAAAAAGATAACCATGGAAAATTTTCAGGGAGGACTATAGAAGGAAAGTCTCTGTAATAAATGGATTTCCCTAAATGAAGTCAAACGAAATGTCAAATGAACTTCCAGGGATTAATTGATTTACTAATCCACTTTAATCAGAAATGTTATGAAAAGAAAATTAATGGTAATCAATAGAACTTGAGCAAGCCATGTGAAGGCACTCAGCCTTAATTCATGTTAGGAATTCCTGTCTTACTAAGATGTAACATTAGTATTCCCATAACTATTTTGCCTCTACAACTATATGTTGCAAATATTGAGGGCACAATTAAATCCAGAGGAGTTTTTTTGAAGGAATAATAGAACAAATTTTTTAAAAAACAATGTTATTCTTTTGAAGGTTTTTTGATCTTTACATATTTTTTGCTATAAAAATGCATAATTGCAAAAAATGCATAATTGCAACAATTGCATAAATGCTATTGAAGTTAGTCAAGAGAAAGGAGACTCCATGATCTTCTATTTCCTTCTCAGCACTCAAAAAGAAAATGACATATAGTGGCAAGCAAGAGAAAATATACCACAACTTAGACCCTGGCTCATAATAGGTACTTGATGTTGGTTAAATCAATGCTATGGCACAAAGGGAACAAAAACTGAGAATATAAAAAATGACTGAGAGAATAGAAACAAAGCAGAAGCATCCATAAGATAATTCAGAATTCAACTACTCATTTTGTTACTTGAGCTAGTCCCCATTTCATGCCAGCTGGAAAAAGAACAGTGTTTTGAGCAGCTCTTAATCTCTGAACCCCTCGGATTATCTATTAGCTGTCCTGGCTTCTCTAGTAGAGCAGCTGTGGTGTGCCTAGTTTTGTGCACTGTTTGTCTGATGTGCATGTGTCGCAGTTGTTCTTTCATGCCTTGCAATGGAAAGCTTGACCATGAGAGGTAAACTTTGAACCTTTCAAAGGTTTTGACTGAACTTCTGAAATTCTGCCTGTATCTGGAGAGGTGTTAACTCATGAGTGAAAGGAGGTGGAAAGTTGGGGTGTGATAGAGAGGAGACAGTAAATTTTCTATCTCCATTTATGTTCTGTGGTCCCTACAAGTGAATAGAGACAGAAGGTTAAAATGTAAAGATTAAAACCACCTCACTACTACCATCTGACCAAGTTCAAATTATTCCAAGAATTCAGGGCAAAGCTGTTCCTTGCATGATGAAATGATGGTGAGCCTCTCAAGAGGTCCACTCAGGCCCTAGCCCTGACAATCTTGTCTGGCCCAGCTGCCTTCCTCCTTTCTTCTCTAGTACTAGTGACCCATCTAACCACAAGTCACACCTGGGAACAACTGATACTCTTCCTGACTCATGATTCTGCCAGGGCTGCTCTTCTTTGTCCCATTCCCTTAAGTTGCTGTAATTTGCATTTTTGAAAATAAAGTACGTTAGAACATTGAATTTTAAAAATGTTTCTTTCCTTCTCTGAAGTCAATTGTTTGGACAAGGGAAAAAAAGAACCCAGTAATTGACATGATGCCCTTCCACTAAAATTACAGATCCTTCTTACTAAATCTGTTTTACTTTATAATTAAATTTGCTCTTGAAAACTAGCATCCAATTTGTAGGTTTCAACCGAATGATAGTGTATCCTCTGAAGCAGGATTAAAGATAACTTCTGTATGACAATGGCTCCTCCTTCTCCACCAAACTTGGCCTGTCTACAAGATTCCCCACTAAACAAGGTGACAACTGTAAATTGATGAAAAATAAGAGGCAACAACACACATCTTAGAAAGTACCTTTTGTTATTAATTTGCATCTTTCCTCCCACCCAGTATATAGAACAGTACTTAGGTAACTAATAGAATAGCAAATTATCTGATTTCAATTATTGGTCACTTACTACATCTCACACCCTTCACTAAGTGTTTGCTGTCTGAAGTTTTCATTAGATACCCAAAGTACCCTATGAGGAAAATGTTATCTAGATTTTACAAATAAAAATTTATCAGATAAAATTTGTCTGCTTAAAAACTCACCAATTAATGAATGCAACATCACAGATGTAAATCTGGCTTCACTTTTCTTATTCAATAATAAAACATTCATAATCTCAAACAATGTAAAACACTGCCTTTTATTTCTTAAGCACTTTGAGTTCTTAAGCATAGATGTTGAACTTAGTGAAGAAATGACCAGGGAAAAAGGCAAAGCTTGATGGATCAAATAAAATCACCAGCTTGTCAAAGGTCGTTTTTTAAAATAAGAAAGATGAGGACTTAATAAAAAGCATATATATATGCATATATATTCATATAATATTCATAAAAAGCATAATATATATATGCATATATATTCATATCCCTAGCTGTGGCTGGAAGGTAAAATGGAAGCGTTCCAGCTGTCTATTTGGGGATGTCTTTGAGGTGAGGAGAAAAGGCTGCTCCCTCAGGTGTCCTCCTAGTGTGTTTCCTGTCTCTATGTGTGGAGCCAAGCTCTGCCTTGAGTCTGGCCTGCTACCTTTCAATGATAGAAAAGGTTGGCACTCAAGAACAATGACAAACCTGCCTTCTCACATTTTCATCAGACTTTCTTGTGCTCAGTGTTCTCCTGCTTCTTCACTGAGCATAAAGATTAACATAGAAGGTATAGAGTATCAGTAGACCAAAAAAGAGCTGTTCTTTTAGTCACACCCATCAACCTCTTGCTCAGATGGCTCAGACAGAGGCCATGCCATCCAAGAAGGTCTCTGGGCAGGATCATTAGCTCTTAAAAGAAGAACAGATTTTATTAATCAGCTTGCTAATTATAAAATAGCTTAGGAGGGAACTGAGGACCCCAGAGCTTATATTGGCCTCTGAGGCCCATTGTAGATTTGTATCCTAATCCTGGCAAATGCTTAAAGTGAACAACCAAACTAAAGCTCACCTCACTGGAGGACTTGTCTTTTTAATCTTATTAACATACATTCACTAAACTATAAGCTTCAATAGGCTAGCACTTCACTTGAATACTGTGATATCCCTAGTTTCAGGCACCTGATTCCAGAAAGCTGTTAGACTGTAAAACACAGATCTCAGTGACTGGTGTGGGAGTTTTTGTCTCCATGATTTCTCTGCATTGGTCAGGGGATGGAGTCTAAGTGGCATGATTTTACCTCTAAAATTTAGAACCTTGACCCCAAGACCTCTAACATCAGCCACCACTCAAGTTGGGAGCATGCTATTCTTATGCCCACTGAGATATGGAGTTGGGATGAAAGACTTGCAGTTGCAGCTTTAAGAACTGGGAAACCAGGAGTTGCTACCCTGAGTGACCACTTCCACATTCCACCTAGCTTGATTGCCTTGAGCACTAGACCAGTTTCAACAGAGCAGATGTCAGTGCTTGGAACTGCTCTGCAGGAGTTCTGCTTGTCTGGGAAACCAGAATGCCCAAAATGACTTGGTTGAGTACACCTTCCTTCTCATCAACAAACACTTATGATCATCAACTATAAACAAAAGAGTAAATGGAATCAAGAAAACTGACAAGGTATTTGATTCTGAGAATAAGTGACCTCACATGTTTTTTTAGATAGCCATTTTGATGTTTGGCATTTGGTTAAATGCCATAGTGTCAAGAGCTGCATAATTACGTATCTTGCATCCGGGATATCCCTAAGAATAAAACGTGTGTAGCCAAACATATTTAGAATTTGATATTCCTATTAATTCAAATACTTATGTATGGGATGACATCTTAAAACTATTAAACATAATTCCCAGTTGTACTGTGGAATTTTGTTTAAATTTATAGTGTTATGGAGCATTAGTGCCAGTATTTCTTAATCCTGGATGCAAATTAGAATCATCTCGGAAGTTTTAAAAATCCAGATGTGTATGATATGTCCTAGGCCAATTCAGTAAGCATTTCTGGACCTGGGTTCCAAGCATCAGTATTTTTTGAACTTCTCAATTAACTCCAAGGTTGAGAAGCTCTCTTTTTAGGATGTTATATAACTGGGTAATGGATAAATTGAAGAAATATGAACATACCAATACACATAAAGGTATAAAACAGAGACACTGTGTATGTTTCTTGTCAAGGGAATGTAAACTTTTTTTCAATGCCAATTACAAATGTATCTATCACAGGAGAATAAGTAGCAATTCATTTTTGAAAAGTAGTCAGCTTATTAAGTATATACTCTGCATTGATTAATTTGCATTCTGTCAAAAATACAACACACACATATTTTGGGATCTCTTCTATTTAAAGACTGCAAGAAGGGATTTACCTCAAAATCTTAACTAAATCAATTATTGACTATTCTCTGCTCTTATCTGTTACATGGAAACCTGATTTAGATAAACATAGATTCTAACCAAGGGATTTGTTGTTTTAAAAGATATATATATCAGCAACTACAAATGCAGGATCATCAAATCATAGAGATTAATCAATTATTTCAGGCCACTATGAGGCAGACTCAAGTTTGAAGTCATGCCAATGGCAATATTTTCTCTTTGGAGATAATATAGTTTATTTTTCCTTTATAGAATTTGTTTGGGTTGCACCACAAGAACTTGATTATTTATCAGTTATTGAGCCAAATACATGTGAAATCTATACTTAGATTTTGCTAGACTTTGTAATATGTGATTCTTGGATTTAAAATAAATAAACATGCTATTTCACATGAAGGCATTGACCATCTAACAGTGGACCTTGTAGCTATTCTTATAAATATATTTCTGCTGCTTCTAAGATGCTAATGCTTTGAATTAAAGAAGGCACTAAGGAATTCTGTAGCACTAGATGTGAAGCATTGTCTTTTCTGTTGCCCTAGATATATCCTGTCACTACTGAAGATAAAAGATGAGTGTTTCACAATCTTTCAAATGGTGAGATGACTTTGCTCATGACCTATATCCATGTGTGTGGATAAGCCCCTAAAAAAAGCTGCTAATTGCTCAGCATATGATTTAGATGGAATTATAAAACCTTATATGTTAAGGATATGAAAAGACAGAAAGCTTGTTTGTTATAATTTTTTCCAAAAATATAATCTAACACAGAGGAATGGCTAAGAATCCATTGAATTAAGAGCACTAAGTTTTTAATGTATTCAAAAAGTAATGCACTTAATTAAATCATCAGCACCTTCTCAGCCTACATTCCTGCAAGAAGGAGGAAAGTGTCACACAGTGGATAAAATTCCCTGATGTGTCAGAAAGTGTGATGTGTCACAGGCAG
Source organism: Glaucomys volans (assembly GCA_020662805.1). Taxonomy (NCBI): domain Eukaryota; kingdom Metazoa; phylum Chordata; class Mammalia; order Rodentia; family Sciuridae; genus Glaucomys; species Glaucomys volans. The sequence continues at coordinate 1,030,874 of JAJEJO010004869.1, read as the reverse complement.
AATTAAAATTCAGGGAAATCAGTCAAGGCAAGGAAGGTTTATTGAATTCAGTGGTCATTCTAATAATGATATTGAGTTTATATACCTTTTGGATGTCTTTAATTCTTTCTCTATACAGATATTCAATGATCCCTAAAATACATGTACACAAAAATTGAAAAGAAGCCTTGTTTACACTGTGTTTTCCAGAAAAAGAAAACAGAATATTGAGATAATTTGCTGTAGTTCCTGAGCAGGTAAGTGGTGACTCTCAGCTGAAAAGTTTCCTGTGAAAGGTAACAAACGGCAGGAGTCACACAGCAGTGCTAAAATGGCATCTTTTCTTTGAAAGAAATTTCTTTTAATGATCCAGTTTTAAAAGCGACTTCAGATTCTTAAGGGATTTCATGTCTCTTGTGATAAGCATCACCACTTTCAATTTGTTAATACTTACAGATTACAATCTATAGATTTTATGGCAATAGAAAACACCATCTTACAACTATAATGAAAGGGGGCATTTTGTGTCCGAGATTCAAAATACACAAAGACGCTTCTTGCAACGGAATGGAATGGAGACTGCCCCTTTAGAGTCTAAAGGGTGAGCAATAAAGAAAAAGGCATGTTTGTCCTAATGGAATGTTCTCCTCCCATAGTCCATGATAGAAATGCCCTTATTCAACTGCTCCCATACCTATTATAGGACACTTCACACAGAAAGGTGCAAACCCCCAGAGGAATATAATGATGATGTAAAGAATCACAATGTCAGCAGAGGTAAAGCTGGAAACTTGTTAAGATTTAAAGAGAAATCAGATATACTGCAATCATTCTTAACAACTGTTTCTTGCAACGAATGAACAGTAGGAAGAGAACTGAGGAAAATGGAACATTCAATGCCACCTTTCCTAGGTGTTCATAACTCACATCGGGAAGAAATCAGGAAACTTTTGGCTTGTTTCCTGCAGTGATCCTTTGGCTGCTGACATTTCATGTTTCCTTTGAACCTTAGGTATGACTCAGACTGAGTCCCCCTTAGGCTGAGAGGGCGGCCAAAAATGCTGGGAGTAGGAAGAAAACACATGGCCTCTAAAGCAGAGCTTTCCAAATGTTAAGATGCCTAAAAATGCTCTGAGAGCCTATGAAAAGGCAGTTTCTGGATTAACAGGTCTGATGGGAGCTTCAGACTGTACTTTAACAAGATCCTGATGATACCAATGCTGTTAGTGTTGGATGTTTCCATTACCAAAGTCACAGAGCATAAGATGACCTGAAAGACAAAAGGCAAGTTGCCAAACTAGGCCAAAAAATAAAGCATGGCAATTACTGATAGTGAACAAAGGAAGTGAATATAAGGTTAGCTCCACCAAAAAGGAATGCTGTACCCACATGTTAGCATTAGGCTTTTTTTTTTTTAAATAAATTTTATCTAAGTAACATTATTTTAAAACTCTATATATTGATTTCTATAATTTTAAAAAGCAAGGATACTATTTGGTCATAAACACATTCCCCTCATTTCTTATTCAGTTCAAACAATTATCAACATGGGAATTATCTATTTTCTCATAATTATGGGTTTTCTGAAACCAATTGCTTATCTCATACTGACTTTCCCAAAATAGTGCTTTCCTGAGACTCAACCTTGCTATTCTGCCAGTGTGTGCACACAGTAAATGCAGGTTTTATATTTATAATGTAAGTCCAATGAATATATAATTAGAAGGAAAGTTTTCTATGAGATAAATAGCAATATTTGAAAGAAAAATGTTTACATGTAAACAGGCACATATATACAGATGTGTGCATACATACAGACACACATGTGCACATATTAGTTTATTGATGATTTACCTTTTCCACCTATTAAGTTCAAAGCAGAAATTTCAGATGAATCAAAACAGCTTCCATAGATACACAAGTGGACTGCAACTCCAATCACAACTATTTCAGTGTTCTGTGTAACAATCAAGTGTTATCTTTGACAGGTCATAGAACATCTCTAGATCTTACTTTCCTTATCTGTAAAACGGAGAGTCTGAGATACAAGGGATTTCTTTGTTTATTTGGGTTTGTTTGCTCAGTATTTTCTCACATTTCCTAGAGAGCCATATATACTGAGGAGACAGAGGAATTAGAAAAGGACCAGGGATACTCTCAAGTCAGGCTCGGAATGACAAAGTGTCCAATGACACTCTTTGAAGTGCATGATTTTTAACAAGACAAATGCACCTGCTAGGATATTTTGCTTTGTTTTTTCACATTCTCAATATAAATCTTTGGGCAAATGTTTCTCTTTAATACATAGAGTATGTAGGAAATCATATTTTGGTCATAAAAATGTATTAACAGCTCCAAAGGAGAAATTACACCCTGTATTTTAAATGCACATTAAGACTAATACACCACACTTATCTAAAATCCAATGAATCCCAAGTCATGGTACCACAGGTCAAAAGGTGACTCAGACTAGTTCAAGACATAAAGCCCCAGGGGAATAGAGCTTTCCTCTGCTATATCAATTACAATGATGCATGTATAAAGCAAGAATCTATCCCATTCTTCTGATTTTTTCCAGTGCATAATTTATTAATTCAGTATAGCTATATATAATATTGGGGTTCATTTGATTTAGTTATACAAATTTGGAATATAATTTGCTCCAATTCAGTCCCCAGAACTTTCTCTTTCTCTTCCCTCCTCCCTCCCCCTGTGCCCTTTCCTTTATTTCACTGGTCTTCCATTTTCCACGTATTTATACTTTTTTTTCTAAACTTTGATTTATAGATATATGAAGGTGAAATTCACTGTGATATATTCATATTTGTACATAGGATAGTCAATTTCATTCTACCAATTTTCCCATTTATTGTTCCTTCTTTCTTCCCCTCAACCTCCTTCCTCTATGCCACTGATCTTTCTTCTATTTTAATGGAATCCCTCCCCAATTTTTTTTGAAGTGCTGGGGATTGAACCCAGGGCCTTGTGCTTGCGAGGAAAACATTCTACCAACTGAGCTATATCCCCAGCGCCTCTCCCTGACACTTTTTCCCTCTCATTTTGGTCTAGACATATGAGAGAAAATATTTGATCCTTGACTTTCTGAGTCTGGTTTTTTTCACTTAGCATAATGTTCTCCAGTTCTATTCATTTACTAGCAAATGCCATAATTTTATTGTATTCTTATTTTATGACTGAATAAAACTCTATTGTGTGTGTTTATATATATATATATATATATATATATATATATATATATATACATACATGTCACATTTTCTTTATTCATTCATTTGTTAATGGGAAGCTGACCTGGTTCCATAACTTGGCCATCGTGAATTGCACTTTTATAAACATTAATGTGTCTGTATCTCTATAATATGCTGATTTTAGATCTTTTTGATATATACCAAGGAAAGGTATTGTTGGATCACATGGTGGTTCCATTCTTAGCTTTTTGAGGAATCTCCATACTCTTTGGAAAGTTGTTGTATTACTTTCCGGTCCTTCCAACAATGTATGAATATGCCTTTTCCCCCACATCCTCACCAGCATTTATTACTTGTGTTCTTCAAAATTGCCATTTTGATTATACTGAGATAAAATTTCCATGTAGTATTTTTTTAATTTAATTTTGATTCATTGAACACAAATGGAGTACAGCTATTGTTCTTTGGTTGTACACAAAGTAGAGTCACACCATCTCTGAATTCATACATGTACACAGGGCAATGATGTCTGTCACACATTCTGTTATTTTTACCCCTCACCCAACCCACACCTCCCTTCCCTCTATGCTATCTATCCTTCCTCCATTCTTGTCACCCTTCCACCCCCCATTATGCATCATCATTCACTTATCAGAGAGACCATTCGGACTTTGGATTTTTGGATTGGCTAATCTCACTTAGCATAACAGTCTCCAACATCATCCATTTACCTACAAATGCCATAATTTTATTCTTCTTTATGGCTGAGTAATATTCCATTGTGTATATATACCACAGTTTCTTTAGCCATTCATCTATTGAAGGGCATCTAAGTTGGTTCCACAACCTAGCTATTGTGAATTGGGCAGCTATGAACATTGATGTGGCTGCATCACTGTAGTAATCTGATTTTAAGTCCTTTCGGTAAAGGCCAAGGAGTGGGATAGCTGGATCAAATGGTGGATCCATTCCAAGTTTTCTAAGGAATCTCCACACTGCTTTCCAGAGTGGCTGCACCAACTTGCACTCCCACCAGCAATGTATGAGTGTACCCTTTTCCCCACATCCTCACCAACACCTGTTGTTGCCTGTATTCTTAATAAAAGACATTCTTATTGGAATAAGATGAAATCTTAAGGTGGTTCTGATTTGCATTTCTCTTATAACTAGGGATGTTGAACATTTTTTCATAAATCTGTTGATTGCTTGTAGATCTTCCTCTGTAAAGTGTCTGTTCATTTCCTTGGCCCATTTATTGATTGGGTTATTAGTGTTCTTGGTGTAAAGATTTTTGAGTACTTGGTAGATTCTGGAGATTAGTGCTCTATCTGAAGTGTGTGTGGCAAAGATTTTCTCCCACTCTGAAGGCTCTCTCTTCACATTGCTGATTGTTTCCTTTGCTGAGAAAAAACTTTTTAGTTTGACTCTATCCCAATCATTGATTCGTGCTTTTATTTCTTGTGCTTTGGGAGTCATGTTAAGAAAATCTGGTCCTAGGCCAACGTGATGAACATTTGGACCTATTTTCTCTTCTGTTAGGTGCAGGGTCTCTGGTCTAATTCCTAGGTCCTTGATCCATTTTGAGTTGATGTAGCTTTGATTCACATTTTGCTGATTGCTAGAGGTGTTGAACATTTTTTTCATATATTTGTTGGTCCTTTGCCT
>JAJEJO010004869.1:929983-1026011 GCA_020662805.1 Glaucomys volans | reverse complement strand
CTTTCTTTCTTTCTTTCTTTCTTTCTTTCTTTCTTTCTTTCTTTTCTTCGTTCTTTCTCCTTTCTTCCTTCCTTCCTTCTTTCCTTCCCTTCCCTTTCCTTTCCTTTCCTTTCCTTTCCTTTCCTTTCCTTTCCTTTCCTTTCCTTTCCTTTCCTTTCCTTTTTTCTTTCTTCTTTCTTTCTTTCTTTCTTTCTTTCTTTCTTTCTTTCTTTCTTTCTTGTGCAGGGATTGAAGTCAGAGGCACTTTATCACTGAGCCCCAACCCTTTTTCAAAAGTTATTTTTTGAGACAGGATCTCAAAGATCTCAGGATCTTGTTTAGTTGCTTAGGGTTTAAGTTGCCATTGGGATTACAGACATCCACCATTGCACTCAGCTGTATTTCTCTTTTGAAAAATGTTTATTTTGCCCATATCTTGATTGGGTTATTTGCTTTTGTGGTGTTTTTTGAGTTCTTTATATATTCTGGATATTAATTGCCTGTTTAAGGAGTAGGTATCAAAGATCTTCTCTCATTCTGTAGTCTCTCTCTTTTTTAATATTCTTAAGTACTTCCTTTGCTGTGCTGAAACTTCTTAATTTTATGCCACCTCACTTATTTATTCTTGATTTTATTTCTTACTAAGAAAGTTGGTCCCTCTGCCAACATGCTATTGTGTTCAACATACATTTTCTTTAAGCACGTGCAAAATTTCTGATAATATTTCTGTATCTTTGATCCACTTCGAATCAACCTTTCTGCAGGGTGAAAGACAGGGGTCAAATATCATTGTTCTACATATGGATTTCCAGTTTTCCCAGCACCATTTATTTAAAAGGCTATCTCTTCACCCAAAAAGAAGTTTTGCCAACTTCTTTAAGTATCAGGTGATTTTATCTATGTCAATTTGTTTTTATGTCTTCTGTTCTATTCGTTTGGTATTTGGTATTGACTGATTTTGTTTTGATGCCAAAACCAGGCTATTTTTGTTACTATAGCTCTGTAATATAATTTGAGGTCTGATATTGTGATGTCTCCAACATTGCTCTTCTTACTCAGAATAACTTTGACTCTTCTGGGCTGCTAATTCTTCCACATGAATTTTAGAACTTTTTTTTTCCAGTTACATAAAGACTGTTTTTAGTAGTTTCATAGGAATTGCATTGAATCTGTATAACACTTTCAGTAGTATGGCCATTTTGACAATATTAATTCTGCCTATCCAAGAACATGGGAGGTGTTCCCATCTTCTAAGGTCTTCTTTGATTTATTTCTTCAGAGTTCTATAATTTTCATTGGAGGTGTTTTTCACCCCATAGTTAGATTTGTTACTAAGTATTTTATTTCATTTTTGAGGTTATTGTGAATGGTATAGTTTACCTAATTTCTTTCTCAAAGTTTATTACTGAATTATAGGAAAACAATTGATTTTTGTGTGTGGATGTTGTATGCTGGTATTTTATTGAATATGTTTATCAGCACTAGAAGTCTTCTGGTAGTTTTTTGGGTCTTCTAAATATAGAATCATGTCATCAGCAAACAGAGATAATTTAACTCCTTATTTATATCTCTTTAATTCCATTCCCTGGTCAATTACTCTGGTCAGGATTTCAGGGACTGTATAAATATGAGTGAAGAAAGTGGACATCTTTGTTTTGTTCCTGATTTTAGACAAAATGCTTTCAGGTTTTTTTTTTTTTTTTTTTTTTTTTTGCATTCAGTATGATGTTGCCCTTAAATTTGTCACATGCAACCTTTACATTGTTGAGATAAGTTCTATCCCTAGTTTCTCTGGAGTTTTAAATATGAATGAATGCTGAACTTTGTCAATGGCTTTTTTCACATTATGTGATTCTTACCCTTAACTCTATTGATGTGGTACAATACAAATATTGATTTGCCTATGTTTTGTTAACTTGCCTTCCCAGGATGAAACCCATGTGTTCATGGTGTGCTATCATCTTAGTGTGTTTTTGAATGTGGCTTATCAATAACTTATTAAGGAATTTTGCATCTACTTTCACCAGGGATATGGGTCTGAACTTTTATTTCCTTGATATGCCCTTGTCTGATTTTGGTTTCAGAATGAAACTGACTTCCTAGAACAAATTTAGCAGTGTTTCCTCCTTTTCTATTTCATGGAATAATGTGAGGAGGTTTTATCTAAATTCTTCTTCAAATCTAGTACAACTTGATTGAAGATCTATTCTGTCCTGTGTTTTTCTTTGTTGGAAGGCTTTTAACTGCTACTTCAACTTCATTACTTAATGTTGGTCTGTTTAGGTTTCCTATGTCATCCTGGTTCAATTTTGGTAGGTCACATGTGCCTAGAAATTTGTCAGTATCTTCAATATTTTCTAGTCGTTTTGCAGTATTAATTTTCAAAATAGCTCCAAATGATCCTCTGGATTTCAGAAATGTCTGTGGTGATACCTTCTTTTACATGTTTAATTTTGTTCACTTGGGTCTTCTTTCTTTCAGTTAGTTTGGCTGAGGATTTATAAATATTGTTTATCTTTTCAAAACACCAATTCCTTGTTTCCTTGATTCTTTGTATGTTTTTAAATCCTGTATTTCATTAATTTTGACTCTGATCTCAATTATTTCCTGCCTTTAATTGGCTTTGGAATTGTTCTTCTTTTTCTAGGGAACTGAGGAGTAACATTAGATTATTCATTTGATAGCTTTCTATTTTTAATGTAGGACTTCAGTACTATAAACTCTCTTAGAACTTCTTTCATACTGTCCCAGAGGTTTTAATATGTTGCATTTCTCTTCTCTTTGCTTTCTAAGAATTCTTTTTTATTTCTCCTCTAATATATTCTGTGATCTATTATTCATTTAAAAGTATATTATTTAATCTTTTTCTTATTTTTTATTTGTTCTAATTAGTTATACATGGCAGTAGAATGCATTTTGATACAATGCATACAAATGGAGCATAGCTTCTCATTCTCATTCCTCTGGCTGTACATGATGATGAGTCACACTAGTAGTGTAATCATACATGTATATAGGGTAATAATGTCTGGATCATTCTAAGCAACCTTACCATTTCCACCACCACAGCCCTTCCCTTATTCCTCTCTGCACAATCCAAAGTTCCTTCATTCTTCCCTACGCCCTCCCCTCACTGTAGATCAGCATCAACTTATCAGAGAAAATATTTGGCTTTGGCTTTTGGGGATTGGCTTCACGTGATATTCTCTAGCTCCATCCATTTACCTGCAAATGCCAAAATTTTGTTCTTAAGGTTAAGTAATATTCCATTGTGTATATGTACCACATTTTCTTCATCCATTCATCTGTTGAAGGGCATCTACGTTGATTCCATAGTTTAGCTATTGAGTATTGACTGCTATAAACATTGATGTGGCTGCATCACTGTAGTATGCTGATTTTAAGTCTTTTGGGTATAAACTGAGGAGTGGGATAGCTGGGTCAAATGGTGGTTCCATTCCAAGTTTTCTGAGGAAAATCCGTACTGCTTTCCATAATGGTTGCACCAATTTGCATTCTCACCAACAATGTATAAGTGTACCTTTTCTCCCATATCCTTGCCAATACTTATTATTGCTTGTGTTCTAGGTAATTACCAAGATGACTAGAATGAGATGAAATCTTAGAGTAATTTTGATTTGCATTTCTGTCATCGCTAGATCTGATGAACATTTTTTCATGTTTGTTGATCGATTGTATTTCTTGTTCTGTGAAGTGTGCATTCAGTTCCTTAGCCCATTTATTGATTGGGTTATTTGGTTTTTGGTGTTAAATTTTTTGAGTTCTTTATATATCCTGGAGACTAGTGCTCTATCTGATGTACATAGGCTCTCTTTTCATGTTATTGATTGTTTCCTTTGCTGAGAAGAAGCATTTTAGTTTGAATTTATCCGATTTATTGATTCTTAATTTTACTTCTTGTGCTTTAGGAGTCTTGTTAAGGAAGTCAGGTCCTACACTGACATGATGAAGATTTGGGCCCACTTTTCCTTCTATTAGGTACAAGATCTCTATTCTAGTACCTAAGTCTTTGATCCACTTTGAGCTGACTTGTGTGCAGGGTGAGATATAGAGTTTTAATTTCATTTTGTAACATATGGATTTCCAGTTTCCTCAGCACCATTTGTTGAATAGGCTACATTTTTTCCACTGGATGTATTTGGCACCTTTGTTTAGCATAAGATAACCATATTTATGTAGGTTTGTCTCTGTGTCTTCTATTTTGTACCATTGGTCTACATGTCTATTTTGGTGCCAATATCATGCTGCTTTTGTTGCTATTGTTCTTTAGTATAGTTTAAGGTGTACCTGCCTCATGCTTCACTTCTCTTGTTAATAATTGCTTTGGCTATTCTGGGTCTCTTATTTTTCCAAATGAATTTCATGATTGCTCAAAAGCATATTATTTAATCTTGAGGTGTTAATTTTTTTTGTTTTTTATTTTGATGTTTATGTCTACTTTCATTCAACTATGATTGGCTAAGATAATTGCTAAGAATTATCTCCTTTTTTGTATTTGCTAAGACATACTTTGTGACCTAAATATCATCTATTTTAGGGAAAGTTCAATGTGCCATTGACAAAAAATGTGATTTCAGTTGCTGATGGATGAAATAATCTATAGGTATATTTGATTAATAGTATTTTTTTAATTCTAAGGAGTCTTTTTTAGTCTATGTCTCAATGATATATCTATTGTTGAGAGAAGTGTCTTGAGTCACCCACTATTATTGAATTGTGGTATATTTAATTCATTGTATTAAAAAGGGTTTGTTTCATGTATACAGGTGCACTGTTGTTTGGGTGAAAATGTTTGCAACTATTATATCTTGTTGGATGATTCCTTTGACCATTATAAAATGATCTTTTTGTCTCTTCACATTAAGTTTGGCTTGAAGTTTTTTTGTCTGCTATGAGAGTAAGCTATCCCTGCTTGCTCTCATTTTCTGTTTACATGGTATGTCATTCTCCATCCTTTCACATTCAATTTGTGGATATTTTTGTCTGTAAAGGTAAATCTCTCGTAAAAAATCTATGGATGATTATTTTTAATCCAATCTGCCATTATGTCTTTTTATTGGAGATTTTAGATCATTTATATTCAATTTTATTATGGATAAATGATTTTTATATCTGCCATTATGGTTTATTTCTAATGCTTAAATCATACTTGATTGTCCTTTGACTATTTTTCTAGTGAAATTTTTCTCTCTGCTAATTTCATTTTAGTTTTTATTTCATCTACACAAAATATTTCATTGAGTGTATTTTGTAGTGCAGACTTAATAGTTATGAATTCTTATCATGTGTGGTTTTCTTTTATCCTCAATTTGTAAGGAGGATATAATGATTTGCTGGATATAATAATAAGTTTGGTTGCCACCTGTTTTCTGTCAGGGCTTGGTATTTATTCTTTGAAGTCCTTCTGGAGTTTGGAGTATGGCTTGAGAAATCAGTTGAAATCCAATTGGCTTACTTCTAATGTGATCTGTCATTTTTTTTTTTTTTGAGGCTTTTAAAAGTCTATCCTTATTCTGTATATTAGGTATTTTAATTAGAATGTGTCTTGGAGAGGATTTTTTTATTTTGCCTCTTTTCAGTCCTGTATGCATATTGTATTTGGATTTCTATTCATTCTTAAGATTGGGAAAATTTTCTAAAATTTCATTGAAAAGATTGTGCATTCTTTGAGTTTGATTTTCACAACCACTTTCTACACCAATGATTCTCAGATTTGGCCTCTTAATGTTACCTCAGATTTCTTAAATATTACAGCCATGGTCTCTTAACATCTTTTCTTTTTAGTTGACTTTATTTTTAACATTATATACTTTTTCTTCAAGGCCTGAGAATATGTCTTCTCATAGATCTAATCAATTTGTGATGCTTTGTATTAATTTTTTAATTTGATTTACTGATTCTTTCATTTCCAGAATTACCATTTCTTTCTTTTTCAAAATCTCTCTCTTTATTGAAATGATCTTTCATTTTCCATATTTTCTTTCAATTCATTCCTTGCATTTTCTTTTAGTTCATTAAGAATTTTAACTTTGAACTTTCTAAATTCTTTCTCTGACTTCTCCACTGTGGCATCAATGGGATCAGTTGTTGAAGTATTGTAGCTGTTCAGTGTTATCCTCAGTTTGCATACCCATCTGCTGAGATGATTATTTTTTTTTTTTATGCAAGGAACAAGTGAGCTTCTTTCTCTTAAGAGCCCTGGCTTGAGTGAATATATAAGTATTGATACTGTCACTCCTGCATGTCCTCTGCTTTTCCCATTGTCATCACCACTTTAAGACATTAAACCCTATTTACCCCCATCATTTCAAGAAAAGCCTTGCAACTAACCAGCCTTAGGAAAACCAAAAACTCATTGATAATGTTCTCCAAAGTTCCTCAAATCCAGGTATAAAATTATAATAATATTCTGAAATAAAAATTAGTTATAAAAGATAGTAAGATTAATATTACATTCTATAGGAGGAGAAAAGGGGAGGACAGAAAAATTGTACAAATAAGAGAAAAAAAAGAAAAGAAAATGTAAATAATAATAATATAAACAAAGATAAAAAGAAGAAAAAGATGAATGGACAAACTTGAGGGATTATCAAGCAATGTAAGAAGGAAAAGAGGTGCTAAGAAGAACAAGTATATACTTGAGCTATGAAAACAAAGAGATAGAGAATGATTGTAATTAATTATTTAAAACATTAAAAGACATAAAAGCAGATGGGCTGAGGACATAATACCAAATACTAGGGATACATATTAAGTCAAAATGAAGATAATGTCTGTGTGATCAAAATTGATGCTATAAATCCTAGAGCTATTTATAACAATCCATGTCAGGGTGGAAAAAATTCTTAATGAGTCTTCTTGGTTTGGATTTCATACTTTTAGAAGATGCCTGTTCTTCTTCAGCTTTGGATCCTCCCAGAAGTGCTGGGGCACAGGAGCTACGTCCCTGGTTACTGTGGTTCCCTGGTTATCAGTTCTCTCTTGTCTGCCCAGGTGCTTGAGGCTGCATGCTTGGGGAATGCTACATTGCATCTGCTGGCTGTTTATATCAGGTGTGGGAGCACAGGATGCTAGAATCAGGACTGTCACTCAGATTGCTGCAGGATTCTGTGCATTTGTTCCCATTCACAGGGTCATCTTTAAAGTGTCACAGAGCATGGTAGCTGTGTGCATCTGAGCTCTTACTGCCCATAGTTGTAAATCACTGACCCCATTCCTTCTACTGGCAGAAATAGAGATGATTAGCCCACCTGTGTCTGAGCTCTCACTACCCAAGGCCATCATATGTGGGGATGTAGGAAGAAACCACTGAGCCACATGGTTTCCTAGGCTGCGGAACAGGGCATTCTTGAGGAAAACCTCAGAATCATACATGCCTGGGGGGCAGACTTTCCAGGTGACTGGACCTGACAGGGGGCCACCTGTCTCAGAAGAGCTTCACCCTTCCTCATGTTCCCCTCCCCTTGTGTGAGGAGAGCGGAGTCAGGGCTAACATTTCCCAGGAATAATTAACACTTGGATCTACTCACCCCACTCTCCTTTTCCATGGTGATGGAGAGGGGGTTTCAGTAATGTTCACCTAGTGGCAATTTCTCTACATGTTCCTTCTAGAAAGTTATTGAGACATCCTGTTTCAGAGGTGCTCTCTCTGGTTTTATTTCTTGCTCTCTGAAGGTGGGTAGAAGCTGTGTTAACTTCTTTTAGAGAAGCTGGCTGAACTGTGGACTCTACAAAATGGCTACCATACCCACCACAGCTTTTAGTCCACAATTTAGGTTACACTGCTTGATCTCCTTCAGTTTGCTGTTTTGGTCACACATTAATTTGGTTTGGCTTTCTTTCCATCTTCAATTAAGAATGTGAATTTATGCCCTTTTTCTTTCCCTTTTCTTTCTTTGTTACCCCTCCCTCTTAACACACCCCTGTCTGGGTTCTAGACTAAAAATTTTTGTCCTTATTTTCTGATCCAGTAACCTAATTTCAAGTCCCTTTAAATTTCAAATCATCTAATATTGAGCTTAGTGTCTTTGCTTTCTCACATCACCTCTCTGGTCAGTGTTTCATTTATTGTTTCTGTTCTGAGCTGTGGAAGGGTTGGGGGATGCTGGATAGATTTACCCCACCATCTTCTCTCCCTCTAAGAAGGAGGATTTTTAAGTTTCCTTCTAGATCTGAAATGGTAAAAATTGGTGAACATCCTTTAAGAGGCTTCTGATTTGAGGTTACCCCTCTTTCTCTAAGGAGCTAAGTACTGTTGTTTTCTGCACCTGCAGGGCAATCTAGTTCCACTCATTCATCAGTAACAGAATGTTTTTAAAAAATCACTTTGAGACCTGATCGAGTTTGCACTTTCAAGACAAAAATGCTCTTCTTGAGTTTTTTTAATTGAAAGTAAATGGTATTAGAAATGTGATTACTCTAGGGAAAAGAGAATGGTCATTCTGCTCAAAGGCTTTGCCATCAACAGCCTTTCCTTAAAGGACCCATTCAGAGGAAAGATGCCTGGTGGGCAGAAGACAAGCAGAAACGAGACATTATGTTCTATTGTTAAGTGGATCCCTTCCTGCCTCATTTATCCAAATAACAAAAATGTAAATTAGTTCCAATCCCTTTAATATTACTAGCACACGAAACTCCATATCCTTACTATTACCAAGTTACCTGCCAAGGGCATCTTTTATTCCTCCATGAAAGGCAGACTTGGTAAACACAGAGACATGGGGTTAAATGTTGGGGTTATACAGATGACTTAATCACATTTACCTGTCCTGAAGTAATTGTTTATAAGCTCTGACTGAAACAGCAAAATAAAGAGAAAAGCATATCAATTCTGTGTTTGCAACATGCCAGGCATTGCCAGGTCCAGCACATGTATTAGTATAGCATCTGTGCTACAAGCAGTGGGGGCAGATATATGGACGCTTTCCTGAGTGAGGAACTTGAGACACAGAAAGGTTAAGGAGCATGCATAAGTAATAGTACATCTGGGGTTTGCACCCAAGCTTTCATCCAAAGATCTCATTCACTCAGTACAGTGACACTCTGCCAAGCTGATTAATTGTTAAGCCTCCATGATATTGAGGGCATTGAAGGCAGGAAGGGCAGGAAACTGAATCTGCTTTGAGAAAGCAGAGAAGACTTGATATTGCAGGAAACCTGTAAGCTGTTCCTCAAAGAATGAGTTCTTGCTTGGAGGAAAAGGTATCCCAGGCAAAATGAACAGCACCATGTTTTCAGTTTCCATCTCATGACAAAGGCTTGAACTATGCAGTAGAAGATATGACAGAAATGCACTGAACTTTACAAAATCCATCTTTATTTTTCACAATAATGCTTTTAAAGAGTAAATGGGAGTGCATTTAGCAAATATAGTTTTAGAATAGCAATATTGCTTTGAAAAACAGACAATAAAACCTACTTTACAAAATATACCTATTCATTTAATAATTATTTTGTTTGTCCAAATAGTCATGATTTAATGAAATCTTGCATCTGTGTAAGGGCTCATCATTTCAAAAAGGTTATTTATTATAGCCAGAATCATCTAAAAAACAATTCATGGTTCATAGCCTCAGTTTCAAGGTCAACAACAAGCAAGAAGTAATGGGAAAAAAAATATACTTGAAGTAAGAGCAAGATATTGAAATAAAAAGTTGGTAGAAATTAAATTATTATTAATTTTACATTCCAGAGAGGTAGAAATGCCCAACTCTTTCTTTTTTTTTATTTACTTATTGATTCATTGAACACAAATGCAGTACAGCTATTGATTCTCTGGTTGTACACAAAGTAGAGTCAAACCATCTGTGCATTCATACATGTACACAGGACAATGATGTCTGTCACACATTCTGTTATTATTCTTACCCCCCCCCCCCCGCCCCCACCCCTCCCTCCCCTCTATGCTATCTATCCTTCCCCCATTCTTGCCACCCTTCCCCCGCCCCCGCATTAAGCATCATCATTCATTTATCAGAAAGACCATTTAGCCTTTGGATTTTTGGATTGGCTGATCTCACTTAGCATAACAGTCTCCAACATCATCCATTTACCTACAGATGCCATAATTTTATCTTCTTTATGGCTGAATAATATTCCATTGTGTATATATACCACAGTTTCTTTATACATTCATCTATTGAAGGACATCTAGGTTGGTTCCATGATCTAAACATTGTGAATTGAGCAGCTATGAACATTGATGTGGCTGCATCACTGTAGTAATCTGATTTTAAGTCCTTTCGGTAAAGGTCAAGGAGTGGGATAGCAGGGTCAAATGGTGGATCCATTCCAAGTTTTCTAAGGAATCTCCACACCACTTTCCAGAGTGGCTTCACCAACTTGCACTCCCACCAGCAATGTATGAGTGTACCCTTTTCCCCACATCCTCACCAACACCTGTTGTTGCCTGTATTCTTAATAAAAGACATTCTTATTGGGATAAGATGAAATCTTAAGGTGGTTTTGATTTGCATTTCTCTTATAACTAGGAATGTTGAACATTTTTTCATAAATCTGTTGATTGCTTGTAGATCTTCCTCTGTAAAGTGTCTGTTCATTTCCTTGGCCCATTTATTGATTGGTTTATGAGTGTTCTTAGTGTAAAGATTTTGAGTACTTGGTAGATTCTGGAGATTAGTGCTCTATCTGAAGTGTGTGTAGCAAAGATTTTCTCCCACTCTGAAGGCTCTCTCTTCACATTGCTGATTGTTTCCTTTGCTGAGAAAAAGCTTTTTGGTTTGACTCTATCCCAATCATTGATTCGTGCTTTTATTTCTTGTGCTTTGGGAGTCATGTTAAGGAAATCTGGCCCTAGGCCAACGTGATGAAGATTTGGACCTATTTTCTCTTCTATTAGGTGCAGAGTCTCTGGTCTAATTCCCGGTCCTTGATCCACATTGAGATGAGTTTTGTACAGGGTGAGAGATATGGGTTTAGTTTCATTTTGATGCATATGGATTTCCAATTTTCCCAGCACCATTTGTTGAAGAGGCTGTCTTTTCTCCATTGCATGTTTTTGCCGTCTTTGTCAAGTTTGAGACACCTGTATTTAAATGGGTTTGTCTCTGTGTCCTCTATTCTGTACCATTGATCTACCTGTCTATTTTGGTGCCAATACTATGTTTTTGTCACTATTGCTCTGTAGTATAGTTGAAGGTCTGGTATTGTGATGCCCCTGCTTCACTCTTCATGCTAAGGAATGCTTTAGCTATTCTGGGTCTCTTATTCCTCCAAATGAATTTCATGATTGCTTGCTCTATTTCTATGAGGTCTGTCATTGGGATTTTAATTGGAACTGCATTGAATTTGTATACACTTTTGGAAGTATGGCCATTTTGACAATATTAATTCTGCTTATCTAAGAACATGGGAGATCTTTCCATCTTCTCAGATTCTCTTTAACTTCTTTCTTTAGTGTTCTGTAGTTCTCATTGTAGAGGTCTTTCACTTCTTTTGTTAGATTGATTCCCAAGTATTTTATTTTATTGTGAATGGGGTAGTTTTCCTAATTTCTCTCTCAGAGGATGCATCATTTATGAATAAAAATGCATTGGATTTATGAGCATTAATTTTATATCCTGCTACTTTACTGAATTCATTAATGAGTTCCAGAAGTTTTCTGGTGGAATTCTTGGGGTCTTCTAAATAGAGAATCATGTCATCTGCAAATAGGGATAGTTTGAGCTCTTCTTTTCCTATTCATATTCCTCTAATTTCTTTGGTCTGTCTAATTGCTCTGGCTAGAGTTTCAAGAACAATGTTGAATAGTAGTGGTGAAGGAGGGCATCCCTGCCTTGTTCCAGTTCTCAGGGGGAATGCTTTCAATTTTTCTCCATTTAGAATGATGTTAGCTGTGGACTTAGCATAGATAGCCTTTACAGTGTTAAGGAATGTCCCCACTATCCCTATTTCTTCTAGTGTTTTCAGCATGAAGGGATGCTGTATTTTATCAAATGCTTTCTCTGCATCTATTGAAATAATCATATGGTTCTTGACTTTAAGTCTGTTGATGTGGTGAATTATATTTATTGATTTCTGGATGTTGAACCAACCTTGCATCCCCGGTATGAAACCCACTTGATCATGGTGCACTATCTTTTTAATATGCTTTTGTATGCCATTCGCTAAAATTTTGTTAAGAATTTTTGCATCAATGTTCATTAGAGATATGGGTCTGAAATTTTCTTTCCTTGATGTGTCCTTCTCTGGTTTTGGTATCAGGGTTATATTAGCTTCAGAGAATGAGTTTGGAAGGGTTCCCTCCTCCTCTATTTCATGAAATACTTTGAGGAGTATTGGAATGAGCTCTTCTTTGAAGGTCTTGTAGAACTTGGCTGTGAATCCATCTGGTCCTGGACTTTTCTTGGTTGGTAGGCTTTTGATGACTTCTTCTATTTCATTGCTTGAAATTGATCTATTTAAGTTGTGTATGTCCTCCAGATTCAGTTTGGGTAGCTCATATGCCTCTAGGAACCTGTTGATGTCTTCCATGTTTTCTATTTTGTTGGAGTATAAATTTTCAAAGTAGCTTCTTATTATGTTTTGTATTTCAATTGTGTCTATTGTAATATTTCCATTCCCATCACGAATTTTAGTAATTTGGAGTTTCTCTCTCCTTCTCTTCGTTAGCCTGGCTAAGGGTTTATCAATTTTGTTTATTTTTTCAAAGAACCAACTTTTTGTTTTGTCAATTTTTTTGAATTGTTTCTTTTGTTTCAATTTTGTTGATTTCAGCTCTGATTTTGATTATTTCCAGTCTTCTACTACTTTTGGTGATGATCTGTTCCTCTTTTTCTAGGGTTTTGAGCTGTAATGTGAGGTCATTGATTTGTTGACTTTGCATTCTTTTATTAAATGCACTCCATGCAATGAAGTTTCCTCTTAGCACTGCTTTCATAGTGTCCCAGAGATTTTGATATGTTGTATCTTTGTTCTCCTTGACCTCTAAGAATCTTTTAATTTTCCCCCTAATGTCTTCTGTTATCCATACATCATTCAATAGCACCTTATTTAATCTCCAGTTCTTGGAGTAGTTTCTGTTTTTAACTTTATCATTGATATCTAATTTCATTTCATTATGATCTGATAGTATAAAAGGTAGTATCTCTATGTTTTTGTATTTGCTAAGAGTAGCTTTGTGGCATAACATATGGTCTATTTTAGAGAAGGAGCCATGAGCTGCTGAGAAGAAAGTTTATTCACTTTTTGATGGATGGAATATTCTATATATGTCTGTTAAGTCTAAGTTAGTGATTATGTCATTGAGTCCTACGTTTTTTTTGTTCTACTTTTGCTTGGAAGATTTTTCCAACAGTGAGAGAGGAGTGTTAAAGTCCCCCAGTATTATTGTGTTTTGGTCTATTTGGCTCCTGAAGTTGAGAAGGATCTGATTGACGTACATTGATGCACCATTGATTGGTGCATAAATATTTATGATTGTTATGTCTTGCTGATTTATGCTTCCTTTAAGCAGTATGAAATGTCCTTCTTTATCCCTTCTGGCTAACTTTGGCTTGATGTCTGCTTTCTCTGAAATGAGGATGGAAACCCCTGCTTTTTTACTCAGTCCATGTGCATAGTATGCTTTTTCCCAACCTTTCAGCTTTAGTCTGTGGGCATGTTTTTCTATGAGATGAGTCTCTTGAAGGCAGCATATTGTTTGGTCTTTCTTTTCAATCCAATCTGCCAGTTTATGTCTTTTGATTGATGAGTTTAGGCCATTTACATTCAGGGTTATTATTGAGATATGATTTGTATTTCCTGTTATTTTAGCTTTTTGGGGGGTTTTAGCTTAACTTTGTTTCTCCTTTGATTGACTCTTTCTTTAGGGTAATTCCTCCCCATGATGACTGAGATTGTTATTTTTCATTTCTTCCTCTTTGAATATTTTGTTGAGAGGGTTCTGTAGGGCAGGCTTTCTATTTGTGAATTCTTTAAGCTTTTGTTTATCATGGAAGAATTTTATTTCGTCATCAAATCTGAAGGTAATTTTTGCTGGGTATAAGATTCTTGGTTGGCATCCGTTTTCTTTCAGAGCTTGAAATATGTTGTTCCAGGCCCTTCTTGCTTTTAGGGTCTGGGCTGAGAAATCTGCTGATATCCGTATTGGTTTCCCCCTGTAGGTAATCTGATGCTTTTCTCTCACAGCCTTTAAAATTCTATCTTTGTTTTGTATGTTAGGTATTTTCATTATAATGTGCCTTGGTGTGGCTCTGTTGAAATTCTGTGCGTTTGGTGTCCTGTAGGCCTCTTGTAATTGATTTTCCATCTCATTCATCATATTTGGGAAATTTTCTGATATTATTTCATTGAACAGATTGTTCATACCCTTGGTTTGTATCTCTGTGCCTTCCTCAATCCCAATAACTCTTAAATTTGGTCTTTTCATGATGTCCCATATTTCTTGGAGATTTAGTTCATGATTCCTAACCATCTTCTCTGCTTGTTCGATTTTGTTTTCAAGATTAAATATTTTGTCTTCATTGTCTGAGGTTCTATCTTCCAAGTGATCTATTCTGTTAATTATGCTTTCTATTGAGTTTTTAACTTGGTTTATTGTTTCCTTCATTTCCTTGTTTCATTCAAGGATTTCTGTTTGTTTGTTTTTTCAGAACTTGTATCTTTTTATTGAAATGATTTTTTGCTTCCTGCAATTGCTCTACTAGCCGATTATTCATCGCCTGAATTTGCTCTCTTGTCACATCATTCTCTTCTCG
The DNA here is from genome assembly GCA_020662805.1 of Glaucomys volans. Taxonomy (NCBI): domain Eukaryota; kingdom Metazoa; phylum Chordata; class Mammalia; order Rodentia; family Sciuridae; genus Glaucomys; species Glaucomys volans. The sequence goes on along the minus strand of JAJEJO010004869.1, from coordinate 1,011,294 downwards.
GATCATTTTAATTATGAACATTCTGAACTCCCTTTCTGTCTTTCCTTCTACCATGCTATCTTTGGGTTCTCTTAACATATCATCTAGGTTTGTTTGGGACACTTTCTTCCCGTGTTTTCTCATGTTGTTCATGTATCTTCCCCTCTAGTAGTGCAAATCAGTGGGATTGCAATTTCCCTGTAAAGACTTAAAGTGTCCCTGTAGATTTCCAGTAACTCACCTGATGTTTGAGCGATGCTTGATCAAGCGGTGACCCAAGAAAGGTGCTGTCCCACTACCTCCAGATTGGGAATGATCAATGCTTCTGGGCAGATGCAGCCTGGTGTTGATAGACAATCAGATACAGCAAGGTGCTAGACCCCAGGCCAGGGTGTGGACCTGGGCACTAGACCAAGTTGGGGTGGGGGCACAGAATTGTGCTCAGTGATGGAGACACTGGTCTTGGGAGCCCAGGCAGGCCTGAGCTCCTCGCTGGGTGCTCAGTCGGTGGCAGGTAGTTGCTCTCTCCCAGGGACACTGTAAAATGTCACCAAAGGCCCTAAGCTCGCCACTGGAGCTGGCAACTCCAACTGCTCCAGGCCAGATCTCCCCAGGAGCCCCTGCACAGTGGCGCTGGAAAACCGGAGCCCAGCTCTGAGGATTCAGGCAGCCGCAGATGGTTGCCCTCCGCCAGGGAAGCTCCAAAATCGCGCCAAAAGGTCCAAACTTCCACCAGAGCCAGAGACTCCAGCTGTTCCAGGTCAGACCTCTCCAGGAGCTGCTGCCCAGTGGCTCAGAAGACCTGAGCTCAGCTCCGAGGACTCAGGCAGCTGCAGATGGTCACTCTCCGCCAGTGAAGCCCCAACTCTTTCTATACAGCAATTTTGAAATAAAAAACATAAAACTGTGATCCCCAAAACCTGGCTTCTTCCTCACATGAGATGGTAAGGAGGATGTAATGGTTGCGTGACAGTAATTTTGACAACACAAATACTCTTAGTGCTTACAAAATAGCAAGAGTTCTCTGTAAATTTGACAGTTAATATATTTAAAAATTAAAATTAATGCTGCTTCTCCTTGGTATAGCTCTGAAAATCATAACTAGGGGACATGCATATGTCTGGGAAACTTAACTTTATAACACTTAATAGTGAATTTTTTTTTCATACCCGGATTGAACCTAGGAGTTCTTCGCTACTGAGTCACATCCCCAGCCATTGTTATTTTTTATTTTGAGAGAGGGCCTTGCTAAGTTGCTGAGGCTGGCCTTGAACTTGCAATTCTCCTGCCTCAGCTTCCCAAGTCAATGGGATTACAAGTGTATACCATCATGCCCAGCTTAACACTGAACCTTAAAGAAATTTTTCACTCACTGCATAATAATTTTATTTTGAACTTTGCAAAGTGATTCTCATAATACATTCCCATTAAGTAGTGAATGACTCATTTTATAAAATAATGAATTGATATACAATAAATAACATACTTTTCATCCATCTGAATCTTATAACATATATGTGGTTAAAATCTTTTTTTTATAATTAGGAAACAGTATTTGTTTATCATTCTCCATCTTTCCACCATTTTCCTTGAGACTATATAGTCTTATGCTCATGGAGTGTTAACTGAATATCACAGCAGGGAAAACGAAAGAAATAACAGAGAAACAAAAAACAAAAAAAGGGCAATCAAACACTATAAGTTGTATATGGAATTTAATTAGCATTGAAAGCATCATCATTTTGTGGGGGAGAGATGAAGAGGCACCAGTGGTGTAAAAAGAGAATGCACTTTTTAGCCAAACCTGGTGAGATTCAAATCTTGGCTCTATAATTTATTTTCTATAAAGCCATGTTGGAGGTAGACTTTTGGGGATCAGAAGGTATTGTTAAATTTTAGTTTTTTGTGAAACCTTCTCTGATCCTATATCCTTTTCAACCACATTCATCCCCATTCCATTGAGCTCACATAGAACTATACTTATATTTCCGTCTTAGTACTCATCCATTTATCTTTTATAATCCTTGTATGCCAAGTTCATAAACTAGACTATAAGACTTTTGAGGACAGGACACATTTATCCTTTTTTATTATAAGTATTTAGCATAGTTTATATGTTATACATATTACATATATAATGTAATTAAATTCAAAAGAGTTTATCCAGTCAAGGAAAATTGGAGCAAAGTATTACTCTGAAATCATTACTATATAAGTTTTTCAGCAGGAGTCTTTATTTTTTTAAAAAGTGATTTTCAAAGTTATCTAATAAACCCTAGTTTATTCAATCAGATACAGGATCTCAATCTCTTTAATATTCTATGGATATTTAATTCACTGTCATTTCCATCCATAATTTTATAATGTACAAAATATATTCATAAAATAAATATATAAGTCCATATACATAAACTGTCTCAAAAAACAAGATTATTTTCTCTCTTTTTGCTGAAATAAACTTTGTCAACAAGTTGTAACCATTTCTATATAATAAAATTTAGAATTTAGATGATTACACAAACATTTCAGGAAATTAGAGCATTATTTTAAGTATACAAATACATACTTCCTATACTTCACTTTAATTTGTGTATGAATCATTATTTTATCAAAAAGCATATTCAGCTGCAATAATGTGATGAGAACTGTGTGAGACACTGGTTAGTCTACAGAAGAAAAACAAATTCAACTTCTGCCTTTTTGAAGCTTCCAGCCTGGTAGGGGAAACAAAGACACAGATAAATAGTCACAGCACAATATGGTAAGTGTTATAATAGAGCTAGCTACGTTATATTATGGAAGCAGAAATGCTGAAGTAACTGTAAAATGTCTTTTTTTTGGAACTGGAAAATAATTGTGAATTATGCTAATAATGAAATCTAGGTCCCTGCTCTTCTAGCTGCCTTCCTTTTGAAATGCCTTTACTTTAATGGCTTTATGGAATAAAGACTGTGACTATTGTAGATAAGCTCTGAAAAGCAAACACTGATTTTTAAAAGGAAATGCATCACAGAGACATCAGCTATGCCAGGGCATTCATACTGATTGCAGCAAATATTGAAACTTTATCTGACACTGCAATGATCTAAACAAAATTATAATAAAATTACCTGTAATTACAGAGTAAAATTTCTCATGTACAGCTTTCATTTAGGGTCTGTAAACAATAGAGTTTTCATTTCTCTTTAGTACATTTGTGATCTTTGTTTGAATAAATAGTGTGTGGCATTTAAATAAAATTCTCTTTCCAAAAGTCACTAGGGATTTAGGGTTGGGGAAAAACAGACTGACTAGGGTTAGTCTGCTTATATTTCATCACTGATAGCCCCTAAGTCTTGATCTAGGACAGTATATGTTGAGAATATGAAAAACATTTGTGTCTAAAGAGAACTTCCATTCCACTGTGTGCCCCCAATGCAATCCATAACGACTAAGATGGGAAGGTAGAAGCTACAGCTTCCTTAAAGGAAGGAAGCTTCTGTTTCCTCATGTGCAGAGCTAAGAAGGTGAAATGTCATCTGTCCTGAGAAGTTCATGCTGAGGAGCCTACTCTCTTTGTCCCCATGCTCTGCATACTTTTGGGGCACTTCATTTATACCTTTGTTTGTTCCACCTAATTTAACAAGGGAAAAATCTATACCAGCAGCCAAGGTCATTTCTCAACCACTTTGTCCAATTCCCTTTAACCCAAAAATGCACAGTGGGATAATTTTTTGAAGTACAAACTGATATCTTTCCATAGACTCATGTACTCCCATCCTCCCATTGTTTAATCAGGTCCATTTAATGCTTCAGGAAAGTAAAGAATGGAATTTCAATTTTAAAAACTTAAACATTTAGATTTTTTTTAATTTAATGCTAGAGATTACTTGGACATAAATATGTTATTGACATAATTTTAAAAAAGTTATGTCCTAGGAACAAAAGTGGAGAGAAAAAGAAGATGCCTATGAATTGGAGGCTAGAATGTGTCCTCTAGGAAGAACCTTGTGCTGTATCACTGTCCACCTTCCAGGATGCAAGTCAAGACAGAATGGTTAATGAGAGAATCCCAAAAGAGACTCAGTGTCTCAGTGCAACAGTGACCCCCTGCACTCAGGAAACGTGGAAGAAATTTGTATGCAGGTAGAAGAAATGGCCAAATGGGTATGTAACTGATGGGTTTTGAGACTGAGGTCAAGAGAAAGAAGGAGCGTTTGGGCTGCATCACCCAGTGGCATGCATGTGACACCAGCAGCTGTGGAACACGAGAGGTCAGGCCATCTGGACCCAGAGCACACAGCAGGGACTAACCTCTTTCTTTGCATCATACCTCCTCTTCATCTTACCTATCTTCTGAGTGCAGCTGAAGGCCCCCTCCTTCCATTAGGTTATCAATCCAGCAGGCTGGAAGGGAGGAGGTTTCTTCTTGAAATGCACTTTCCTATAAATCACTTCGAACACTAGTTACCTTTTCTAGGTAGATTATTAATTCCTTAAGGGCAGAATTGGTATTATTTTTGTATCCTCCATGCCCTTTAGTGCAAGCACATAATGAAGACTCAATAATTATTTGGTGAGGCAGTAATTGAATTAATCTATGTATGCTTAATCACAAATCATAAATGGTTCTGATGGGAAATACACAAATGAAGTAAAGCTACTGAAGCCAGGTAAAACATAAGACACTGTTTGAATAATCATAGTGTAAAAAAAGCAAAGGGAAAAGAAATAAACTTATCTTCAAATTCTTATACCCTGTAAGTATAACCATAACAGAAGGAATCTTTGCTTTCTCTCATCTTTGAAGAATACCACACATACAAAAAATCAATATTATTAGCCTAAGTAAAATTTTACCCTGACATTGCTTCCCCAATGACCTTGAAAGAATACTAATGGTCTTGTTGTGGTCTTTGGACAACCTGACAAGTCAAAATTAATTAGTTCTACTTTTCCTGCTTGCCAGTTTCTATCTGCAGCCAATTCATAACTTTGTTTCTCAAACTTGTGCCCAAATAGACCACTTTCCTGGTAAACACCCAGCCTTCCCTTCTCAGACACTGACATCTCTATGATCTCCTGGCAGCCTTTAGAGAATGTCCTGTCCCTCATAAACTTCTTTCTGCACAAATGTGAAGAAAGGTTCCTTTCTTCCCAAGGAAGCTAAAAATCTTTTTCTGTCTTTGAAGCAAAAAAGAAAAGGCTTATTCCCATCAGACTAAGTAAATAAGCAATAAAGCTTGAATCAGAGGTGCAAGGCGAGAAGTTTTCAATCCTGCCTGAAGAATGTTTATATATGTTGGTTAATTCCTTAGAGAAGTGTTTTATTGAGTAAAATATTTATCTTCTGCAAAGGTAGCAGTTAAAATAAAGTCATAATCCCCCTGAGCAGAAGAGAGAAAAGGACTCAACAATCCATTGTAGGAAAATATTTCAAGGTCTTAAATATTATAAATACTTTTTTGGAAATAATTGAGTTAGGATGAGTAAATATGGGTGAAAAATTCTTTAGGATAGCTTTTTAAAAATTCATCTATTAATTATGTATATGAATAATTCCTGAAAATATTTTTCATTCTTATTCAAAGACAAATCAAGACACTGTAATTTCAAAATCAGTGACTCTTGAGGCCAGTCAGAGGATCTTATGCAAAGAATCTCTAATTAAGAAACCTGAATATTATCTTGTCAGAGGCATGCATGATGTATCTGTGAAAGACCAAATAATACAATCACACAATATTTTGCAAGTTATGTGAGAAACAACTGGTTATTTTATAGATTGGTAAAAAAAAATTGATTCCTGAAAATGAATAGAAGGCATTAATCAATCAGTGAAAACAAACTATAGACTGTTAAATTATTCCATCAAAGGAAAAGAAGTAAAAGAATTGCAGAGGCAAAATCCAAAGGAATTTAAGTCTTACTAGTTCTAATTATGTACTAGACATTTTTCTTCTCTGTGATTACATTTCATTCAAAATTTTAGTTGCTTCTCAGCAACCCTAAGCCATTAAAATCTCTGTCTTAAGAGTAAAAAAGGAACAACTGAAGTAGAATAATGAGCAAAACTTTTAATCTTAAATTTTCTTTAACCTGAGTGTCTAATAACCCTGAAAATTTGATAAACAAATAAGTCATCAAGTCTACAATTCCTTTAAATTAGACTGAATACAAGGTAAAATGTGGTGACTTTTAATTATCCATTGTACCTCTTTTTATTGTTTCCTTTCTTTTTGACCATTGAACAAGACTTCCTGGCTTATGATAGTATTCTCAGTATTAAGCCTTCGGATGTTTTAGGTGTTTATTCTCAGTATGACTTATGTTTTTACTTAATTTGTTGTGACTTAGTTCATTCTAGCATTATTTAGATTATTGAAGGCTTTTATAAGCCTTTACCTTTTTTTTTCCTTTTGTGCCTTTTTTTTTATTCATTCAATTTTGATCCATTGAACACAAATGGAGTACAGCTTATTGTTTCTCTGGTTGTACACAAAGTAGAGTCACACCATCTGTGCAAAAATTGTGCCTTATGAGAGTAGGGAAAAAATTCTCCTATGCTTTTAAATATTTTTACAAATCAGAACTTTCTATGGTCAGTTTCTGGATATTTAAAGCGAGCAATAATGATACTTATTTCATGAGAGAGGTTTGAAACTTAGTAAGAATTAATATCCAGAGCTTAAATTGGAGTCAGGCTACCATTTTACTCCATTATCTATAGATACCAATTAGGAGTTAATTCCAAGATTCTGGGAACCTCAAGGGAGAAAGAGTCTGATAGCAAGTTTAAGGCAAGTGAATTTGAAAGGTTTAATATGAATACAAATTTGATTTCTACTTCCTGCCTCGGCCAAATATCTGGGTCTCCAAATGATACACATGTATTATTCAGTCCAGTATCTTTGGGTCAAAGGAGAGAGAAAAAATTTTATATATAAGATGCTCACTCAACAGAGTTACACTGAATTCTTTCTGAGTAACTTCAAGACAAAAGTGCAGTTGGAATCTAGGACACTTGCTGACAAGGATACCTAATTGAGCTGGGTGTGGTGGTGCACACCTATAATCCCAGCAGCTCAGGAGGCTGAGGCAGGAGGATCTCGAGTTCAAAGCCAGCCTCAGCAACTTAGCAAGAGCCTTAAGCAACTCAGTGAGACACTGTCTCTAAATAAAATACAAAATAGGGCTAGGGATGTGGCTCAGTGGTAGAGCACCTATGGGTTCAATTCCCAGTTCAAAAAAACATAAGAAAACAGGATACCTAATTGAAGAGAATGTTACACAAGTTATAAGTTCAAACAATGAGAGAAAAGGAAATGAGGATCTGAGATATTTGTTCATTGAATTCTTGACTCAAACAGGATTTAAGTTCTGTCTGGAACATCTTAATTTGGAAGAAAAGTAGTAGATGTGAACTTTCAGAACAAACGTGAAGCTACTTAATTTCACCTTTCATTCTGAAATGACAGCAGAACTTAATTTTGTCTGGCATAGATACTAGGGGATAGTAAATATTTCCGTCATGTGTCCATATGAGTTTTATCTGTTCTAGTAGAGCTGGTCATTAATATTTACTCTACACTGCCCATCACTTGAGTAGGGAGTCATGTAATTCTGACTTGTGTTTCAAATATATTATTTATAAGTATCTTATTAGAGCTTTTAAAAGAAATAGACAACATCCTCTGTCAGATTGAAATAAATCTATTTTTGAAGTGTTTATTCCCTTTTTGAAGGACTTTTTTTTTCTATCTTCCATTTCTCATTAATTTTTTTAACTGATTTCAGCTGGGATTCTTTTTTTGGTATTCTAAGTATAATAAAATATAATTAGAGAAGGAGCAAAAAATAAATAAAGACAGTATAAAGAAATTATGTGGAAGAACAAACCTCACTTGTAAAGTAAATCTCTATGGTCTTGGGTTTCCTTTTGCTTTCCTCCTGTTCATTGTTTCATGAACTCTCATTTCCTTCCCTTCTGGTTTGCTCACCTACGGGTAAGGAGCCATCCTCTACAGAAGGCCCCAATACCTGGGCCATCCTAACAAATCCGGAAGGAGCCATCACACCATCCACACAAGCTGGAAGGAAGAGGACCTAGTCAGGCTGCTGTCCAGGGAGTCTGGGCCATCACCTCAAGGAACCTGCTTATTTATCAAAACATAATATCTTCCTTCCTTCACCATGTATGTTCTCTGCATCTATTGTTGAATTTCCTTTTGAGTCTGTGATTTAATAACTACATCTTTATCTGCAAATATGAGGAATTCGTTGCTTCCTAGTTATTCCTTTCCTAGTATTGCTTTCCTAAGAGATGACACTGTTTACTGTGCTTCTGAATATTGTCTAAAATGCAGCTAGACCTGAACCAGCTAGCTTCAAAACAAGTCATTGGCCTTCTGGCCCCCAGTTTTCTATGTATTCTTCCCCATTTATATCTCCTGAAAGGTATCTGCTCCTCAGACTACTTTTGCTAATGTTCAGCTATTTTAGAGGTTTAAGAAATTCTTGACCATTACTGGTTCAAGAAAAAAGAAAAAAAAAATCTGTCCCCAGATACAGTGTTTCTACATCTAATCTTGCATTATTTTTCTTTGCCATTTTCTCTGTCTTTTCTTCATTGTGTTAAATTATTTTATTTATTTTGTTTTCTCCTTTACCTATGCATTTCACTGGAAACAGATGTCTGACTATATTTGGAACATGTTTATGATGATTCAATTTAAAAATACATTTCTGATGCATTTTCCCCAAAACTAATTCATGTAGGTCACCCTCCTAACACCATTTAATTTCAATTGTTGTTAAGTTCTTTTATAGGATATGATGGGATTTAAATAGTAATTTTAATTAAATTAGTTTTTAAGAGGAACATCTGGATTTTTCTCATAATGGCAGGTTGCAGTTTTGGTTTTGGTATTTGTTCTGTTACATTTTAAAATTTTTGTTTTTAGACCTTTCCAGTGAGAAAAATTTGAAAATCAAGAAAAAAAATATTTGTGAACATCTCAGGGAGCTACCATGACAATGAAGAATAAATCAGTCAAGTTGTAGTTCAAGTGGTCCAGGGAGATGTGTCCAGGCTTAGGACTCCTTTTACCCTAAGGCATCTGCTGACCTCAATGGTTTAGAGAATGAAAGACCAAGTACTCCTTTTAACAGTTCAAAGTGGCATTTGAACAGATGCAGGAGTTCAGAATCAGCCAGTTGAGATACTGTTGAATGATTCTTTATTTGATTTGAGACTTGAAAGACATGCATTCTCAGAATAGAAGTAAAGCAATGGTGGGTGATCCTTTGCAGAAGCTGAATATCTCTGAAGTTCAATTACTGAAATTGTACCAAAGTGATATCAAATTAATATTGTCCCAAAGTATCTGGCAGGAACAAAATCTAAATCTGCTTAAATTACTTCTATAAACACCTTTGCAAATACAGTGTTCAAACACAATTAAAATGAATTAGAAAGGTGAAGTGAAAAACATGTTTCCAAAGTGATATGAACCATAAACTAGAAGAAACAATAGACAACAAAAGTAAATTATCAGGTATTCCAGATACAAACATACTTAATTGCTTAGTATACTAATGTATGTAAAAAATTCATTCTTCTGTTCAATTTATTCTATTGGTTCCTTCTATGACATTTTAAATTTCACAAAAGGTATTCTTCATGTCTAGGGTTTCCATTTGATATTTTGTAATTGCTTCCATCTCTTTGGTAAGTTTCTCTATTAGAGTATTAAGTCATCCTTATATTTTCTTCAGGATTATTGAGTTTCCTTGAAACAGAATTTCAGATTCTCTAATTGTTCTCTAATATTGATTACCATTTGGTCAGTTTTGTGTACTTTATTTTGACAATTTGGTGAGATCATGGTTTCATGAAAAGCTCTCAATGCTTGTTGGCATATAATGTCATCTGGGTATTGAAGTGTTAACTATTTACTTCAGTCTTCTTAATATGACTTTGTTCATGCCTGTCTTTGCAGAAATTCTAGGAAGACTGATTAATTTCTCTTCTCTGAGCCTATAGTCATTTCCCCTATTTCAGCACTGGACAGAGCCAGGTCCAGTTTTGCCAGGAGTCAATTGTTAATTTGTTGCTCCTCTTTCAGCATTAGAGGTCAATACAAGCCCAAAGTCTTCCCAAACCCAATCAATCAGTGTATTGAACCAAGGATTACCTAGAAAAGAGTGGTCCGTCCACATAGCCTCTTTCTGGGGCTGGAATAGGCCCAGATGCTTCATCCCCAGTCACTGGTGTGTGGTCAGGCACTGTGGAATTCTGGCTAGCTCTGGGTGGAATGATGTATGAACAAGCCACAGGCTCCTTTGCCATGCCTGCGGCCCCAACAACACCAAGCTGTGTATACCTGAGCCTACAGTCCACCAAGGCCAGCATAGCACTCAGGTAGTACAAGGCCCAAGCTGCCTGCTGCTGAGGCAGACTCAGCTCAGAGTGCGTCAACCAGCGCCTAGTGATGTTGGTTGGAATTGCAGTCTAATGGACCAGAGATTTACCTTCTCCGGGCACTGGGCTATTTCAGATGATTCATCCACAGGCAGGCCTAGGGATTGGCAATTTTTTCCCTATTTCTTTTTTCCTTATAGCCTTCTTTGGATTTAAATCCTGCTTTTATTTCCCTATTGCTTTCCATCTCTCTACTTGACCCCTTTACTCTATTTTATTTTGCTATTTTTGTTTTTGCTCTGAAAATTATGATATGAAACTTTAACATAGTTCATCTTCAACATCTGTGCAGTTTTTGCTTTATTCAGCTCAGTACTAAGTTCAAAGGCAAAGTCCTGTGTTTACCAACCTGTCCTGCCCTCAGCAATCAGAATCCTGGTCCATGCTATGCTGCCAAGGTGGACATAGTGCTGTTCCTTGGCCACTTATGCTGACATTAAACTTGGTCACACTAGAATTTCACAGCCCCAAGGACCTACACAGTCTCAGGGGTGCACTGATGTCCACAGTGCAGCTGAGGGTGAAGTAGGATGGAACATGGTTCTATCCCAGTGTGGTGCAGTCAACTCCTGGGTCACCAAGAATAATACTACACTGAGGTGTACTTGAGTCTCATAGTCACTGAGACCTGTACAGTCTGAGAAGGAGGGGCAGTATTCCCCAGGCCCACCACAAGCTGGTAATCATGCACACCAAAACTTCAGTCTGTCCCACCAGTACACAGATGCTGATGATAATGCTGGTGTAGAGGCTTGTTTATTCAACGTTTTTCACTGCTGTGGCCAAAAGACTTGACAAACACAATTAGAGCAGGAAAAGTTTATTTGGGAGCTCATGGTGTCAGAGGTCTCAGTCCACAGAAAGCCAGTTCCATTCCTCGGGGCTTAAGGTGAGGCGGAATATCATGGTAGAAGAGTGTAGTCAAGAAAAGTAGCTCAGGATATCACCAAGAAACAAAGACAGACTCCACTCTCCAGGGACAAAATATATACCCCAAAATATGCTACCAATGACCTACCTTCTCAAGCCACACCCTACATGCTTTCTGTTGCCACCCTATCAGGGGATTAATTCACTGATTGAGTTAAGGACCTCATAACCCAATCATTTTACCTCTAAATCTTCTTACATTGTCTCACACATAAGCTTTTTGGAAATACCTCACAGCTAAACCATAACAAGGCTCCATCTGTAAGCTTTGACCTTCATATAGGTCCTTCAGGTTTTATCCAGTGCTGAGTCTCACCACAGCAGCCTGGCACTGTTCTCCAAGACAAAAACCTGTGCTAGCTTTCTTGCTCTTTCGTCCCAGCAGGTAGAGTCTTGTTTCCAGAACTATCAAAGTGGTAGTGGAGGCAATTGCTTTGTCACCTAGCTAACAGAGTTCCAATGACACATAGGTGTTGGCTTACTAGAAGGAACCATAGGGTGCTGTCTGATGCCCCTTATTACCTAGGCAGGCCCGGTGATGTCTTTCTAATCCAAGGCTTGACTATTATCTATTCCTTCCCAAGTTGGAGGAGTCTTTATCTCCAGTAGCATGCTTGGAACTGGGATAGGAGTGACAGAGGAAATTTTTTCCTTCTTGCCTTCTTCAGTGGTCCTTTTCTTTTTTCTTTTCTTTTTCTTTTTTTTTTTTAAACTAAAAGCAGGTATGAGGTCTTTCACTTGATATTTTTAGACCTTGTGAAGGTAGTTTGGTGTGTGATTATCTGTCAACTTTGTGTGCCTATGGGGAATGATCACTGGAGGCTCTGACTCCGCTACCATTTTGCTCTGCTTCTCTTTTAAAAAAATTTTTTTTGGGGGGGTGGTACCAGGGATTGAACTCAGGGGTACTCTACCACTGAGCCACATCCCCAGCTCTATTTTGTAGTTTATTTAGAGACAGGGTTTCACTGAGTTGCTTAATGCCGCAGCATTGATGAGGCTGGCTTTGAACTCACGATCCTCCTGTCTCAGCCACACATGGTGTGCACCATGTTCATGCTCCTCTTTGTCTTTATTTTTATTGACATATGCATTTAGGTTAATTAGGTCTTCCTGATCAATCAACTCTTACAATAAAATGCCTCCTTATATCTAGTAAGAGCCTTTTTTGAAGTCTACTTTGGTGATATTAATATCACACAATCTATGTTTTTAATGCTTAGTGTATTTATGATATGTTGTTTCTACCCTTTTATTTCATGCTGTCAATATCTTTATATTTAATATGGGTTCCTTATGTATATCATAGTTGGGTTTCATGTTCTGTCTGTATCTAAACCAAATTCTCCTTTTTAATCAGTGTGTTTAGCCCATTGACACGATGTAATTTTTTATATAGTTGAGCTTAAATAAACCATCTTCGTTTTGTTTTTGTTTCAGTACTTGGGATTGAAACCAGGGAGGCTCTGTCATCAACATATAGCCCAGTCTGCCCTCCTTTTTTTTCTAATTTTGAGACAGGATCTCACTAAGTTGCTTGGAGCCTAAGTTGATTAGACTGATCTGGAATTTTTGATCCTCTAACCTTGGAGTCCCAAGATGCTGAGATACAAATGTGTGCCACCACACCCAAGTGGTATTTGTTTTAAAATTGTTTATTTTTCCTTGTTTATTTCTTCTTCATGCCCTGCTTTTTTGTATTTAAATCATGCTTTTTATTATTCCATTATATTACCTCCCTTGATTTTTTATTTTCACCTACGGTTTGTTTTGATATTTTTGTTGTTGTTCTAGAAATTATTCTATGCAATTTTGGCTTAATATAATATACCATAAAATAATATACTATTTCACATACAAAGTGCAAAAGATAGTAGCAAAAAGCAATTATAATTGGTATTAGTACAAAATGATTTTGAATCAATGATGATAGTATTATAATGACACTTCCCTTCCTATTTATTTCTTCTTAATTTGTGATTATAATTTTTCTTTTCATTTATGTCTACATATATTATAAATTTTACATCAGTTTTTACTAATTTCCTTTTTAAGAATATTTAAGGCAATTTTATAATCCAATATGCTCATTGATACATAAAAAAATACAATATACATGTTATCTTTTATGTTTATTTATGTTTATAGCTATTTTGGTGTTCCTTTCTCCTTCATATAGATTTCAACTTCTATCAGATTTTGTATATATAATTCTCATCTCATCTGATACCATTTTTAGGCAAATGCTCTACCACTGAGCTGTATCCCCAGTCCCCTGATAGCATTTCTTATAATAAAGGTTTCCTTAGGGCATATTATCTCAGCTTCTGTCTATCTGAAATAGTTTGAATTTGCATTAATTCATAAGGATGTCTTCACTGGATTTAAAATTCTGAGATACATTTTTTTCTTGTAGCTTTTTAAAGATATTGCTGCACTCTCTTGGTTTTCTTTTTAACTCTCATTTTATCATTGTTATGGAATGTGTTTGTTTCCTCTGATATTAAGATATTTATCTATAATTTAGTTTTTAGTAGATTGTATATGACATGCTTACATTTGGTTTACCATATGTGAATTCAAGGTCAATTTCACTTGAAAATTTCTGAATGTACATGTAGAATCAACTTTAGAGTTTGTCTTTATATAAGTTGCCAAAGCAGTATCCATTGAATCCTACTTTTCATGAATGAGGAGGACTACTCACAGATAGGAATCTTCCACATTTCTGCACTGCCTTAAAGACAAGCTATAGGAACCCCCTACCTTCAGGAAAAGCAAATATATGTGAATACTAGGTGGGATTTTGGTAGCATGCTGAAATATTTTCTACCTGAACCACAGTTAAAATCCCAGGTGGATCATAAAGATATGGGAAACAATTGTCTATGGTGCACATTCAAAAATCTACGTATCTATGTTATTTTTTGCATATTATACATTGGTAAAAAAAAAATTGTGCATTCTCACATAGTTTATGTCACCTGAAAAATACTAGGAATAATTTCGTTGTAGTTCTTAGAGATCCATCCACAGATATAATGGAATATGTTAAAAGTAAAAATTAATAATTTCACTTTAAGAAAAATTTCCAGATTCTCTTCTTTGCACAGCTCAGTTTATAGTGTCAAACTTGAAATAACAAATAGGAAGACAGACTATTAAGAACAACGATATTTAATTGGGAATAAGCAGGGAGCATTGCAATGCAGAACATACATGCTCTGGAAAACAAGTGTACTCAAAGGCGTGGGGTAAAAGGAAATTTTTAAAAGCAAAATGAGGAAGATTGCATAAGGTACTTTGGAACAATAATTCTTGACCACATAATTAATAACAAATGTGCTCAAAGATCAAGAAGAAATGTGACAACAGCCCAAGGTTGAATAGACAGTGAAAAGACAGAAATCAAATCTTTGCAGAAGCACACTTTGTGTAGGTTGCAATGACTTTTTTGAAAGGTTGTGGCAGAGCCTTTTGTGACCATTCTTGTTGTCAAGAATATTTGCATGAGATCCACTCATTCACAACCTTCTAGCTTTATTTATCATTGTTTTTGCTAGGCTTGACACATGATTCCATTTTTATTCTGAATTTTTTTCAATAGACTTTAGTATTGTAGATTGAAGCTGATATCTCATAGTGCTTCTGAACACACTTCAATATATAAAATCACAATTGTGTGTTCTTAAATATAATTGCATCACTTCAAAAAATAAGTCTATTCTATCTTATACAAAGTCTACAATGATCCTTTGATAGTATTGCTCCTTTTTTCTCCCAAATCTCAATGGTAAAGAGCATTTTGGAAATAAATTAATAGGTACTCAGGTTTCAAGGGTATAGTAGAATAAATCATATATCTTTAGTGATACTTTGTACTTTAATTTTCCCTTCCTTAAGTAAGGCAGTTGTAAGAATACAAGACAATTAATTTTGTGATTCATTCTTTTTGGTGACTATCTGCAACCAAATGAGTATATTGTAATGCATAAGAATTGGCAAGAAGCTAAAATGAAAGAGAAAAATCCATGTAGAGAATACAATGGCCAGCAGTAGAACCAATTTTATATGGGTTTGTAGTAAATCATTAAAAATAATTTTCAATTATGGCAGAAAGAATGAACTATTTAGTGATAGCTCATGACAGAGTTAACCACTAAGGAAAAAATATAATTAAGTTGGAAACTAATAAATAAGTATACACCAATATTAATTCCAGGTGGATTGAGGTGTTACTATAAAAATATGGTTCTATTACCTACTAAAAATAATAAATACTTGCAATTTAGGGAAATGTCTCAAGGAAAACTATCAAAGGCATTTTCCACAGAGCAAATATTTATTTTTTAAAAATGCATATTGAGCCAGAAAATGTAGGAAAATTATATTATAAAATATATTCATAAAAGCTGCCTCATTTTTTGGAGAAAAGAAAATTTTACTACACTTAATAATATATGAATTCGCAAAGTGAATGTGTGGTAAAGAAACATTGTAAAGTTAAAAGATAAACTCTATTGTACTTCTTAAATATTTGCAACTTATTTGTTATATAAAATAATTTTCCTACTATATGAAGAATAACCTAAAGATAAGTTCATCAGTATGTACACAATAAAATTAAGCTAAAAGCATATTTTATGTGGCTCACTATAGGAAACAGAAATAAAGAAGTGTGAAATAAGCAACAATACTGAAAAGCTCCTACAAGCATAATTGACATAACAAACAAATAACTCTTTGTATCTGTGATTATTTCAAGTAAATATTTATTGGGCACATAATATTTTATCAAAAAGAAAACCTACTACTCTTAGAAAACTTAGAATGTTCAACAATATTCTGCCAGAAGCAGTGGCACAGGCCTATAATCCAAGCAGCTAAGGCAGGAGGTTTGCAAATTCAAAGTACTTCAGCAATACAGTGAGACCCTGAGCAACTTATGATGTGGATTGAGGAGTCCCCCAAAAGCTCACGTGTGAGACAATGCAAGAAGCTTTAGAGGTGAAATGATTGTATCATCCAAGCTTAACCCAATCAGTGAATTAATCTCTTGATAGGCATAAATTGAGTGGTAAATTCAGACTGGTAGGGTTTTGTTGTAGGAGATGGGTTCCTCGGGATGTGCTTTTGGGGATTATATTTTGTGCTTGTTGAGCAGAGCTCTCTCTGGTAATGTCCTGAGCTGCTTTCTTCCACCACACTCTTCTGCTATGATGTTCTGCCTCACCTCATACCCTGAGGAATGGACTGAGACCCCAAGGATTCCAAAGGTTTCCAAAAACCTTGAGGCCCCAAATAAACTTTTTCTCCTCTCAGTGTTCTAATCAGGTCTTTTAGTTACAGTAGTGAAAAAAACTGACTAAAATAGAGACCCTGTCTCAAAACAAGAAATAAAAAGTGTTGGGCATGTGGTTCAGTGGTTAAACACCTCTGGGTCCAATCCTTGCTACTAAAAGAAAAAATAGGAAAGAAAGACAATATTCTGGTTACCAGTTGCTGCATGGCAAAGGCTCTCTAAAACTCTAAAACTCAGTGATATAAAACAACCACCATTTTATTATGATTCCAGATCCTGTAGGTAGAATTTTGGCTTGAGTCCAGCAGGTATGCATTGTCTCCATTCTGTAATGTCTAGGGACTTATCTGAGAAATTTTCAAAGCTGAAAACTAAAATATTTTCCTTCTTCACATGCCTGGTTCCTGAACTTGGATGATGCCAAGACTAAAGTTAATTGGGGCTGGTGTCATAGAAGTTATAACTGACCTCTCCATGCTGCATGGTCTTTTTGCAGCACTGCAGATAGATTCTGAGTGGAAGCATCCATGTACTGAGCCTTTAAAGGGAAACAAGCAGAAGCTACATGACTTTTTCTAACCTAGTCTCAGAAGTCAAAATAGCAGTGCTTACACAATATTTTCTTGGTTGAAGCAGTAAAAAATCTGCCCATTGTTTGAGATCTGACCAGAACAATTTCAGGACAGGAAACATTTATTTAGGGGTTCACAGTTTCAGAGGTCTCAATACATAAACAGCAGACTCCATTCCTGGGTTTTTTTCGTCAACTTTTTCATTCTGTGACTAAAGGAACTGACCAAAACAATGGTAGAAGATGTATTTAGGGGTTCACTATTTCAGAGGTCTCAATCCATAGATAGCAGGCTCCATTCCTCAGAGTTCATGGTGAGGTAGGACATCATGGCAGAAGAGTGTGGCAGAGGATACCAGCTCACATGATGATCCAGGAAGCAGAGAGAGATGTCTCCACTTTCCAGATACAAATATATACCCCAAAGCCACGCCCCAATTCCCACCTCCTCCAACCAAGCCCTACCAATTTAATTACCACTCAGTTAATCCCTATCAAGGAATTAATTCACTAATTGGGTTAAGACTATTATAACCCAATTATTTCTCCTCTGAACTGTCTTACATTGTCTCATACTTGAGCTTTTGAGGGAAACCCACATCCAAACCATGACAGGGCTCAAGGTGAGGCTGAACATCATGGAAGAAGAGTGTGGCAGAGGGAAGCAGCTCATATGATGATCAGAAAGCTGACAGAGAGAGAGAGATTCCACTTGCCAGATACAAAATAAATACCCCAAAGCCACAACACCAAAGCCCACCTCCTCCAGGTATACCACACCTGTCTTCAGTTACCTCCCAATTAATCCCATGAGGTGATTTATTCACTGATTGGGTTAAGGCTCTCATAACAATCATTTTTTTCTCTAAACATTCTTGCACTGTCTTACACATGAGATTTTTGGGAACACCTCACATCCAAACCATAACACCATATTCAAGAAGAGGAAAATTAGACTCTGCCTCTTAATGGGGAATGAATTTTATGGTGAAGCATGTGAGATGAAAGAATCTAAAAGGGTTATTTTGGAAAATAATCAGCTGCTGAAAAATAAGACTTAAAATTAAAACAGCATGATTTTATGTAGACAGTGTATCAAAGTATAATGTTGGAGTTCCTTTTAGAGAGCATGTTCAAGAAATTCATCTCAGAAGAAGTTTCATCTAGGCAGACAACTATATGTTCAAAAACAATAATTCATGCAAAAGTCTGGGAATCCAAGCAGAACCAATGATTATAGTAATAGCTGTGGAATGGGAAAACTTTACCCTGTTTACAAAGAGTAGAGAAGGTCAGTGTGTTTGGAATGTAGTGAGAGCAAATTAGATAAAGAAGATAGAGGGTGGGAAAAACAACAACTGGGCCAAAATCATAACAAAAGCCCACTAAGTTATCCTCACATATATGCATCTTTTCAAATTGAACCTGAAGGCCATTGGTGAGTAGGTGATCTCATTTATTCATTTCGAAGGTCACAGTTAGGGACAAATGAGAAAGTATGAAAGCAGTGAGTATATAAAGTCTGGTAGAATATGCCAAGGGGAAGATACTGGTGATATGGATTATGTGGCTAATGAAAGAGGTGGTAAGTGCAGCCAAAGAAAGCTATAATTTGTTCATAAGAGATGAAACATGTTGATATTTCAGAAGTAGCATTGGAAAGAACAAGAGGAATCAAGAATGACTCCATAGCTTTGGGGTAAGAAGTACTGAATAAATTGTGGTGCTAATAATTGTAATTGGGAAGTCTGGAGTAGACAGACTATGAGAGGGAGAGGAAGTAAAAATTCTCTTTCAAGTGTGTTAACTTTTAGATAACCCATTAGATGTCTAATGTTTTGTAGGCAGCTACACATATTAGGAGAAATGTTGGGAGAAAAATAAAATTATGCTATTCTTCACATCTAGGATATAAGACTCCAAAATACATTAGAATTATATAATGATTCACATAAAACAATTTTATAACTCAAGAAAAAAATAACTTAGATACATGTTCCTAGTTAAATGTTTATTACGCTATCTATTACAAGTTCACAAGGTCAATTTTTACTTCTAAATCATGTTCTCTCTCAAACAAATAAGAAACTACAGGAGGAAAAAAAATGTAGGCCAAAAAGGGCCTGTATTATTTAATACCAGACTCAGTCCCTTACAACATTTGAATTATTAACATTATCATCAAAGTCTATGTCCAGAGACTACATTCTGCTTGCAACCTCATTTCATTATTCAGCTCAACTCTAAAGAAATGCTTCCAGCACAAAGTGAACAACCTAGATAATCTTCCTCCCAGGCCCCAAATCATCCCTTCCTATGATCCCCAGGGTGTTTAAGAAGAGAGTGTTTGAGGTTGAGAGGTCTGTGAGTTTGCTAGAGGGCATCTCCTTGTCAGTTAAATGGCCATAGAGAACCTTTCTCTTCTCTTCCCGAGGCTTCTGGGCTGATTTTTCTCAGGTACAGTTCTCTAATGAAAGAATGAAGATGTTACCTGGTATATTCCACCCCAGAAAACACTTTCTGTAAAAACAATCTCAAAAAATCTCTTTCTCAATCATAAAAGTAGCAAAAAAAATCACACCAGCAAAAGTGATAAGTACCTCTGATCAAAGAAATTTAGAAAAGATTAATCAAGTCAACTTCAATTTCATTTGCCTATTACAAACATTTTAAGAATAACTAGGTAATATCTGAGGACTGCTTTGAGGGCCAAATAGCCCAATAATATCATCTGTCAATGCATATGTATATCCACCATATGCCAAGTATTAAGCTGCATGTTTCCTGCACACACATACACACATGTCAATCTCTCTATCATACACATATATACATGTACACACACATAAATATGCAATTTAATTTATAATGATTTAAGAGATGTATTATTTGACCCATTTTACAAGAGTAAAATTGAGAAGATAAATGTATGCCTTAAGTCCCACAAGTGGCAAAATGATGCTGGAATGTGACTCCACAATCCATGACTATATGGTGTCTATAATAATGATATATAGGAGAGGAAATCACATTATATGTTGTTACTCTACTGAATTTTACAGAGATATGTAAAACAGTTTCTCAGCGGGTTTGCAAAATCACATGTAAATTATTCTCTATAAGGTGGTCTTTTGAAATTCATTGAAGTAAAAGAATATTTTATTAGAGTATTTGGCAGAAAACAGTGCATTTCAGTATACATAACCCTGAAGGATATATATCTATGGAAATTTGTAATTTTTAAACATTACAACCTTATTTTCCTCAGTCTTACAGAATGCTAGATTTAGATATTTTTAACTACTTCAAATATAAGTGATGACACAGGGGAAAAAATTGTGAGTGTACTTGTTTGATGCAATCACCTTGGATTTATGCAAAATATTTATTTTATATATATATAAAAAGTCACTGGATTAGATTATTTGTACAATGTTCATTACCAAGTATAGTCAAGACACTTCTCTAAGAAATTCAAGATGATGAAGAAGAGAAAGACTGCATTTCCAGTTTCTCTGTGACTCAGGATTCAAGAAGCAGGTGTCCTGCTTCTCTGTGGGGTTAGTGAAAGAGGGAATACACTAATATTCAATATCTGACAAATCTGGGTGCATTGAGCAAAGGACAAGGAAGAATACAGTGGAACTAGGGCTGTGGCAGCAGGAATGGTGCTGACTCACCACAGAGAAGAAAGATGACACAGAGACAGGCAGGTGGAAAGACAGACAATGGACAAATTTGGCATGGCAGAACACAGAACATAGCTGAACCAGAGGCTCTACAGTGAGCCTGTGTTTAAAGGGCTCTGTGTTTCTCAACTGGAAAGCAGAGTGGAGATGAAGGGCAATCTTTAGGAGGCCATGCTGCGTCTTGCTGCTATGGGAGCCTCAGAGATCATAGCAAATCTCGTCAGACTTTCTCAGCAAATGCCTACTGTGTGGCCCAGGGTTTACCTAGCACGACATGATTGAAGCAGAAGCAGACTATTATAACCAGGGGAATACAAGTCAGAAAGATATGGCGGGGAGTGATATGGAGGGGAGTGCTTTCCCTTTGAGTCAGGCTGCTCACATGACCAGACAAGCAGGGTCAAGAAACTGAACAGAAGGGGGCAATTACACTCAGGCACTGATCATGGGAAAACTTTATTCGTGGTTGGTGGAGTGTGTGAGACCTGTGGACAGTTGGTTCCCCTGTCTTCTGAGTAGAATTCTCAGGAGATTGCTGAGACTCTCAGTAGAGATCAGAATCTTCCTGGCCTTAGGGATAGGTTGATCTAATTTATCAAGAACAAATACCACTTTTGTTGAGTCCCAAAAGCCTAATTAGAGCTAAACCCCAGCTGCTGGAACTCCACATCTAGGACTCTGCTGCAGCCTGGGAGTGCATCCATCAGGTCTTTTTGTACAAACTCCAGTCAACAGTGCTTACCATTCTGTCTTACCTTATAGAGGTGAGAAGAGAGGCTGGAAGATATTTCAACCAACTTCAGTTTTAGGTCACTCTGACTGGCGGTTCAGTGGAGCAGCAAAAGAGAGGAAAGATTTCAACACCCAGTCCTTGCTCTACATAGACCAAAAAGAAATGGAAACAAGGACAGTTGAGCATAGATGGTAATAATCCATCCTCATCAACAATTTTGACAATAGAATTACAATGGAGTCAATTCTTTCATTATTTTGTTATGAATTTTTTTACTCTTTAAAAAAAGTGAAGAAAAACATCTTTTACTCCGTGTGTGTGTGTGTGTGTGTGTGTGTGTGTGTCCTTGCTGTGTTGATTGGCATATGGATATATATTGTTGTTTCATCTTTTGAGGGTTAGAATTTCTTTGTTTATTTGCATTTTGTTTTTGTTTGCATTTATTTTTCTCCTTTTTTCTTCCTTAATAATCAGATTCTACCATTCTTACTTTCTCTAATCACTTTCTTTTAGTTATATTTTCTGTTCCTTTTTTATAGCCATCACTTTCTATATCTCTTTTGTTTTCTCTCTATTCACATTTTGAACATTCTAAATTTTGTTATACCTTTCTGTCACATTTTATTTCTTCTTAATGCACTGTATTTTTACCATATTTTAGAACTCTTTGGTTTATATAACCAAAGAATCAACATTCATGCTGCAGTTATTAGTACTATGGATATCTTGGCTAATAACTGCTGTATTTTATGGCAAGGTATTGTATTCTATTTATTATTTTTGCAGATAGCAATTGAGGACTGCATCATTCCTGGTCTTGTGGTAATTAGTGTTTTAGATCTCATAGTAGGCACTGGGTAATTGTTTTAATGCTGTTTAATTTTTGGTTATGTTTTTGCTGTTGTTTGTTTCCACCTTTCCTGTGATGTTCTGGGAATCTAATAGGATAGCTCAAGTTCACAGGATATAGGCTCTGCTGCTTACTTAAACGCATCCAAGAGACAACACAATTTCTCCATACACAAAATTCAATGATACTTTAATGGGAAGAAAAGATGAGACATAAACCTCAAACTAAAAAATTCCAAGCAGGAATGGCTAGGGTATTCCTCAGGTCCTGCACATGGATATCTACTTCTATAGCAAAAACAGAGATTTCACACGAAGACTATGGATAACACAACTGCAAAGGGTCTTAAGATCACTTCCATACCCCTTTAGAATATACTGCAATGTTAAGCGAAGAACTATCCCAGAATACATACCCTACATATACTGCTATATATCACACAATTTCTTGATCTACAAGGAGAACCCCACTCTTCTAAGTCCTACAGGGATAATGGAATTTTCAAACTCTGGCACAATGTGCACTGTATATACATACACTAATCACCAAAGATCTGGAAAAGGAACTATACTACAAAGCCCAATTGGAAATATATTGAAATTTTCTGATATCCCAGAACATTTTGGCAAGAGAAAGGTGTGCCCCCCAAAAAACCCACCCATAAGAGCAAAGAGAAATACATCACAATGAATGCATAAGCTCAACACAGGAATACAAGTAATAAAAAAAGAAAGATAGTATGACTCCTTCTAAAGTATGTGGTTCACCAGCAACTGACTTCAAAGATATTGAAGTGAACAAAATATCAAATAAAGAATTCAAAGATTGACTGTGAAAATGGTCACAACACAAATTCCAAAAGAATACAGAATATCAATGAATGAAGAAAGGAAGTCAGTACAAATTTTGAATGAAAAATTCAACAAATCAAAAAAAATGATCAGCTGAAAGTTCCTAGAGTGGAGGAGATCATGCTGAAGACAGACACTCAGAACTGGAAGACAAAATGGCCTGCCTTGAACATTCAGACAGTATTAAAGAAAATAAACAACCATGACAATATAGAAGAACCTTGAGAAAACACTAAGAATCCCAATTTTAGAATCATTAGAGTCAATGAGTGTTGTGAGATTCAGGCTAGTGGCATAGGTAATCTCTTCTGGGAAATAACCACAGAAAACTTCTAAAACTAGTAGGCATTTAGAAACACCAATAGACAGAATTAGAACAAAAATCAAAAACTTCTCCAGTACACATTATAATTAAAATGTCTGCCATACAGAACAAAGATAAAATTGTAAAAGCCTTAAGAGAAAAACACCAGGACACATTTAGAGGCAAGTCAATTAGAACACTTCTGATTTCTTGGTACAAACTCTAAGGTGCAAGACACTTGGAATGATGTGTTCAAAGACATGAAAAAAAAAAAATAACTCCAAAATAAGAATGCTATAACCAGCAAAGCTATATTTCTGAACTGAAAAATAAATAAAAAGTTTTCAGGATAAGCAGAGAGCAAAAAATTCATGACTATTAAGTTGGTACTACAGAAAACACTTAATCTCTAAACACAGAAGAACTAAAAATCAAACCACAAGTTTACAAATGGACAAATTTAATTTGAAAAATAGCTAATAAATGAGAAACAGGTCTAAATTAGACCTTAGTACTAAACCAAAATGATAGTATTTAGTAAACATCTCTGTATAATAAAACTGAATGTCAGTGGCTTCAACTTTCTAATTAAAAGACATACAATGGCAGAATGTATTTTAAAAATAAAATCCAACTACTATTGTTTTCTGGAGAGTGACCTTACAGGCAAAGACAACCATGAGCTCAAATGGAAAAAAAAAAAAAAAGGAAATTGATATACAATACAAGTGGAACCACCAAATAAGCAGGAGTAGCTACTCTTGCGATCCTAAAAAGCAAGCTCCAAGCCAAAATTAACCAGAAGAGACAAAGAAGGTCACCCATTCTAGCAAAATGAATAAACCATGAAGAAAATATATTCATAATAAATATTTGGGATATAAATATTTTGGGATATAAACATAACTAATTGCATAAAACAAACATTACTCAATGAAAGACTCAGACAGATACCAATTCAATAATACTGAGTGATTTCAACATACCTTTCTTACCAACAGACAAATTGTCCAGACATAAACCCAGTAAAGAATCTTTAGACCTAAATAATATTATAGATCAAATAAACTTACAGACATCCATAAAATATTTTGTCCAGCAACTACCAAATTCACTTTCATCTCAGCTACTCATGGAACCTTCTCCAAAATAGACCTTATTTTAGGCCACAAACCTTCTTAGCAAATTCCAGTAAAAAGACAATTTCTTGCACATTAGCTGATCATAATGGAACAAAATTAGAAAACAATACCAAAACATACAGAGAAACACCTACACAAACACGTGGAGGTTAAACAATATATTTTTGAATAATGAAAAGGTGACAGAAAAAATCTGGGGAGAAATCTAATGTTCTTAGACTCAATCAAGAATACTGATATAACATTCTAAAACACTTTGGCACAGTTCTAAGAGAAAAGATCATAGCTACAAGTGCCTACATTTAAAAAAAGATGAAAGAAAGAAAGAGGAAGGAAGGAAGGAAGGAAGGAAGGAAGGAAGGAAGGAAGGAAGGAAGGAAGGGGAGAAGGGGAGAAGGGGAGAAGGGGAGAAGAGAAGAGAAGAGAAGAGAAGAGAAGAGAAGAGAAGAGAAGAGAAGAGAAGAGAAGAGGAGAGGAGAAAAAGAAGAGAAGAGAAGAGGAGAGGAGAAGAAAAGATCCCTAATAAATTTCCTTATGATTCATCTCAAGTCCTTGAAAAACAAGAGGGAACTAATTCCCAGACCAGCAGAAAGAAGGAAATAATTAAGATCGGAGCTGAATAAATGAAATAGTAAAATACAGGAAGGAAGATTTGTTTCTTTTAAAAAATAAACAGGATTCATAAATCCTTAGCCAAACTAACCAAAAGAAAAAGAAAGAAGACCCAAGATAGTAAAATTAGAGATGAAAGAGGACAAATCATCACATAAATCAAAGAAATCTAGAGGCTCATTATGATTTTATCATGAAAACTCATAATTCAAAAAAAATTGGAAAAACTAGAAGAAATAGATACACATGACCAGTCAAAACTGAATCAAGAGATACAGAAAACCTCAACATACTAATAACTAACAACGAGATAGAAACAGTGATAAAAAAAAAAAACCTGTTAATGAAGAAAAGCCCAGGACCTTAGCTGAATTCTAGCAGACCCTTAAATAAGAGCTAATGCCAAATCCTTTCAAATTATTCCATGAAATAGAAAGAGGCAGAACACTTTCAAACTTATTTTATGAAGCCAGTATCACACTCATACCAAAACCAGATGTGGACACATCAAGGAAAGAAAACTACAGACCAAAATCCCTGATGAACTTAGATGAAAAAGTACTTAACAAAATATTAAGCAAATTATATTCAACAGCATATTAAGAAGATCGTACACTACTACCACGTTGATTTTACTTCAGGGTTGTAAGGATGGTTTAACATATGTAAATCAATAAATGTATTTCACCATGTGAATAGAATTAAGATAAAAAAATCACAGTCATCTTAATAGATGATTGGTGACATCTATTGATATAACAAAAACAGTGAAGAAGCAAGGAATAATAAAATCTTCCTCAAGCATCACAGAGGTTGCATATATAGCAAACCCAAACCCAAAGACAATTTCATAGTGAAATCTGAAATATTTTCCTTGAAATCTGGGACAAGACAAGGATGTCTACTCTCACCACTCAAATTTGATAAAGTACTAGAAATTCTAGCCAGAGCAATTGGTCAAGAGAAGGAAAAAAAAAGGACAAAAATAGGAAAGGAACAATTAAAATTATTGCTGTTTTCAGGTAATATGATGCTATACTTAAATGAGATGGCATCAAATTAAAAAGCTTCTGTACAGAAAGGGAACAATCAAGAAAGAGAAGAGAGAATCTAAAGAATGAAAGGAAATAATTGCTAATTAGTCTTCTGACAGAGGATTAATATTCAGAATATATAAAGAACTGAAAAAACACCAAACAATTCCAATTAACAAATGGGCAAATGAAATAAACACACACTTCTCCAAAGAAGAAATACAAATGAAAAACAAGTATATAAAAAAATTTTCAACATTTTTAGCAATGAAGGAAACAGAAAGCAAAAATACACTCTGATGTCACCTCACTTCAGTTAGAATAGCAGCTGTCAAGAAGACAGACAATAAGCCATGCACAATAGCACAGGCCCGTAATACCTGTGGCTCGGGATCTCAAGTTCAAAACCAAAAAACAAAACAGAAACAAATAGCAAGAAATGTAGTTCATTGGTTAAGTGCCTCTAGGTTCAATCCTTGAACAAAAGTGTAAATTAATATCGAAGATACAAAGCTAATAAACAATGGAGCCAGTTTCAGAAACAAGTATTTCAAAATTCACATTATTTCCACTATACATATCATCTCCTTCTGTAGACACTTGAAAGCATGAACTCTGAATTAGTTTAAGTTAATTTCCTTGACAAAACATGAGCATTACTTTGGTGAAAGAATTCTAAACAGGAGCTTTAGGATTCTTGTTATTGTTTTACTAACATAACCATTCTCAAGATCAAAATGATTCCATGGGATTTCTTGTTTGCAGTTTTATACTCTTCATGTGTGATACTTTACATATTAAATAATGATGACTGTTCTTTTCCCTGCAAAATTCAGTGTCCACCTAAAAATAAGCAAAAAGAAAAATAAGAGAATTGCAAAATTTTCAGTAAGAAGGAAAAAAAAGGAAAAAAACATTTATTTTTGTCAATCTGAAACATATTCTTACAAACTACAGAAATGGTCAAATATGATTTTTCATTATTAAGAAGTTTTTTAAGGACCTATATCTGTTGTAAAAGTTAGTTCATCCTAGACTTCTTTAAAGACACTTCCGGCAACATAAAGGCCTTTTTTATTTTAGTTTTATTTTTACCGACTGCATTTTGATTCATTGTACACAAATGGTGTACAACTTTTCATTTCTTTGGTTGTACACAATGTAGGATCACACCATTTGTGTAATCATATATGTACACATACATATTGAACTCATCTATCAAAATCCAAGACCACATTTAACTTTTGAACAGTAAGGTAACTACCTCTGATAGGTAAGATCAGAGTAATAGCTGAATCCTGCCCTTTGATTTGATATCAAACCCTTTAATCTAAAGGTGATAAAGTACATGAATACCCTGGAGAGCTCCTTAAAGTTTACTCCTCCAGATGACCTGAGAGGTGAGCACTGATCAGCAGATCTCCTCTGGATTCTAACAGCATTGTTCTTATAAATGCTGCATGTGGACTGATGGCTCTTCAAAATCTTCTACATATTCTATACATAAAAATCTCCTCTCCCAAGGGGATATATTTCTCTTTTCTGACCCAAATCAAGGTGTGAAAATTTTAAGACATAAAAATACCTTTAAAGTATTCTGCAAGAACACATAAAAATTTTTCCTTTTATTAGCTTTCAACTGGGGAAGTTGTAAGACACTTAGAAATGTATTGCACATGCTTCTTTCTTTTTAATTTTTTTCAAATTCTAGACATTTTCTCATTTTTCCTGAAGAAATATAATTCTCAATAGAAAAAAAGAGAACAAAGTAATATATAACATGGCGCACAACAGGCAAAACCAGTGTCACTAAGATGCTTCCCAATTCTAATTGCATATTTTTTGGGTCATTCTGCTCTCTATAATGTCTACCTCTTTCCACTTCTTGTCCCTCTACTCTCCTTCAGTAGATAAACCAAGGGGGAAGGGAACATTTTTTAAATATCTTGCATGTCTGAACTACTATCATCTGTGATAGATCTTTCTATTCCTTTAAATCCAGTAGTCTAGACAGGCAAGATATTTGACAACCACAATGTATTGTAGCATTACTTTATTAAAATATGGAATGTCATAGCAGGAAGATGTACACATAGAAGTTTCTCTTAATGTAATTTAGCAAATGACTTCTTGAATATGAAGGTTTGAAGGAATATTAGTACTATATCTATTTACTCCCTCATTCTTGATTATTTACTTCACATAAGTGATAAACTTCCAATCCTTAGGTGAGTAATTAGTACATGTCCTGGACCCTAGTGTGACTAGCTATAGTCCTATAACCGTGTGCTGATTAATAGCATAGAATAAGAAGAGATGTAAGCAAATTTAAGACATATCTTTCAAAAAATAAAACCTTTCTCTGTGTTTTCTTTGTGATGACTGAAACATAGGTTAGACAGTTGTCTTGAGAAAACTTTTTTCATGAGAAAAAAACACTGGAAATATGAAATAAAAAGACTGAAGGAACATAGGCCACAGTGATGATGACCACACTGCCTTGACCTTAAACTCCTTATAACTGGATTTATTTTTGAATAATTATTACACTTTTCCATTTTTATTGTTTCTTTCTTTAAAGAAATATCATTTTAAGGTATGATTCATATACAATGAACTGTAGTGATTTTAAACAGATTTTGATAAGTTCTGACAAGTGATTACACTCGATATAACTATTATTAAAATCAAGATTCAGAGCATTGTCATCAACCCAAAATTTTCATTGTGTTCTTTCGCAGTCAGGTTCACGTGTTCTCCCCACCAATTTCAGCTGAAGTAACCACTAATCTTGCCTTCTGTCAAGAGAGATTACTGTTCATGTTACAGAAATCATGTGTAAGAATAGTGGTCTTTTTTATCTTGCTACTCCTACTCAGCATAGAGTAGTTTCATGTACCAGCAGTTGCTGCATACACCAGTAGTGTGTTCCATTTTATTCCTGAAGTTGTTTTATTATGCAATTGCACTATGATTAGATTCATCTACTGATGAAATGGATACATGTATCACTGGTTACATCTGTTTTTTGCCTGTTGTGAATAGTACCATTATGAGCATTCACATAAACCTCTGACTAGATTTTTTTCTTGTCTAAGAAGGAGTAGAGTTACTGAATCTTATGGTAATCTTTTGCATAACTTTTTGTGAGAACCTGCCAAATTGTTGCTCAGAGTGGTTGCACTTCAGCTTCCCATCAACAATGTATATGAGTTTTAGTTGATCCATATCTTTTCAACATTTGGAAATGTTGGTCTAATTTTAGCACGATTCTAACAATATCACTTTGTTCCAATTTAGCTATGCTAATGGGTCTAAAACTGTGGTTTTAATTTGCATTTTCTTAATGACTAACAGTGTTGGGCATCTTTTAATGTGTTCATTGATTAATCATATTTTTTCTTTGGTAAAGTGTCTATTTGTCCAACTTTTTTATCCATTTAAATCGTCTATTATTCAGTTATTACAGTCATTTCTTTTTATAAAATTTCCCTGTGGAATATGTGTCTGTAACTTTGTATTTTAAGGGTATCTTTAAAGATCAGAAAGTTTTAATTGGATGAAATTTTGTTTATAAGTTTTGCTTTTATATATGTTGTGTTTTTGTGTTCTGTGAAAGAAAATCTTGGCATGCCTCAATACTGCAAAGATATTTTCCTATGTTTTCTTTTAAAATTTTTGCAACTTGAGTTTTACATGTATGCCTGTGATTCTATTAAATTTTAGAGATGATATGACTTGAGCTGACTTTTTTTGCAGTAGTTTCAATATCATTCCCTGGAAAACTGTATTTTCCCTGTACAATTGCCTTGACATCTTTGTCAACGGTATGAGAAGGTTTGCACAAGAAGCTTTAGTTCCAGGCTTATTCTGTTCCATTGATTTCTAACAATATCTTTTGCAAACACTGCATTGTGTTCATGATTCTGGCTGTATAATAAGTGTTGAAACCTGGCATTATTATGTTCTAAGCTTTTTCCTTACTTTTAGCATAGCCTTTGCTATTCTAGATCATTTGTATTTTCACAGAAATTTTATGTAATCTTGTCAATTGCATCAAAAATTCTGTCACTTAGTTTAATTATCATTGAACTGAAAGATCAATTTTGGGGAAATGGTATCTTAATATTTTACTCTCTAATCCAAGAGAATGGTGCATGTTTCCTTTTAATTTCTTTTAGCCATATTATATAATTTTCAATGTATATTTTCTATTCATGTTTGGTTAAATTCCTATTTTGTGGTTTTGATATGACTATATAGGAAATGTATTATTGTTTCCATTTGTATTTATTTAATGCTGGTATATACACACAATTATTTTCATATATCTTTTTTATATGCTTTGACTGCACTTATTTGTTCTCATAGTTTTTTGTAGCTGATTTAACATTTCCAGGGTATGCCATGTCATCTACAACTAAATACAGCTTCTACTTCTTACTTTGCAGATGTAGTTTTTTTTTCCTTTCTTTTTTGGTCTTACTTAAATCTCCAGTACAATGTTGGATAAGGTTATGACAATAATAATATTATCTTTCTCCTGATTATAAGAGAAAGCATTGTTTCTTATAACTAAGTATAACAATCAAATATGATGACAGTAAGAAATTTATTAAATTTATTAATTTTATTGAAAATAGCCTTCATTTTACTTTCTTTTTCTCTTTTCACACTTGTACCTTTTATATATTTCTTTCTACTCTTAAGTGTATTATTTACATTTGACCACATAGTTTGATAATTTGCTTATTTGCTTTTCTGTTTCCTCTGATCTATAATGATAAAAGCTCAGATTAATTGATTAAAGAATTTTATTTTTTCTAATAAAAACATTTTAACTTAAGAATATCCACTAAATACTACTGTAGCTTCATCTCAGAAAGTTTATATGTACCTCATTTTCATTATTTAGATTGAGATATTTTCTGATTTATTTTGTTTCCTTTTAGAATCCTGCATTGTTTAGAATAAGTTATTTGCTAATATATATGTCTCTAATACATTTTAGCCTTAAATGTAAAAAAAATTGCAATTTGAGAGGTTGAGGTAGGAAGATAGCCAGTCCCTAGACCAGCCTCTGAAAATTAGTGAGAACCTAAGCAACTTAATGAGATCTTAACTCAAATAAAAAATAAAAAGGACTAAGGATGTACAGTGGTAAAGGACCCCAGGGTTCAATTCCCAGTTATCAAAAGAAAAACAGTATTCATTTCTCTGTTGAGATTTCTTATCTTTCCTCCCAGTGGGTCTATTTAAAAATATGTGAATTTAATATTAAATAGCTGCTTTAGAGTTGTTTTTGAATAGGTATTACATATGGGGGGTTTTGTTTTGTTTTTTGCATGTCTCGTTATTTTGAACGAAAACAAGACATTGCAGGTGATACTGTGAGTCTGGATCTTTCTCTGTCCTTTAGAGGATGGTTAGGTTACTGATTTTTAAAAGTTCTAACAGCAACTAAAAGACCCAAATTAGGAGTCAGTGCACTGATTGAAATGCCTTTCCTACAGAGTGTACAGTTGCTGTCTCCCCTCAAGGTTTACAGTTTCAGCAGTTGGCTTATTGAATTTGATTTCACCATGCTTCTTGATGGTCTACCTTAAGTTGGCAAAATATGTGCTCAGACAAATATTTGGGCAGAGTATAGACCCTTATTGTCTCATCCTTCGTGACTTTTTTTCCTAATTAGAAATGCAGTCTAAATTTCTTGTTTCTCTTTCAACTTTTGGTTCATTTTTCTATGTCTCAAACCAATAAGACTTCTTTAACTTTCTGTTAACTGAGTTACAAATGAGTTGAGAAATGCACTCAGTTAACACAAAGCAAGCAAACAAAAAAGATGAGGAATGCAAACAATCGGAAAAACACAAATTTTAACATAAGCTTTCTAGAATTTCCCTGGTTTTTTTTCTTTTTCTTTTTTAACTCTATCCCTGAGATATATTTTGTCTGTCCATCTGTCTGCCTATCTATCTATGTGAGTGACAGAGTCTTGCCATATTGCCCAGCCTGGCCCAGAATTTGCCATCCTCCTGCCTTATCATTCCAGGTAGCTGAGATTGCAGGTGTATACCACCTCACTTATTTTTCTTGTTTATGTATGCTTTCATAGTCATTTGGGGATTTGAATAGAGAATATTAAGATTTTGGGATCTCATATATTCTGTGGTTTTCTTATACTAGGATTTCCTCCTTATTTATTCAGTTGTTTGTTTAGCTGTAAAACTTATTTCTTCCATCTCAAGTAGAGAGGTTGTGTTTATGATTTTTGCTTCAGCCAGGAATGTTGAGGAATGAATTGGGCAATAAATCCACAAAATTGCATGGTGTATCTTCAGTCCATGGATTCAAATGCTAATCTCTTCTGCAAACATTTTAATGGACACATGGGAAACAGTGTTTTACTGGTTATTCAGACATCCCTTAGTCCAATAAAGTTGATTGATAAAACAAATCATCACATTATTGATGTTAAGAATTTATCCAAGACCATGAACCACTCCTGCTCTGAAAGATACAGAATGTTCTTGATAACTATCCAACAGGTTCAAGGAATTTCCCACATGCTAGGAATAGTATTACCAAGGTGTGAAGAGAAAGAATCTGGTTGTCAGCAACCAGGAGACGGATTAGATTTTTAAGAAACCTATGCAAAATTTAGAATGTGATAACTGATAGAAAGGAGGTGTGTTAAAAGGAGAGAATGTCTACCTAGGAGATTATGTGGTTTCTTACTGAAAATTCCATTTGATCTGAAAACATGAAAGATAAGAAAAAAAGTTTTCAAGATAACCAAAAGAGATACTGTCATATTTAGTATATTTTTATTTATTTATTGTGGTCATATGCATAGAAAGCAATGTACAGCATTCAGGTTTCCCTTTTTAAATTCTATGCAAATAATCCTGCTATGGAGATTATAATTAAGTGTGTTAGAATGTTTTTTCACTTACAATACTCTTTCATATGCCTGAAATACTTTCTCAGGGCTTCAGAAAACCCAAATCTCAGTTTTCATGTGTTGGTGAATTAAAAAGGTGGCCAATATCACTCATTGCACTGAGAAGATGACAGTTTCTATTCTAGGAATATTTATACTCTTAAAATTCATGATAATACTTTTCTTCCTTTAACACAATGAATATTACTTTCTACTCTTAATTCCAAACATCCACACAAAGAAAATATTTGTTAAATAAAAAGCACACTAATTTCCAAGACAATCATTGAAGTTTATTAGTCAAATAATATCATCTCTTGTTATTTCAGCATGATTTCGAGAGTTTTATGCTTCTAGTTCCAAGCAACACTTTTTTGGGAGTAAGTTCAGATGTTTCCATTCTTCTCCATAATATCCTGCCTACAGTTATTAAACACTGTCATTGTAAACCCTCAGACAGCATTTCTCAATTATCTCTGATTAAGAATATTATCTCTTTGTGATCGCCAACCCAATGTATTCATTTTTGACACACTATAAAATTAATTACCAGAAAAAAAAATCATGCACTTAGTTGGTATAATGATGTCAAACTGTTCTGAAAGCAGCTTACTCTAAATGTCAGTACTTCATTGGTCTGCAAAACACACATTAAGCAGCACTGGATTTGCATGTACCCAGAGAAATGGTCAAAAGGCAGTGAAAGAAAACCTTTAGTTCAGTGAGGCCTCATAATCTGTGTTTCTGACATTGCTTTCATCTGGCATTCTGTCTTGTGGTCTCACTTTAAGTACAATTATCATCATTAAATTTGTTGGTACCCATTTGACAGAGATGATGTTAAATCAATTCAAACTCATCTTATAATTAGATCGACATTTGAGGCTTATGTTCATAGCCTGAGTGTTTGAAGTGTCTGTGGGAAATATTCATATTTTTGAAAATCAATATGTGGGGTATTCTGGTCTGGCTCTCCTATTTATTAAGTGCAGAGTGGTATTTTGCAGGGATATTTTATGATCACAGTATGAGAAACATTTCATTAAGCTATATTTGCATTAATTTAGTGGTTAATGGCATCTCAAATCAAGAGAGCTGGATGAGCTGAGACCTCAGAGGTCTCTTTTTCCCCCTGTTAGCAATGACATCTCCATTTCTTTGCTATAAAAATTCACTACAGGAAAGCATGTTCTCATTAAAGTAAATATATCTTCCTATTGGTTTCCAAGTTGGGATGCTGAGGCCTATGAAAATAATCATTTTGGAAGAATTCCCATAGTTTCTGTTATCACTGTACATTGTTAAATGAAATGAAATCCCTTTCTGTGTAATGTGCAAACTTAAGATAAGTAGGTATTTTCTTCCATGGTTTTCTCAAATTTTCCAATGACAAACACTTTCATTGTTAAAATTCACAGTCCAAACACAAACAGAAAGCAACCATGTATTTTCAGTTCTGACCAAATCACTCCTGCAAAATCCAGAGTAAATTTTTCATTTCAGCTACTGGTTGGATAGGGATTGTTTTTTGTCACATTTGAATATATTATAAGCATTGATTTGATCTCTCAGAAACTTATTAAGGTGAAATTCACCTCTGGTTCTCTAAAATCCCAAATTGGAAATAGTTTTCAGATGCCTTTCAGATCTTGCAGACCAAAACCAGGAAAGAATGTTGTGCACATTTCATGACTTTACTTTTCCAGTGACTTTTGATATGCAAACCTCAAATATAAGAATTGCTCAGTTGTTTAATTTGAATATCTCGAATGGAGGGATGGAGGAATTGTATCTGTTTGGTTGCCTTGTATTTTTGACCTGGCTCTAACATAGTTTCTCTCCATTTTTGATAATTTGATATGTGCTTTCCAATATGGCCAACTTCAATTTCCTGGAATGTTTCATTCATTCAAATATATATTGAACAGTTTATATATAACAGGAATTGGAGATAAAACAATAGGATCACCAAAAAAAAAAAAAAAGAGCAGATGATACCTTGGCCTGGCCTCCCACTCCTGGCAAATGGGGCTTACATTTATTTACATTATATGAGGGATAATCAGGCAACCAAAAGGATGAACTAAGGAGATTTGGACTAAGTTCAAATCCAATATGATGTAAGGAGAAAAATGATACATAAAAAATAATACACAAACTGGACATGAGGGGGTATGTGAGCCATGGGCTTATGCAACTATTGATATATTCCTTTGACCTTTCCTTCTAATTAAGTGGCCTCTCTTTTTTTGCTACTTCACTCTCAGTATTGAGACAAACTTTCTATCTCAAGTCATGGGATCTGGCTTGCTTGAGAAGCCTGACAGAATAGATGGCTCAGTCTCTAATGTTGCAACTCTTGGATTCCACTTTGGTCATTAAAAAATAGAAGAGAGCTGAGCATATAAACCTCCTTTTTAAAAAAAAATTCTTGTGGACTACACATGTACAATTTCTCCATTACAGCCTTCTAGGTGAGTCTTGTATGTCAAGTGAAAATGTATTCGATGCAATTTGTTTTTATTCTCTTCGGGCTTATCATATAGACAAGTATATTAGAAAAGAAACAAACAGAACTTCTGTTTATCCTATGTATTTCTCTGTAGCACCATCGCTCTTTCGAGTTGAAACAGATATTCCTAAAATAATACTCTAACATGCTAAATTCTATTGTTTTCTTCACTTTTGTCTTGAACTCATTTCCACCACTCCACAAAGACTATGCTCCTTGAAATCACCAGTAGAAGAGAAACATTGATGATACAGTACAGAAAGGAGATTATTGGAATTCATATACTCTCCTTTTCTGAAAGTCTCTGAAAATAAGATAAATTCTCAAAACCATGTGTTAGCTTGATAGCAAATCTCTGTGAAGATGAATGATGGCAAAGGAAGTTCTTCCATATTTTGTATAAAACAGACTGTGAAACAAATGAAGAAAGAGCATTTTAGTAATCATTTAGTTCACACACCATTTGCAGACCCAGCTTCAAAGGCCGTTCAAGTCCTATATTTTGTAAGTCATACTAGTAAAAGGAAGACATGCATTCCTGATGCATCAAATCAGTAAGGCAAGAAAATGCCATTTTATGATTCTAAGCAGATAATCATATAAAATGTGTAAAAGAAAGAGCAGTACATTAAATCATTAATAATATGATAATAGTT
Organism: Glaucomys volans; assembly: GCA_020662805.1. Lineage (NCBI taxonomy): Eukaryota > Metazoa > Chordata > Mammalia > Rodentia > Sciuridae > Glaucomys > Glaucomys volans. The sequence goes on along the minus strand of JAJEJO010004869.1, from coordinate 974,724 downwards.
AATAATAGCTTACATTCACTGTTGATTATGTGTCAGATAAATAGATGATAGATAGATAGATAGATAGATAGATAGATAGATACAGATGTAGATATGTATATGCAATCAGACAGAATTTATTCTTATGATAAAACCTTTTGAGGATTACAACAAATTCACACATGAAGATACCGAGGCATAGAGACACTACATAGCCAGTAAGAGGCATAATAAACAAATTTATTCATGTTTCCTCTCGTAAGTTTTCATTTAGATTTAGCAGTTCTAAAGTGCATTAAAGTATTTTACATCATGCACTAACAACTACTAAGTGGGATGGAGCACTGCCATCTCTTGTTAATTGAGAACAGTGCAATAGAATAAATTTAATCCATTTCCAAAAGAAATGTTGCATGTTAAAATCTAGTTCTTGTGTTCACATTTAGATTTGCTAATATTTTTATTACAACTTTTATAACTTGGTCCAACTGTATACTAATTGTTTTAATCACCACAACTTCAAGTTATATGAACTACTTGGCCATCATTAAGCAATATGACATAACAAGCAGTGCCTTTCAGAATGATTATGGGATACTACAATTTCATAATAAAATCCAATGATGTTCTATCTTAATTATACACATTAATAGATTCTGTACACATTTAATTATCTGCTACATTGATATTCTCATAACTTTTAAACAGTTCTGCTTGAATATAACCACTTACTCAAACATAAATTCAGTAATGAGGCATATCAAATAAGTTACCACTGCTGTACTTCCGGATGGAAGCCACTCATTTGGCATGTGATTTTTCAGTTACATGGATGTACAATTAACTGATTAAACCTTGTATGACATAAAAACATATATTTATATATATTTTAAACATAAATTATCTTATGTTTTAGTAATCTAGCAGATATTGAAATATAAATAAAATAATCACATATAAATAATAAAAGAGAATGCTTTACTTTTTTGAGAATTAACTACTTAAATGAAATGCCTGGATTTAAAGAATTTAGTACATAGTAGGAGAGAAATCCTAAAAATTTCCATTGTAGAAAATTTTTAAAAAATTATGTTAAGTCTATTTTTCATTGAATTATCCCAAGAGATTGATTCCCTCCAAAACATATCTACATACTTGTATGAAGTTCTCAGATCTATTTAGAGAAGTGTTAAAGGAATTTTTCAAAAAAATTGATAGGTTATCTTTTTTTCAAATCATTTTGTTCCCTTTTTCTATTGTAAATATCCATCAATATCAAAATTTTTATTCATTTTAAGGGATGAGTAATAATGATCCATTGCATGTATGTTTCACATATTGTTTATTCATTCATCTGTCAACAGACATTGGGTTGTTTCCACTGTTGCCTCTTGTGAATGGAACTCCAATGGTGACTGTATCATTTGTGTACAGAATAAACTTCTTCCTTTCCTACTTTAATGCTTTTTATTTCTGATTCCTGACTCATTGTTCTGGCTGAGCTGTTTAGTACTAGGTTGAGCAGAAGTGGAGGAGGGCATTCTTGTCTTTTCCTTATTTTAGAGGAAAAGCCTTCAGTCTTTGACTATTGAATGTGTTGTCAGTTGTCGGTTTTCACATATAATGCCAATGTGTACCATGTGCCAAGTTTTTGTGATTTGTTATGCAACAAGAGAAAACTGATATGATGATGAAGAAAATACAATGTAAATAAAGTAAAACAAAATTAGATGTAGCCTCCATATATCTTTCTCTTTTCTACACTATCCAAAGAAGAATCTGGAAAGGGGTGGTGTCACATCACATTGAGTTCATAAAGGGAAAACTTTTCTGTGAAAGGCTCAGCCTTGTGCACCCTTTAGAGCATATAGCCTAAGCACTCTGTCTCCACTTAGCTCAGTTCAGTGGAAACGCTTTTTGGTAACATCTCTAGCATCTTGCCTGTCAGCATATCAGCTTTTGTACCTGAAGGCAGGAAATGGCAAGAGCTCCTACTCTTGGGGTACTGCATTCATTGGTCTGAGTTTGGCTATTCAGATAGCTATTTACTTATAATGTTTTTCTGCTTTAGCTATCTCCCAGAGAGCTGAGTCTGAAGATAGAGCAGATTAACAGTCTAGTGTGTACTGGTACACCCACAAAACCCAAACACAAATACAAAAACACTCACAAATACAGCATCTGATTATGAAAACATAAAAGTCTTTACAGGTGCATAGAAATATTTTAGAATACAGTTTATTTTTTCTCTCTCTCCCTCCCTCCCCAATTAATATTTCAACTACTTCTAACTCATTCATCAGAAGATTTGTATTATATTATTGACCTCTTTCACAAAATTTGGTGTGGGTTCAGGTAGTATTTCTTCTTATCACTTTAACAAATCTGATATGTTCTTTTAAAAGGACAATCAGTTGACTACATGCATATGGAATAGAAGGAAAGGGTGTGAAACTACCAGGAAAAGATGACGGTGTAATTTTAAGGTTTATTAAGTAATCCTGGGCTTTACTTATTGGCTCATTTATTATAATTGGATTACAAATTTGTCATCTCTAATGTGTCTGAAGGCACAGCCTCTTGTCTCTAGCCATATTTACCCCGTGAACAAGGACTCTGGAGTTAAATTCCTGGAGTTCAGATTCTAGAAATATGATGTAGCTTCCTTGAAACCTTGAATGAGTTTCTAACCTATCTTCTAATAGTGTTTAGCTCTTAGTGTTTTGTAAGATATAATCATATGCAGTTGTGCTTAGATTAAGACCAAACACATAGCAAGTATTTGACATCTAGCAAGAATAGTGTGTGTATATTTCAACTCTGCCTTTTGGACTTTTGGCATAATTGCAAAGTAAGTTTGGGAACCATAAATCCCACTAAGAAATGAAGCTGAGTAGAAATTGCATTGATAACCTGAGATCCACAAGCCTCTGCTTTGACTACAAAAACACAATGCCATTTTATGTCCCCAGGAATTAATGTTCATTCAGAGGGAATGCCAGACACTCCCTGAAAAATCTGTTTATTTCCCCATCCCCTATGCAGCAATTCCCTATTAAGTGCTGCAGTTTCCTTTAGGGGAAGGCACAGAAAAAGAAGGAAAATACAAACCTTTCACTGTGTTGGCAGAATTTTTCCTCAGAGAGACCAACCTTTCCTTCATTGAAAAGGCTCTGTGTCTGTGACTGGCGGTAGTCTGGGAATTGTGATTTAAGTCAACTTCTTTTCACTACATCTAAAGCCTTTTCACTTCTACAAGTTAATAAGACTTACACTGTTTCTGTATTACAATTTTTGATACCCATGATAAATTAGACAAAGTCAGAGATCCCTGTGGATCAAAGCACTTGGATCACACATTTAGACATGTAGCAGATGATAGAAACCATAGTGTTACCCACACCTGACACTCTGAGATCCCTCATCCCCAGTGCTTTTAAACCACCCAGTTTGATGGCAGCATTTCTGTTATTCCTATGCTACCGACAGTTTAAAGAGCCCGCAATTCTCCTTCTCATATTTTTATTTCATATCTGTTTTAGTCAGCTATTTCATCACTATTTCATTTAGTCAGCTGTTAAAAGACCCAACCAGAACAATTGCAGAGGGGGAAAAGTTTATTTGAGTTTTAGAGGTCTTAGTACACCCTTAGAAGGGTGGCTCTATTCCTTGGGGCTCAAGCTGAGGCTGAACATCATGGTGAAAGCATGTGGCAGAGGAAAGCAGCTCACATGATGATCAGCAGAAAGAGGCGTCTTCATTCGCCAGATACAAATATATACCCAAAGCCATACCCTCAATTCCCACCTCCTCCAGCCACAGCCTACCACCTTCAGCTACCACTCAGTTAATCCCTATCAGGGGATTAAATCACTGATTGGGTTAAGACTCTCACAACCCAATCATTTCTCCTTTGAACCTTCTTGCATTGTCTCACACAAGAGCTTTTGGGGGACACCTCACATCCAGACAATAGCCTTAATAAAAGGAACGTTCTATGGACTTCTAGGGGCAAATGGGGCAAATTATAAATCTTATATGACGAATCCAGCCTACCATTTCAATCTCTCTAAACCAATTGATATATTCCTCCATACTAAGAAAATTCTAGCATATTAACCACATTTAGTGTGATCACCTTGGGTTTATCATTTAAGCAATGAAGAAACTAAATTATTAGAGCTACTCTCAGTCACCACTGTCAGTCACATGAGATTTCAAATTAAATTAGAATCTCTATTCTAGAGTGTCCATATCAACAAGTTGAACTAATGACCCACTTTTAACCTTGTTCTCTGAAGGTGGAGTCTGGTTATAGATCTAGAACCAATAAAAAGTCAATTGGTATGTTATGGAGAATATCAATATTCCTCTATAACTCAACTGTCTCAGGGTAAGTTCCTTGAGCAGAAGGAGGTGAACATTTTCAAACTTGGAGGAAGAGGCTGTTTCTAATGACAAGAAGGTTCAGAGCAATTTAAGGATTGAGTTCCCTATTTTCATTAAAATATGTCCCATATCATACCATCTGTAATGAATGTTATAACTTTAATATAAAAGACTCTGAAGTTGTACATTTGATTTTTAACTTGGAAGCCTACTGAGTTAGACTTTGGGTTGGGTTTTCAGAACTCTCAGTACTGTGCTCGCAGAGATAAAAGTTTATTTTGAACAGACTTAGAAATATTATCATATCTTACCCTTAATGAGAAAGTTAAAGCTGAAATCATTATTTCCTTTTCCCAAGTCCCCCAACACACTCAGAAGCAACCAACCAAACCTATGATGCCCCTTAGTTTTATAAAAGTATATGAGGCAGAAATGACTTATTCACCCAAAATTTTTCCTTATATCAACCTTTGATTATAGGTGTCTACAGGTGGTGTTTTAAGTAATTATTTTGACTTGGATCAACAGCATCTTTATTATCACTGTTTGTGGGATCATTATTGTCTTGAGATGTAATTTGATCAAATAACTAATTCCAGATAGCCCAGAGTCATTTCAGAGGGCCATTTCATAAAAGTCTGCTCACCTGGAACCCTTTGAGTTTGATGATTACCCATAATCTAAGTTTCACTCAGGGAAAGAGAACCATTGAGGGAAATAATAAAGGGCTAATTATAGGGAACACACCATATGCAATAGTGAGTCTAGTGTGCTGTAGTTCACTCAATGCCTTAAGCATGATGTCACTGTAGATCAGGAAGGCCAACAGTCAAGATTAAAAGATAGATGTGAAGCAGAGAAGAACAAGGACAATCATAAATCATGCCCCACCAGGACAAACTGGCCACTACCTGTCTCTCACCACCTCCTTACTGTATCACCAGCAAGGTGAAACAGTAATGTACAAAAGAAATTGACTCTCACAAGTTTGTCCTGAGTTGATATGAGTCTGATCTCATGGACCTACAAATTTTCCTAACCTCCTACATTGATAAACTCAATTTGTTTTTCACTGATATGATTATGAGTTACTGTTTTCAGAGACTGGCTGAAATATTAATTGCTTTTGTGCTGTTTATGATTTGCTGTCCTGTTTATTGTCATTTTAGCATGCTCCCTGCCCTATAAATGCCTTGTCCAGTCACTTGCCATTTGCCCCTGTGGGCCTCGGGATTGCTCTGATGCTGAAGTCCCTTCACTGTCCATGCCCCACCTGACAGAGAACAAGGACTTTGGGTTACTTCCCCCAACTTTGTCCTCTTCCAGCAGGAGGCAGTTTGGAGACATCGTTGCCCATTTTTCCATAGAAATGGAATGTAGAAATTGTCAGTGGGAAAATGTAACAGTGGTCCACTTTATGCTTTGAAAATATCCCTGGTTGCTCTGCCATTGCAACTTATTTTTTAAATGGACATGTTTTTTCTCTTCTTTTCTCCCAGCTCCTCCCTAATCTCTCCCCCTCCCAAATCTCAGGGGAAATAGGATTACCTTTCTTCCCCTCTTTAGTCAGGTTTATGTGTTCTTGAGCACACACCCACCATAGGAACAAAGAAATCAGAGATGTTAGGGTTGGTATCAAAAGATCTCAGAAATGAAAATCTCCAAAATTAATAAGTGAATTAAAAATCCAACAGAGAACACATTAATGTAACCTTTGAATCACCTCTTTAAAAGCCCCCTGGTCCAGCCCATAGGCAGAATCACAGCCTCTGGGACAGGAGTCCCTTTCTGTTTCTCTTTTGCTGGCAAAACAATAAAAAAAAATTTTTCCCCTCAAAAACAAAAAACAAAACAAAAATTAAAAAAAGAAGCTGACTCTTCATCTAACTCACTGTTTGAAAAATTTAAGGAGTAGATCCAGTGGAAACTGGTATCTGCAATCCTAGCTGCTATCCCACACCACCTTCGGTATGACAGAAAGTCAGTGACAATGAGAACAAGTGAGCTACATTGTCATGTGCCTCCACACTGACTTTCCAAGAGTAATGGCTCCTGTTTCACTCTTGTCTTGCAAATCTCACACTGGTTTCTCCTGTGGCCAAAACTAAGCTGGACAGGGAACTGACTAGGAATTGATGTTCCAACTTAACTAAGGTGACTTGGTACAAAATGACCAGAGCAGGTAGGTGTCATTATTTTAGGATAGAGAATAACTCCTGGAACATTTCTGAAATCAATCTTATTTTGTTCTCATTATTCAACTTTGACTCATCATTTCAGCCCTTGGATCTTTGATTTGTAGAGAGTTATGTTGCATGTTGATCTATTGCTTAAAATTATTAAAAATTCATGCCTTGCCTGTGGTTTTAGTTGCAAATAAGTGTGGTGTTAGTTCTCTAAGTCACTTTCCATAGTTCCATATTTTCAATATCATGTTTGTAGGCACATAATTGAGCCCAAACCCCTAGGAATTATAAAAAATGAAAATAGGACTAAAAATCAAAATATAGATCATATGGAATGAGACAGACATCATTACCCTATGTACATGTATGATTACATGAATGGTATGAATGGACATCATGCACAACCATAGAAATGAAAAGTTGTACCTCCCCAACAAAATACAGATCATACAATTTACTGATAATTTTACTATAGCTGATTAAGATTTTAGATTCATCCCTGATAAATAATTACTGAGACACTCAATAACTAATGATCAAGAAGTCTGATGAAATTTTGAGGTTTCAGTCTTGAAAAGTCTGAAAGACCTATCTATTGTCAAAAACCAGAATGTCCTTGACATAAAAATTGGCACCTAAGAACTTGCTTTTCTGCTTTAATTTGTATAGACTTTTTTTTTAATAATATAGCCAGGAATATCTGCCCCTCATGTTATCTAACAAGAAAACTAGCTGTTCTTAAAAACAAATAATGTACTGTTCTAATCACTATCGACGGTTTCTGCCAGTTCTATGTATGCAGTATTCTTCATTAATTTACTTAATAAAAAAACACTCTCTTACTAACTCTAAAATGTTAATTAATTTCTCATGGAGTATCCAACCTGTTATGATTGTTGAATGGAATTACTCATGCATGTATTTTAACTTACATTCCACATAAATCAATCTACATGATGATTAAATAGGTATTGCTGTAGAATTTGCAAGTGGGCTAAAATAAAGTATCTCCTAAAAGAATTATTAATCCCAAGATATTATTCCAGAAGAGCATTTGGAAAAGAAATCACAATCTTTGCATCCATTTCAATAAGACTGTATTCCAAAATTGTCATCATCTTTCATCATCTTTCCAGAAAAAGTCTTTTAAAAACAATAAAGAACATTCTATTAAAATGTTTCCAATTATTTTGTATATCATTTTAAAATTTCTTAATAATCTTTCTCACATTTTTTTTTCCTCTGTTTTGTTTCTTTTTTTAATAGGGTCTTTCTCTTTTGTTGTGCTCACTTCTATTTTCATTCATCGATATCCATTAAGTAAAATTTCCCATCTATAAGCATTATTATTCATCTCTATGAAGATAAACATTCCCTTCTTTTTGCCCTACTGAGTGCATATATTTATGATAGACTCCATAGTAATTTATTTCTCTTACTTCTTTACATGTCCTTTCCCTTCTGCACTGGAAGTACCTCAGGGTCAGAGACTATGTTTTACCTTAAATTCCAAATATCAGGCACAATATCTTTAAAAGAAGATAATGTTTATTTGACTAATGGATGAATGAGTGATTACGAAATCAAACAGCATAAGAATTAGAGACTGTTTTTCTCAGTGCAGAATGAATGATATCTTGAAACATGTATTAGACAATACTTGAAGCACAAGCAAGGTGATCTTTTTACAACTATTAGGAATGAACTACAAGGGAATTATGGCTCTGTACAATCATTCTTCAGATCCTAGATATCATATCTGTTCATACACTTCATGAATTCAAGACAGAAAAATAAAAATCAGCATGGCTAGGCAGCACATATTTGAAGGGTTAATTTAATGCCTATCTCTTGCAGTAATTTCCTTTGTTCACTATGATTAAGGAAAAATCATATAACAGGGTAAAAAAATCACTGCTCTACAGTTTAAAAGAAACTATAAACTAAATTGTAAGTGAAATATGCATGAGACCAATTTAAAGACACACACTGTATGGTTTGTTATCTGGAAACTGCTCCAGAGGTTGTCTACACACTTGGTGCTAGTTGGTCATTTGGGCTTCATATGCATGATATTATGGTTTAGATGTGAGGTGTTTCCCCAAAATCCCATGTGTGATACAAGAAAGTTGAAAGGTGAAACGATTGGGTTATGAGAACTTAATCTTGTCACTGCATTAATTTGCTTGAATGTGTTAACTGGGTGGTATATGTAGGCAGGTGGGGTGTGGGTGAATGTGGTGGGTCACTGGGGACTTTCCTTTGGGTTATATGTTTAATTCCTGGTGAATGGAGTCTCTCTCTGCTTCCTGATGATCATATCCTGAGCTGCTTTCCTCTTCCAGGCCCTTCCACCATGAGGTTGTACCTCACATCAGACCCTGAAGAATGGAGTTGGCCTATCTATATACTGAGTCCTCTGAAATTGTGAGCCCCAAATAAACCTTTCCTCCTCTAAAATTATTCATTTCAGGTCTTTTGGTCATGGTGGCAAAAATGCTGACTAAAACACATGATGAGAATGTATAAATGATGGGCTTCTCCCAATGACTTCCTAGAATAGCAATGTTTACAAAGACTCAGACCATTATTTATTTCTCTCTTAATGCATGACTGAATTGAAAAATAATCTAATATTTTTTTCTTCACTCATTAGTATTGTAGGAGCCATTTTGGCCCCAGAGCTATTATAGCAAATGATACTTTAAAATTTCAGTTCTTTCATTTTATTTTATTTTTATCTTTCTATTAGTGATTTTTATCTATTACTTGAAAAACTGAAGGAATCTATTTTGCTTGTATCCCTTAAATGTGGATAAAGACACTAAAAAATTTACCCATGTTTTGTTTACCTAGAAGCACATTTAACATTATAGAAATGAAAGATCAAATCCTGATATTCTGGTTTTTCTGTGTGTGTGTGTGTGTATGGCATATATAATTCATAATCTCATCCTATTCTCAAGAAATACATTTTGTTGACTACTTTGAGTGTGGAATATATTTTTAAAAATATTTTAATGAGACATAAAATTAAATACATTATTCCTGGCCTAATTATCTTCAGTACTTTCAGACTTGACATACCTTATTGTGTGCTACTGGATTTTGTAGTTATGTAATCCTAGAGGGCATGTGAATAAATGATTTAATACTGTCTCCGACATTAATGCTTCTAATGACCTTTTATCTTTTCTTTTTTTTTTTTTTTTGCGGTGCTGGGGATTGAACCCAGGGCCTTATGCTTGTAAGGCAGGCACTCTACCAACTGAACTATATCCCCAGCCCTCTAATGACTTCTTTAGATAAATGCCTGTACTATACAATCTTCTTGGTACAAAGTCCATCAAGGTAGAGGTTAATCTAGATCTATTTTAAGGGGAATTCTGGTCTACGGAGAATGTGTTACATTGAGGTTATTGTGCATTTTTAATCAAAAATAATTTTCAAATTTTTATAATATCCCTGGGGGGGCCACAAAGTCAGGGTTTGTAATCACCAAGATAGACAGTTTACCATATGGTTTCACATAGTAATATGGCTTTTTAAGTATCGGTTTTGCCTTTAAGTACATGTTTGGCAAATATGCTAAAAGGACACTAAATGCTTTCTCAGGTTTAAAGAAAGGAAAAGATGTTAATTCAACATTTTTACATATCTATATCTGTTTCTTATAATCCCTGATCCTTTTTAATGGAATGCCCTGGGGGGCACTTAAGTGCAACTAAGCATTAGTTGTAAATGCATTAGGACTTTATTCCCAGAAAATAGAGTCTCGATCCATTTCCATCCTTATAAATTATAAACCTCTACTGCCCGTTGCTGAGGTTTTAACTGCACTGAGGCAGAGTTCTTGGCTTGTGGGGTATTAATAATGACTCTGCCTGTCTGCCCTTCAGCTGAGACATGAAACTGAGGTCTCATCCACTTGCCTCTAGTGGCTGCTCAAGTGGAGTTAAAGATTGTATCATGCTTTTCTGAAAGAAAGGGGCCATCGCAGAGCCCTGACCTTCCATTTCCAACGTATGCTATACAAGACTGGGGTTATGTTGTTGCATCATCACTGAAGCTGACAATTTGATTTCTATGGGCTGTGGAATCCTCATAATCAAAACAGTGATTTCAATATTTTGCTTCAAGATACTTTGGAATTATGAAAATAATGTGGAAGAGGGATAATAATAATGCAGTAGTGAGAAATAGGAATATCTATCTTATGATGAAAAATAAGTTTTCCTTTATAGATATGTTAGGGACCTACAGATGAGGATAGTGGGAACAAGAAGTTAACAGAAAAATTCTGTAAAATGGGCCCACTGTACTGACCCCCACATGCTTTCTTTTCCAAGAAGCAATTTACCTTTAGGCCTGCCTAGCCTCAGGGGACAACATATATATCACATACCTTAGCAAACTACCTGTTATCTGCAAGAAATGCAGATCTGAGATAATGTCCATGGGAAGAACCCAGGAGACTTTGGTGACCGGATCCTGAAACTCAGGGAGATAAGGATAATTCCTCCTAACAATAAAATCTCCAAGAATGTATGGTAAGACTCCAATTAGAACCAGTCAGCATGGGCAAGGTGATCTAGAGATGCTATGGCAGTGGGTACTTAAGTCTGATGTCACCTTGCTATCAGTTGGAAGTCAAGAGGTGGACCTGGGTAGGACTCTCTGGAAATTTCTCTGGCATCCCCAATAAAACTGGAGAACAGGAGCGGCACTGTGTCCTAAGAGGACTCAATCTCTCCCTTAAGAATATTCCCTTTCTTTTTTCCTGTCCCTTCAATAAACTCATTATGTTACTCTGAGTGATATGTCAGAAACCTTTTTGACATGATCACAAGAATCAGGAGTCCCCAGCTCTTAACCGTTAAATTGTAATAGTATAAACACACACGCAAAAAAAATTTTTTGGAACGTATTACCTAGTAGAACATTTCAAGGAGAAGTCATAGCAGCTCTCATTGGTTAGAGATTAGGTGCACATATCATATACTACGTTAGAACAACAGAAGCAATCGGACGAATGCAAGATATGTAGGAGTGTCCCCATGTTGATTCAAATTAATTTTTATGATCTGCAGATATTATTATTGTTATTATTATTATTGGTACTGGGAATCAACCCAGAGGCACTCAACCACTGAGCCATATCCTCAACCCTTTTTTCATAATTTATTTAGAGACTATGTTTCTCTGAGTTGCTTAGGGCCTCTGTAAGTTGCTAAGCTGACTTTGACTTGCCATCCTCCTGCCTCAGCCTCCCAAGCTGTCAGGATTACAGGCATGCACCACCACACCAAATTTTATTTGCAGACTTACTCAAAGCAAGCAAATATTCTAAATTTTACTCAATTACGTAATAGTGTCCAATATAAAAACAAGTAGAAAAGACAAGTTGCATTTAAAGATTGGAGTGACCATATGGTAATTGTGATTTCACTTACATGTGGAATTTAAAAAGTCTAATTCCTAGAAGTAGAGTAGAATATTGACTACTATGGGTGACAAAGGTGGGCAGATGTGTGGAATGGGGAGTTTGGTCAGAGGATACAAATTTCAATTAGGAGTAGTTAGTTCAGGAGATTATATTATACAACATAGTGACTATTCCTTGCATCAATGTATTATGTACTTCAGAATATCAAAGTAGATTTTAAGCATTCTCACTGCAAAAAAATAATATGTGAGATAATGCTTTTCAGTTAGCTTGTTTTAGTCACACCTTAATGTACAAACTTATCAAAACCCCATGTGAATGATAAATATGTACAATTCAAAACAATTTAGCAATTTAAAAAATTAAATCATTTAAAAATTGAGTAATTTTTAAAAACTGAGATGAAAGAGCAAGTATTAAAATAACTCAAAGAACACTCATTTGGATTAAATGAAGAAAATTCACCTTCCAAAAACATAAATTTTTTTGAATTTTCTGAATTCAACTACTGGAATTTAGAAGCTGAATGTTCTAACATGGTTATGACATGAAACAGAAAAATGAAAGTGATTACCAACTATGTCTAATTTTCAAGTTAATACAGACAAATATCTTGAGAGTAGCTTCTTCCATTTTATTCTGATCCCTTGAGCACCAAACAAAGTACCTGCCACATTTTGGGTATGAAAGGATGTTAAGTGTACTCATGAATGAATGAAAGAGGAACACTATCACTTTAAATAAAAAGAACAAGTTTATCTTTTTAAAGAGACCTCTTTCAAATGAAACTCCAAAGATTCGGAATCATAAAATCAAAAAATGATAGAATTCTCCAAATACTTGTCTATCTCAGTAAAGACATACCATGAGGCTCTTTGGGGTATCTCACGAGAAAGCTCTGAGGCCATCTCAACAATTGTAGACCACCTCCGTTGGGCCTCTGTAATAGGAGGAGGGCCACTTTTAACTCATCCATATCAAGTCGTACACTACATTTGGCATTGCCACTTTGTACAGCAAGAAATATAAAACATCGTTTTCAACTTTGTAGAATAACACATTTCAGAAACCACTGAAGGAGAGTGTCTTAACTTCTTTCTTAACATCACTCTCCATACCATGGCTTTGTGAAGCCAACCCGTGTAAATTTATGATTTCTTGGCTACTGCAATAAACTCTATTCCATTCTACCACGCAAGAAATTTTTCTCACTGGATTTTTGGATAGACAGTTTGGTTGGAAGCATACAAAGACAACCAGACACAGGAGGAAAGGTGAGAGACATCTAAGTTATCATCTGCAATTCTCTCTAGATGTGTGCCACACTTGGTTTGGAATCTGAGTTGGATTGAATTCCTTCATCCCTTGTGTTAAAACTAAATAATCATATGTCCAAAAGAATATTTTCTACTCTCCAAGGACCAAACCAGGGTGACACTGAGCTGAAAGAAAGAAATAATTACCCATCCTTTTAGAATGATTTTCTCAAGGGAAAGCAAGGGAAGGACGAGAGAGGGCCATCTCTGTAAAACATGAACTTAGCATCTGCAATTGAAGTCATAACTTGGACATCCAAGTAGGTATTTACAGTACAGGGAAGCTCTTCATAAAACTCCCTGTGCAGTGATCAAGGTGAGAGGCTGAACAAAAAACACTAAGAGAAATAAAGCTGGAAGGGAAGGGGGGACTTTCTGTGCAAGCACATTTTAAATACACTTATTATAGCAAAATAATTTTTACTGTAAATATTTCATGCTGAGTCAGACTTTTCCAATATATGATCTCCTACCTAGAAATAAATTAGGAATTTTTGAAAGCTGCATGAATATTTTCAAACCACTGGCAGAAAAATGTATTAATGGTAACTTGAGGGATTGAACAGTGAACAATTTTAAAAATGACTAATTCAGGATAGCATATAAAGTTCCAACAGCAACCAGTCTATTCAATAGTTGAATACAAAGAAAAAGTCATAATCATATTAATTTTTAAGTAAAAACTAAAATGTGCCACTTGATATTATATAACAGAATGTATCTGAAAATTGATAAAATTCTGTTTTCAAAGTCTTTGGGAAATAGGAAAATGTGACTTATCCATGTCATATACAAATACAAAAAGATACATATAATTAATAAGTTGAAAATCACCTTAAAATGATGTAAAAATACATAAATTATGGTGATATCAAGCTAATGAATAAAGAATTAATGACAAATACATTTTCCCACTATTTTCCCAAACTATATTTCCCAAAATCCCACTATTATAAGAGATTACAGGAGATGCTAGGAATTTCTGTGTTCTCTTTGAATGTATGGTAGAAAAATAATACTTGGCATGTCTTGATGAATTACAAGTGCACTGCCTCACATAATCTTTAAATGGACCCAGGCACAAAGACATCACTGTTTTGAAAGAAGTCAAGAACCCAGTAAATGGAAGAGCTCTGTGAACCTAAGTCATCTGAGTTCAAACCCTATGCTCTTGAGATTTAATTCTTTCCCCTAAGAGAGCTCTAAAAACTATGACAGTAGATGTGTAAAGAATTTGAAATAAATTTAACTCAAGTTCCACACTGACTCAATGTAATGGGCTGATTATTCAAATGTACTTTTCATATTTTCCAGGGTTTTACCTGGAAATTTCATAAATTTAAACATGCAATGTACAATGTAACTAAGCATAATTCAACTTTTTTAATGGTTGCTGATACTTAGAATGAAACCTGCTATCGTTTGGATATGACTTGAGTGTATTCCCCAAAGTTTCATGTGTTGAAAGTTTGGCTCCCAGTGTGACAATGTTATGAGGTACCTTTAAAAGGTGGAGCCTAATGGAAAGTCATTGGATATGATGCCTTTGGAAGGTATTAAGGTAATTCATAATTCTCACAGGTCTCATTCTCTCTGACTTCCTACCTTCCTACATGACCTTACCCTCACACATTCTTACCATAATGCTATCTGCCATCTGGTTCCCACCAGAGCTGAGCCAAAACAGGTGCTATACTCTTGAAACTCCCGAACTATGAGCTTTAAAAACCTCTTTTCTTTATAAAATTCCCAACTTTGGGTATCCCATTATAGTAATGAAACAGACAAATACAAAGGCTCACTCCCAGACATTTAAGTAGCCGATTTTCATCCAAGTTCTAAAGTTCAAATTTTAAAATGAAGAAAGAATTATTTCAATTATTTTTTAATGTTCTTAATGAGAGTACAGTATCTTTATGGCACTTACCTCAAACTCACTATATTTATGGTACTGCAGATTTTCTAAAGTGGCACTATGACAGGATAATGTGAAAAAGGAGTCTTGAAAAGGAGCAAAGTCATCCTGGTTCCTGGGATGCAGGATTGTCTTGTGGTGGGAAGTTTTATGTTAAATACAATGCAGATCAGCTTTCCTTCTATTCTACTTCATTTTCTCATTTTCTATATTCTTTTATTATCCCCTGAGTCCTGCAGACCAAAGAAGGGCAGGGAAAAATACAGTTCCAGGTCTGTATCTTGAAGTGTAATGAAACAGGGAAAACTACTCATGCAGAAATAAAACCCCTAACTTTTACTATTTATTTCACCATCATCTAACTTTAATGCCTTGGGAAATCATTTGATTTATCTGAGTCTTTTTCCTTCATTTGTAAAATGACAGTAATTATACCTGTGCTGAGCTCTCATGAGATTCAAATAAGATAGTGTATGTAAAAATGCTCTGTGAGCTGTATTACTCTAAGTTGCTCTTTTTGGTGAACAGGATAATTTAATAACCAATCCCTTCTCAACATGATTATAAATCAAACAGCATGAAATCCTTTTTTCACATAATGTATTTGTTACTTGTGTTTATTGCAAATCAAAGAAAAGTTGTGAAAAAAAAAATGATAGTCACATGAGTGATCAGGGTTTGCCTCACTGTGGAAGACAGTGGTGAGGCCCAGCATGACATGGGCATGGATCTGAAGTCCTTGACTTCATAAGAGGCTTTTTCAAATAGAAATGCCATTTCTTCAATTTTGTTAGTGTTCTGACTTTCTGACAAATCAAGATGTACATATTTAATTATGCATTTGAAAGATAAATTTGAATGATTTGTACTTAGCCACTGTCTTCCTCTATTGTTATCTAGTGTGATGAATAAATGTCTGCTAAAAATTTTCCTCCCACAGAAATTTTTCAAATGAGTTATTTCATTTCTGTCTGAAAATAAAATAATAACATTATCAGTTGCCCAACCATTGCATTTATTCTTAGGGAACACTAATGAAAATATCTAGAACTTTCTTTTATTTGATGACTTGCCAGATTGGTTAATGAATTTCTTTGCTTACGAAAGCTCCACATCACCAAAACATATATGTTAAAAACACAAGAGAAAACAATAATATCAGCAGTGGTTTGGCTACTATTGTATTAGAACGGGAGCATACAATGTCTATGACATACATTGTAAAAGGGGGCAAAATGAGGAAAAATGTATGGTAGTTAAACAAAACACTGGGGACTTGGAGCTGTGATTTCATATTTCATTTTCAAAAAGAGAAGAATGATTATCCTTTTAAGTTTCTTTCCCCCTAGGATCTCCAAAATAGAACACTGCATTGAAATCAGCAGGTCATGCACAAGAAGATGGTTTAACTGCTAATTAACACTAGATGATATACTGAGAATTACATGCTAATTAATTCTCTGTAGGGCTAAATGTCCTTTTTTGTATGTCATTTTCAATGAACATAATAATATGAAGACTAATGTAGCATGTTTGTTACATGAATTAGTAATCAATAAAAAGTGTGTATCAAAACCACATCAGGAATTGGTTTAAAAGTAGACTGGATATTTTGAAAATATAAAAGTATTGTCAGAAGACAAAGAAAGTGAACAAGGAGCTGAAAATCTATGAGCTCCCTTCTAAATCTTTAATTTCAATGCAGTTGGACGACCAGTAAAGTGCATTGTGTCGGTGTGATCTAGCTCCCCCTTGGTGAGTGTTTTGATAAAACCCCTTAAGACTGCATCCACAATGGTTGTTCAGGAACCTTCCTAGGCTGAAAAAGTGGTGAGGCAGAATGTGCTTGAGTATTGGAAGGATAATTTCCCCTTGGGAAATGTGTGTCCACAGATGAGTTGGGTTTTGGGAGGTAGCCAGAGGTTGAATAGTTTCACTGTGTATTCCTTCCAGAAAGCTCAGTATTTTTCATTGTGGTCACTGTGTCTGGCTGGTTGGCTAATACCTTTATCACTGCTTCCTCTGTATTCTTCTGAGGGCACTGAGGTTCCCCTGTTTAAGTACCTCTCTACCACAAATAAAAACTATCAAACAGATTTTAAAACCTCTGTGGTCAATTCTTTTGTAAAAGCCCTACCATCAGTCTGTCTTTAGATGTGATTTGTCTGCTTATTTATTTATTGCTTTCATGCATTATTCTATTTGGTCTCCAACATTTAAAAAATACCTAAATATTTTACAATCATTAAAGCTGACTGGAGAGCTTAAAAAAAAAATCATTGCAAAAAACTTTCTGGCAAAAGGCTCCCCTTTGGTGATGTAAGGTTGAAATGTGACTGAATAAAACAATTATAATTTTTCACTTGCAAAATAATTCATCTCCTGAGTAAACATTAGGTTTGCATACATTTTTTAATAAGGTAGAATATGCATAGCAAAACGGAAATGATAATGTGCACCCAATAATGCATCTCACACTTGGGAAGGTTATTGTTTTGCTTTGTATTGACAAGAGATTTTTTTTAAAACTAGCAATTTCATTTAGAAAGGCCAAACTAAACTTCCAGAAATAAAAATACATTGTGTTCTAACTAACAGAATTGGTACATATTCCAAGTCAAAAATGAGTTTTCATGAATAATACTTAGAAAAAGCATCAAGGTTTATAATGAAGAAAAGAACTTGGAAGGTTGAAAATGTGGGATTTGATGACTAAGACTGCAGTTTAATTGATTTGTGGTTTTGAGTAAGTTTCTCAACTTCTGTCCTTTAGTTTCTACACAAGTAAAACAGATAAGTTAGACTTGCAACATTGAGGTCTTGTGAAAATTAAAGAATAAGACAGTAAATTCTGTAACATAGTATCTGCAATATAGAAGACAATAAGTTTAGAAAATGATGTTAACCAGATATCCTACAAGTTCATCGACCAATTAGGTTTAACGTGAGGTAACCAATACCTCCAATTTCCAAAAAATAATGCAAGACTAGTAACCTCAACAGTATCACAGATCCTGATAAATCTGTGCACTCCAGAGCAAACATTGTGGTCTATTTCCTTATCTGTGAAATGGCAATGAGAGGAGTACTGACTTCATTAGATTTTTTGAAACTAATGAATCATTTTAAAATGATAAACCTTTAGAATAGTTTCTGGCATAAAGTAAGATACTTATTATCAGTAAAATATTGATTATACCTATACATATATATCAACAATTTCCTCAAATAATCAGGTGGTATAATCACATGATTTGGATTATGTCCTTAACTCTTGTCCACTTACTCAATTTTTTCTGAATCTTACAACCTCCTATCATTATTATTTCTCCCAATACTCTCTTTCTGAGGATGAATATTGAAGACAATGTGCCTCTGTATACCTATTTTAACAAACCAGATTATACACTTACATATGTATAGGCTATATCTAAAATTGCTGTGATTTAAATATAATTATCCTATTGTTTAGAATATTACTTCAACTACCACCAAATTTAATACTCCCCTACTAGCTACAATAGAAGAATATTTCATTCTTTTCTCTGTGGCACTGAGTTAACTAACATGGTATCAAGGGAAGAGAAGCTAGAGATGTTTAGAGACTTAAGTATACTCTGAAGTATCTAAATGCCCATTACATTTTTCATATTCCCATGCATCTTCCTTTTTCCCTAAAATGTCTTTATCTTTACCATCTTTCCTTCTTCATTTTGGCAAATTATTTCATCCTTGAATTGGAGATTTGTGCATAGGGAGAACAGAGGATATCTCAGAGAAATCTGGTGACAGTATAAGACAGAGAGGTGATATTTGGGAAAACTTGCAAATACCATAGTATCAGAAATGGCGATTGTGTATTTAGTAAGTATGTTAAGCTTTCCTGTCAGTGATTGATCAACCATGTGATTTCATACCTAAAAACCTGTAGCCTTTGGCATCAGGATCCTCAGTCCTTTTTCTGCTCTTCCCCATTCACTTCATCCAGTCTAAGACTTACTTCCTTTCAATTATGATCCTTGGTGACCCATTTTTCACCCTTTGTCCATATTTATTTTGACATATGTCAGGTTCTGTCACTCCTTATCCCCAGAACAAAAGTCCCAGTCCATACTCCTATGAAATCTTCCTTAATGAATTTATGAAAAGAAAAGAATAAGGGAGGGTTCCAACGTGTTCTTCATAGACTACAAAGCCTTGTGTGGATTTGCTTCTAGCTGTATGTTCTATGTATCCTTTTTTATATGCTTCCTCATCTTAACTGCATAAAACATATGCATCAGCATTAAAAAAATAAAAATAAAAAATTAAAGCACACAATGGTTTTGTATGTTTATCTTTATTCTTTCCTGAAAATTCCACTGACCTAATAATAGTTGTGGAAAATTTAAATTAACAAACCAATTCTGTTCACAAGTACAAGTAAAAGAGAATGAAGAGAAGAAAACCAATAAAGCATTTCAGAAACTGTCCATAGGATAGAAGGCAGATGGAAGAATGGGAAGTGCATTGCCATAAAGGAGGAATACTTGTGTGTGGAGAAGGATATCTATGAGAAAGTAATCAATTTGCACTCGAATTCCAGCAACACAAGGTGGATATGGGCCTCCAGAGAAATCTGGATGGAAGTGTGGATAGTCAGTTGCCTGATATATACTCTTCCTTCACCCCCAAAGCACATGTATGAAATATAGTGTTAAGTTTCTGAGAGATGTTTGCCTCAAAGCACTAGGCTCAGCAGAGGGGGCCAGGGCACAAGTAGGAGAATTCACAAAGGCCTAAGTGGAGCCTCCAGGGTCTCTCAGTGTCTTCTCTCAGTCCCAACTACCAGTGTAGCCCATGCACCTGGGCTTTTAACCCCAAGAAGAAAGTAAAATAATTCTTTGGAAAACTCCATATTCCAGTTTTCAACACTTAAGATGCCCTCCGTGATAAAGTTTATTCATCCCTTGATCATCCTACAGAAACAGTCTACAAACCCTGTTCATCTGATGAAAGAACTCAGCTTGAAAAACAGAAACCAGAGCATAAAAACAGAGGAAGAAAACCTTGAGGAAACAGAATCTGTAGGAAACAGGAGGCTTACATGTATAATTAATCTCCCCAAAGAAGTGAGAAGATTTTTCATCCATAAAACAAATGCAAGGTACTATAAATTTAACAGTTATAGCCAGTAAACAAGAAATGGCTCTTGAAAATTAAAAACAGTGTCACTGAAAAGTTATACACATTTCTCCCAATAATAATGGCAATAGAAAGGTTGGAATATTCAGATAATTTCCTAAAAGTTAGGATGAAATCAATTTTAAAATTTTACAAGAAGCAAGATGGGTGTGGTGGTGCACACCTATGATCACAGTGACTCAGGAAGCTGAGGCAGGAAGATTGCAGGTTGAAGGTGAACCTCAAATGAGACCCTGTCTCAAAATAAAAATAAAAGAGGGTTGGAGATATAGCTCAGTGGTAAAGTGTACCTGGGTTCAATTTCTAGGAAAACAGCAACAACAACAAAAAATTACTAAAAACAAAATAAAACTTTTAGTTTTTTTTACAATTAGTTTTAATCAAGAATACCCAAAAATCTAACTAATAGAACAAATAAAGAAAACAATCCCTCAACAAATTTCTGATACCTAAGGGTTTCTCTAAATTGAAAGTCCAATAACTGATAATTTCCAAAGAGCTGGCAAGGAGAAGCAGGTGCCATAAAGGGGGTGCACGTGCAGTCAATTATCAGACTTCCTTGATTCAATGCCCATCTTTACCTCTTATCAGCTACAGGACTTTGGAAGAAACGGTTGATGTCTTTGTGCTCAGTTTTCCATCTGTAAAATTGGAGTAATATCAAAAATATGCTTCTTCGAAGGTAATGTTAATGATAAAATGATTAAAATACACATGATTCTTGAAGCAGTACCTTAAGGCAAGTAATCAAAAACTGGTAATTACTGTAATTTTCATAAAAACTTCAAAGGTGGTGGGGGGAGAGTTCATGTATAGGAACTATAATGACAGGCAATTTTATAATTATCGGAAAACAATAGAAAATAAAAAAAGAGATCAATGCTTAAAAAAACTTGAGGAGAAAAAAATTTTAAGGTAGAATTCTTTACACAGGTAAGTCGACATTGTTTGGAGGAGGTAGAACAGGATATTTTTAGATAATCAGAATTTCCACATTCTGTTGTTTGTTTGTTTGTTTCTTTCTTTTTTGGTACTAGGAATTGAATCCAGGGGCACTCCACCACTGAGCCACTTCCCCAGCTCTATTTTGTGTTTTATTTAGAGACAGGGTCTCACTGAGTTGCTTAGGGCCTTGCTAAGTTGCTGAGGCTGGCTTTGAACTCGCGATCCTCCTGCCTCAGCCTCCCAAGTCGCTGGGATTACAGGCGTGTGGCACTGCCCCCAGCTTGTTGTTTTGTTTTGTTTAAACTATCTATACCTTCTTTTTTAATACTGGAGTACATGCTCTCCCAAACAAGGAAATGGACAAAGAAAGAAAACAGTGGCAGGACAGGAAAGTCCTAAAGAAGTCCCAGGAGAACTGCTATGCCACCAGCCTGGAGATAAGCTGTGTAGGTTGATGAACAGGTCAGAGGTCTATAGGAAAGAGACTGTTAGGAAAAGAAACAGAACCAAAGTTATTTTGTGTGCTGGACCATTCAGAAAAATATTATTGACAAGTTTAATTCCAGAGTCTGAGCATTGTAGAAAATTTACTGTAAATGAAAAAGTGAAATTTTAATAATTGCACAGTCATTAACTGCAACAAAAGCAATAATATGTACAAGAAAAATTGTATAGTATGACTTGGCATAGCAGCGAGCTACTTTTACAAATCATAATAAAATAAGTACTGAATATTCATCTAGACAAATTCATACTCTCTAGGAAGAAAGGATGTGGTGAGTGAAACTGTCATCTCCCATCATAGGTTGTTCTTGGCTAATGTCAGATACTTAGAAGTGAATAAATCAGGAAAAGTCTAGTATTTAGAAATAAGGTGTTAAGTATGGAGGGAAACACTAAAGTCAAATGGGCTGCTGAGGAGCATGATAGGTCAGGGAGATTGGAAATGTGTTCTTAATTAGATTTTCATAGTATGATTTCAATTTTTAAATGCTGTCCCTTTATTAAGTGGATACAATTATAGATTAATTTTAAAATAGCATTTCTTTAAAACCTTCTGACTCTAATGTGTCCTTCAATTCTAGAAGCCCCTCACATTCACTGAATATTTCATAAATTAGTTTTACCACTTCTTTCTCTGACCAGCTTTTAGCACTCCTATTCTATTATAAATTTCCTTTTCTCTTATTTTAGAACCTGCCAGAGACCCTCTGGGTTATAATAGCAGGTCTTTCCTATTAATGCTACTGGCAGAGATGCCCAAAATATTCCTGATTGATTGGAACCTACTTTACTATTCCCTCACTTTCGGGAACACTAAATTCCTTTGCAAATTAAAAACAAACACAGCTGAACTATCTTATGTTTAATTTAGCCTACCCTGGATTAATGGAACTTCAGGCAGTTTGGAACCCTCAGGAACATTGCCGGGATAATTATAAGAACTATATGTATTGTCACCAATGTCTCTTCTTTAAATTTATTGTAAACATATTACTAATTTCTAAAATGTGAGGTTTTTAAGAGTAGTTTCTGTTTCTCATGTTTGTGGGGCATTGGGGTGAAGCATGATTATAAGTAAATGGAATTATTTCCATAAAGAAGCCCCCTCTAAAAAATACAGCAGATTGGTCAGATTTGCTTACAAGGTTTTGTCATGAAGTAATTTATCTATGATTATTATGTCACAGATAATTACTAACACAAGAATCACAGAATATATATGTGTGTGTGTATATATATACATATACACACATTATATATATACATTATATATATAATGCACACACATTATATGTACACATATATATTATACACACATTATATATACACAATATAATATACACATATATTATATTATATATATAACACACACATTATATA
Source organism: Glaucomys volans (assembly GCA_020662805.1). Classification (NCBI taxonomy): domain Eukaryota; kingdom Metazoa; phylum Chordata; class Mammalia; order Rodentia; family Sciuridae; genus Glaucomys; species Glaucomys volans. The sequence goes on along the minus strand of JAJEJO010004869.1, from coordinate 951,480 downwards.
TATATATACACACACACATTACACACACACACACACCCACACACACATACATATGTATTTCTTTTTTCTATATCAGCTGTGATGACTAAACCTGCCTTTTTTCCCTCCACTGGATTAAACTCATAAAGGCTTTCCTTTGGTTCTAAACTCCAGTTGCAATGTGCACCTTGTTTTTTGGATGTGGCAATGTTTAAGACTCTGGTTGTCGAATGTCATCTGCCCCATGCCTTGCAAAAAAGAAAAATCAAATAAAAGAAAGGAAAAACAGATATAAAGATGTCACTCTATTTTATCATGGCTTGTAACAACATGGTCTTGGGAGCTGTTACCATCTCAAACATGCTTGTGTCACAGCATGCCTTTATAACACTTATTTGGTCCAACATTTTAAGTTATTTTTTAATATTTTTTGGTTGTTGATTGACCTTTACACATGCCAGGCAAACACTCTACCACTGAGCTATAATCCTAACCCAGTTTTTTTTTTTAATACTATTTCTCTTTGCTATACCTATTAGACTATACTGCTACAATTTATTTTATAACACTGCCCATGTGAAAGAATAGCCACAAGAATTTCTAGATTACAACTTCTCCATTATTTCTAGGGTTCCCACATATCCCCATTTAACAGGGACAGTCTCCAGTTATATATTTTCCAGCAAAATTAAAAATAGCACTCAATTTCCCTAACAATGTTATTGGACTCTGATTCTAAATGCTGCATATCTAAGGAGGTCAAGGATCAAAGTAATGTCCTTAATTTTTAAAGGGTAAAATATGCAAATCTTCTCTAGTCCAGCAGGAGAAACTGTCTGGAGTTTGGAAAGACAAAATGAAACAAGCATGTGAGGTGAAGGGTAAGTACAGACAGTCCAGGTACAAGGACTTCAGAGAATCCTGTGAAACAAGTGATCTAAAAAAAGAAAAATTCAGTAAGAAATTGAATACGTATATATTACTGTTTTCAGTCAAGTTTGAGATTCTTAGCTTACAATTGGTGACATTTTGCTTTTGGGGAAAACAGATCTTCTCTGACTTCCACACTGTGACTCAGAAAAGACAGGCCTCTACCCCACAGTATCTCTTGCTAAGAATCACATAGAGCCCTTGAATGAATTTTTGTATTCCAGCTACTATCCTTTTCAACTCCAAAACTCTTTTTGGGTTTCTTTTCCAGTTCTCTATCATTTTACTGGTATTTCCATTTTTTCATATATTATTTTGTTGAGGTTCACCATGTTTCTTCAGATCTTCAAGCATCTTTGAGACTTTTTAAAATCTCTTTCTAGTAGATAACCATCACGTCTGTTTCAGAAATGGTTTATCTTGATATATTATTTTTTGCCTTTGAAAGGGGCATAAGTACCTTTTTATTATTTTTTATGCCTTGTGATTTTTGGTTTTGGAAAATGGGCATTTTAATCAAATGTATTAACTCTGAAAATAAAATTCCCAAGAATTAGATGTTTCTGTTTCTGTTTTTGTTTTTTGTTATAGGTTACCCTGTGCTGAGGATCAGCCAGTAAGTGCAAACTCAAGCTCTTCTGGTTTGTTTTCAGAGTCTTTACATGGGCATGTAGTTTTTTTTCCCCCTATGTATGCAACTGTTTCAAATGTCCTAGTCTTTTCATACCTGTCTCCCCAAAAGGGGAAAAGTAGAATGGGTGGGATGACACCAGTTCTTTAAATTCCCTAAAAGTCATTTTTTTTGTTGTTGTGGGAAAGGCTGATGTGACAATGGGAGGAGGACAGTGACAGTCTGCCTCTTGGCACTCTGTGATCAGAAGCAGCCATCAGCAGAGTATAGATCACTGAAATCTGAAGACAGGTATGTTTTGTCCACCCTGATTCCCACAGGCTGTGTGCGAGCTACTTCAGAGACACATGCACTGCAGCTGCCTGCCACAGGGCTGGGGTGAGGATGCGTAGCTGCTACTCGGCTCAGAGCTTGACATGGTCACCTGGAAGTCACGAGACTTCAATAGGCTCTTGAGTTCTAGAACAGAATGGGATATTTTCTGCAAGTGCACTTGTTATCTGGGTGGGAGACAAATGCTTTCTACTCTCCCCTCTTCCCAGAATCCCTTCCCCTAAGTAGCACTTTATGCAGATATTTAAAGATAAGTAGACATTTGCCATGTCTGGAGGGAAAAAATCAAAAGGGTTCAGACCCTCTAAATATAGGAGAATAGCTAAAAGTCCAGTGTATGCACAACAAGTATTATGATCTTAATTTCATACACGATAATTTTTTTACTCTTATTCAAAATGGTCCTGCAATTCAGTGGCAGAAGCTGCAGGGTTTCTTTTGTTTTGTTTTGTTTTTCCTTAACATCTATTTTACCTTTGTTCTCTAAATTAAAAATAGTAATGCTCTGGCTATAGGACTTACTAATTTCAATCCCTAGATTCCTTAGTCACTTGAAAACACACAACTTATAAATTGTTGCTGTTAAGCAGCTGTTCTGTGAAGTACTTACTTTATGCTCTTTTCTCTTCCACTTCTGTATCTCCAGCTGCTATCTGGAATGTGGTTGGGAGACTGATGTCCTAGTAGGCAGTTTAACGAAACAAACAGGGGACACTTATAGGGATGGAGGAACAATGAGCTGGCAGTTTCCTGGATTCCCAGACATATTGTGGAACTGTTCTGTGAGTCCTGGATTCCCTATCCCTGGAAACATTCAAACAAAGGGAAAATAAATACTCCTCTTATTTAAAGTTTTATTACATTAGCTAAACAAAATTTTAGTTGATATATCTTCTGAATAATTTTCAACAATTTGGAGAAATCAAAGGAAGAATGACTTGGGCTCACATCAGTTTCCGTTTATCTACCAAAATCAGATTTTAAAACCAAGTCATTCTGAATAAAATATATGTTAGCTATGCTCTTTGTTAGTATTTTTTAAGTAAATTCATCCTCATATTCAGGCAATCTCAATATTTAGCTTCATATACGAGAACATTTTAGGGACAAATCATTTAAAAGCGTTTGTGTTTGATGACACAAAGAAATAGCAATCACTTTTAAAAGATGTTGTGAAAGGTTAGATTTAAAAATGGGAGCAACAATGCCATTTTCAGCAGCAATGGACAGACTCAAAAGGATTAGGATTTGGGTTCTAATTTGCAAACAGGGTTTATATTTGGATTAGGATTTGACTCCAATTTCCCTTTATGGATTTAGGTAAAGCTTTTATTAATCACTCATTCTGAAGAGTGGCTTGAATCTGTATGGGATGGGACAACAGATATATTTCTATTTAATAAAATCAAAAGAAAGGAAAATCTACAAGCAATTCTAGCTGTTGCACTTGAGATTTCAACTGCCTTTATAGGAGGTATGTCATTTATGAGCCCGTGAGTCAATGCTTAGTATTTTTTTAGAACCATTACATTGGAAACAATAGTGTCCATTTTTACATTATTTGAGGAAATGTATTTTTTAAATCAAATTCCTTAGATATGTTTTTTGTGTTGGTGTGCATGTGTATGTAGATACAAACATAGAACATGCAGTATTTGAACATTCAAAGAATTCAAGATAAATTTATTTTATTTATTTCTTTACTGTTTATTTTTTGGTTCTAGAGATAGAACCCAGTGCCTTGCATGAACTAATTCCCCAGACCAAGCAAAATTCTTTATAATCCACCTATGATAATGCAAACTTTCATATAAATGAGACTTTAGATGTTAGGCAATAGTCAATTGGTAACTTAAGGTCTCCCAACCCACTTTCTCAAATAAACAAATGCTAAATTTCTTATTCTTTGTGTATGGAGTGAAGAGGATCAGTTTATTAATCAGGAGGGATGAGGCCAGATGAGAAAAGGATAGGTGCCTTTGTCACTGGAAGCTGGGATTGGCAGATGATAGAAGATAGTTTTCCACAAATTCTCAGTCCAAATCTTCCTGGATTGAGATTTGAGTTCCAGCTTCCTGGAGATTCCTAAATGTCTGCTACTATCCAGGACCTTACATTCAGCACAGGACCTGAACCATCCTAGTAATTATGGCTGAGCACATCAAGGAATCACTAGAAGGCTCTCAATGCTCAGGATTGAAACAAATCTTGATCTATAGATGGAACTCAGGAATTCCAGCAGGTCAACTATGCAGGCCAGTGTCTGAGAGTCATTTAATTCATTGTTGAATATGAAATTGAAAGTTGACAGATTTGCTTTATTGAGTAGAAAGGCAAACTATGAGCTACACATTGCCCATAGCAGACAATCCCACACTCTGGGCATAGACCTGAATCTCCTGTAAGCTGTTTATAAGTACATGTGCCCCAGGAAATTCTGAGAATGCCTTAACAGAGACCAGATGTTTGTATTTTCAAGAAGCTCCACATAATAAGCCTGATATGACGACAAATCCCTTAAGTTTTTGGGACTGGTGTTTTATTTCTTTTGGTTGGTCAACCCTAAGAAAGACCATTTTAGACATATATTTGCTTCTTTAATAAATATGACATAGTGATTCTATCTTTATCTTACAAGTTACTTCCCAGCCCAGCCTTTTAACCCTCAGTATTTCTTTTTTCTGGCATATACAGAAGACTATGGTAGAAATGAAATATAAATATATTATATGAATAATATATATATTATGCTGTACATATAACTGGAATTATTACTGAACAGTGTGTGTACATGCATGTGGTGCAGCTCAGCAGGGGTGCCCTATGTAAGAGAGAAAAACATAATGAAGACAGTCTTATACTGGCCAGAGAGAGGAATCAGAGGAATGTGAAGTCTTGTACCCCAAGTTCTCTACAAAGAAAACAATTTTTCATGATTCAAGCAGTATTAAAAGTAGAAGGTGGCAAGTTATTTATGGACCAGATAGACAGTAGCGGTACAGGTAGCTCAGCAAATGGCATAAAGAGTGACCTGACATGAACAGAAAGACCACAATCCAGAAAGCAGCAGCTAGACTTGGAGAGCCAGGAAGAGCAGGCAAAGGCTGTGAGCCCTAGTGAGACACTTTTTCTTCCCAGGGACTCCTGGACACAGGAAGGCAATTAATCCTGCAATTCTAAAGGGAAAACTGAGTAGTGACCTTGCCAGGAACACAAAAGTAGTGAAGTCTGAAGAATATACATGAATATATACATGAATACAACTAGGAATTCTTACAAATATTTGCAAAGCATAACTCCTAAGACGGTGGGTATTGTTCACTGGCTCCATGGGGTGCTGGTGGGTATTGAGAGAATGTGACTGTGAATGCATTACAGATAAAAATCACTGGCATGTCAGTAATATGTTCTTTTTAAAATTAGTACAGTATATTTTTCTGAAGATCAATATGTAGTAAAAATTATTTGTTTATTTTTTATCCTGCATTGCATAAAAAGGGAACCATAGATTAAAAACAATATTATGCAACACAAAGCAGCTTCGTTATGAACAAAAATTTGTTTATTCAGCTATTGTGCTTTTACTACCTTAGTTTGTACTGACAATAAACTTAATTCACAACATATTAAGGCCCACATGACATTTTGTTGAAGTGATGCTTTGAATTGAACAAAGGCCCAATAAAACTAAATTTGCTCCTTTCTCTATACCATGGACCAGTTTCTCTCTTGTGTTTGGTCTGAATTCAGTATAAATGCTAAGGATGCCCCAACCATTGCAGGTTTCTTTTTGTTGAACTATTGAAGCCATCTTTAAGCATTGCCACCAATTTTTTTGTTTTATGTGAAACACATTTAAAATTAGAGAAACATGTTCTGTAAGAAATGATGCTGGTCCCTATATGCCTACTATACTTCACTTCAGTTGTAAATGATATCACCAATGAATTTTTTTCTTTTTCCATTGTCTTTCATTCTTTCTTTCTTTTTTTTTATTTACTTATTGATTCATTGAACACAAATGGAGTACAGCTATTGTTTCACTGGTTGTACACAAAGTAGAGTTACACCATCTGTGCGTTCATGCATGTACACAGGGCAATGGGTCATTCTTTCTTAAACTTTCAACTTGTATACAGTTTGTGAATCCTCTGAACATGGTAGGGAGGGCTGTCTTATTAGTCACTAATTTTTGAAGTAAAAGTGGCAGTACTGGGTTTGATCAAATGCCTTTGTGGACCTGTTGGTTTTCCAAATCACATAATCATAGTCTATGAATTTGTAGACCTAGTGAGCAAAGTAAACAATGGTAATTCAAATTATAACCACTCATGCTTTGTGACCTTGAACAATTTGTTTATCTTCTCTGTGCTTCAGTTTTGTCATTTCTGTAATTAAGGCTTTAATGAGACCTCATGGAACTGTAAGGGCGATAAATACATGAATATTTGTAAAATAATTATGGAAGTACATGAAATGATGGTGCATAAATAATTAAATAAAGTGTTACATGTTTAAATAAAATAGTTACATATTTCAAATAAAATGTGCTTTACCCATGCTTTTCCTAACATTGCTTGAAATAGTACATCATTCCTTAGCTCTTTTTTTTCATTTATTTTTCTGATATTGGGGGTTTCAATACTTGGGGACCTCAATCAACACTAGGATAACACATATATAGATATTTAACAAGTTTGCCATAATTATTTTAGTATTGGTTTCTCTATAGTCACAGCATACACATTATGATGTTGACTATCAAATATAGCCCCAACTGTTTGCGCCAATTGAACTCCCACTGACAGTTTAAAGAGAATATTTGCTCATACCCACATAATCACTAATACTGAGAATTATCTTTTCTTTTTAATATTTAAATTTGGAATAAACTTAGATCATATAGATTGCAAAATCGCTACAGAGAAGGTTGTGTTCTATTTATCTATGTCTCTAAATTATATATATTCACTGGAATTTATACTGTTACTTAGATATCAATCCTTCTAACTAGCTGCATATGCCACTCAAGTGACAAAGATAATATTTGTTGGTGGTGGTTAAAATGCCCAAAACTCAATTACCTGTTTTTCAGACCTTAGAACCCCAAATCATACCTTAACAGCACCTGGAACACTGTTCAGTTGTGTGAAAGATCATTTTCAACTGTGTAGTGGACAGTAAGTACAACTGTATGATCATATTAGTAATGTTGGGCTCCATTCTGGAAAGCACATTATACAGGAGATATTAAAATCCCAAAGAGAGTGCACAGTGGAGGATGACATAAGGGACAGAAGAAACAGGGATGATCATGAGACAAAAGCAGAAAAACAACAACTAAAAAAACTTGGGGAAATAATAAATATGTGTTTTAAAGAAATATCATAAAGCAATGTCATTGGAGAAGTGCAGGATAGCTGTATGGAGAAAACCAAGTTATTCAAAGCCTGTTTTTATTTCATATAAAAGATAAAATTCTCCATTGTTATATTCATAAAAGAGAAAATGATCCATTAAATGGTATTAGTACTCACCTCGTAACAATTCCGTTCATCATCAAATGTAGTTACTATTCAGTAAATAGCAGTTTTATTATTTTATTATTAATATTATCACTATCATTATTTTAATAGGGATGGGTTTATTTCTTTGAGAAATATTAGATCTAAGAACATTCTTTAAAAGTATTTTAAAATTTCAGGCAGAATGTTGGCACTGAGTGGGAGGCCAGGCTATCTTCACCATATTTCCTCCTCATTCTTACATTCAATTATGAGAATTAAGTTTTATTTACATTCAAAAGATGTGATAGAGGATCCCATAGTTAATTTGTCAGCCTTCCCTGGATCTACCTGAGGGATCTTTTTCATATACCCATCTCACTCATTGTTTCTAACACAGAGAAATGACCAAAGGGTCAAGCGATTAAAAAAAAAAAAAGAATTGGATAATTCATAAACTAGTGAATTGCTTTCTGAGGAATGCAGAAATAATTCTGCTTTAAGAGAAAACTAAGATCCCAAATTATGCCAGTGCTTTCCTCTTTGTGTGTTTGTGAAAGAATCCTGCTGGGCCAAAGGTATAATGTGCTTCTAATTCTCCTATCTCCTTTGTGGAACTATCTCTTCTAATTTTCCTCTTCTAGGTGGGGTAAGACTCCCCCTGGCTGCCTAGAGAACCTGACCTTTAATCAATCCTTCCTGACCTTGAGGCAGCAAAGGAGTACTGAATTTTTGTCTCATCTCCCCTGATAAATTGCCTGCACTTGACACCATACTAAGAGGCAATAATCACACAGATTAACTCTTGCTGTGACAAAACTAGCTTAACCTGTTGCAACTCAAAGGAAACAGTTGATTTTAGCATATCTTTTAAAGTTTTTTTATTAGTGAATTGTAACTGTACATAATGGTGAGGTCACTTCCCCCTGGCTCTAGTCCACTACCCTTTCTCCCATCTATTTACTGATTTTATAAAGTAGGTATCCATGAAGGGGGGATTAATCATGATTCAAACAGCACAATTTGATCAACTTGATTTCTCTGTTCCTTCCCTTTCTTGTCCTTCCTCCTTAACCCCAAATTCCTCTTCTCCAATGTATTTTCATAATGCCCCCTCTTTTTCCCCTTCTTCTGTTTTAGTTTCCACATATGCTATAAAAGATTCAACCCTTGACTTGTTGGATTTGGTGTTTTTACTTAGCTTGATATTCCCCACTTCCATCCATTCACCAGAAAATGCCAGTTTCATTTTTTTTATAGTTGAGTAAAACTCCATTGTGTATGTGTGTGTATCAATCACATTTTCTCTATCCATTCATCTGTTGATAGGCACTTGGACTTTCTCCATAACTAGGCTATTGTAAATTGCACTTCTATAAACACTGATGTACCTGTATCACTATAGTATCAAGATTTTAGGGGCTGGGGTTGTGGCTCAGTGGTAGAGCGCTTGTCTAGCATGTGTGAGGCACTGGGTTCATTTCTCAGCACTGCATAAAAATAAAGGTTCATCAACAACTAATATTAAAAAAAAAAGATTTTAGAACTTTTGGATACATATAAAGGAGAGGGATAGCTGGGTCATATGACACTTCTACTCCTAATCTTTTTAGGAATCTACATACTGCTTTCCAAAGTGGTTATATTAATTTGCAATCCCACTAATAATATGCAAGTGAACCTTTCCCCCCATAGCCTCACCAGCATGTATTATTATTGTAAATTTAATGATTGTCATTTTTTTATGTATTTGTTACCTATTTGTGTTTCTTCTTTTTAGAAATGTGTAGTTAGTGCTTTGGTCCATTTATTGATTAGGTTATTTGTTCTTTGAGCGTTAAGTTTTTTTATTTTTTATGTATTCTGGATATTAATCCCCCAGGAACAGGTGGCAAGAATCTTCTCCCATTCCACAGGCTCTCTTTGTGCGCTTGTTTCCTATGCTCTGCAGAACCTTTTTAATTTGATGCCATCCCACTTATTGATTCTTGGTTTAATTTCTTGCACTTTGGGAATATTGTTTAAGAAGCCAGTGCCTGTGCCAATATGTTGGAGTGTTGAGCCTACATTTTCTTCTAGCAGTTGCAAAGTTTCTGGCCTAATTCCTAGGTCTTTGATTCACACTGAGTTGACTTTTGTGCAGAGTGAGAGAGAAGAGGTCCAGTTTTATTCTTCTATATGTGGATATTCAGTTTTCCCAGCACCATTTGTTGAGAAGGTTATCATTTCTCTCATGTCAGTCTTTGGCACCTTTATCAAGGATCAGATGACTGTAAGTATCTGGGTTTGTTTCTGTCTTCTATTTTATTCCATTGTCTTCGTGGCTGTTTTGGTGCCAATACCACGTTATTGCTGTCAGTATAGCTCTATAGTATAATTTGAGGTCAGTACTGTGATGTCTTCAGCATTGCTCTTCTTGCTCAGGTTTTCTTTGGTTATTAGGAGCCTCTTCCTCTTCCAAATGAATATTAGAACTATTTTATCTAGTTCTGTGAAGACTATCACTTGTATTTTGATGGGGATTCTATTGAATCTGTGTAGCATTTTTGGTAGTATAGCCATTTTCTTAATTTGTTCTTTTTAGATATACATGACAACAAAGTGTATTTTAAAATATTATACATACATGGAGTATAACTTATTATAATTAGGATCCCATTCTTTGGTTATACATGATGTGGACTTTCACTGATAGCATATTCATATATGAACATAGAAAAGTTATGTCTGATTCATTATATTGTCTTTCCTATTTCCATCCCCTCCCTTTCCCTTCATTCCACTTTGTCTAATCCACTGAACTTCTATTCTTTCCTCCCACCACACACACACCTTATTGTGAGGTAGCATCCACATATCAGAGGGAACATTCAGCCTTTGGTTTTTTTCAGATTGACATATTTCATTTAGCATGATAGTCTCCATTTACTGGCAAAAGTCATAAAGTCATTTGTATTTTGAATGAATAATATTTCATTATGTATATAAACCACATTATCTTTATCCATTTATCTGTCAAAGGGCACCTAGGTTGGTTCCATAGCTTAGCTCTTGTGAGTTGAGCTGCTATAAATATTGATGTGGATGAATCACTGTAGTATATATGCTCATGTTAGGTCCTTTGGGTATAGACCAAGGAGTGGGATAACTGGGTCAAATGGTGGTTCCATTCCAAGTTTTTGAGGAATCTCCACACTGCTTTCCAGAGTGGTTGTCCTGATTTGCATTCCCACCAGCAGTATGAGTGGACCTTTTTTCCACATTCTCGCCAACATTTATTGTTACTTGTATGCCTGATAATTGCCATTCTGACAAGAGATGGAATCTCAGTGCAGTTTTAATTTGCATTTCTCTACTTTCTAGAGATATTTAACTTTTTTTCATATATTTTTTGACCATTTTTACTTCTTCTTCTGTGAAGTGCCTGTTCAGTTCTTTATTGATTGGGTTATTTGGAGTTTTTTTTGTTTGTTAAATTTTTTTAGTTCTCTATATATCTGGAGATTAATGCTCTATCCGAGGTGAAGTTGACAAAGATTTTCTCGCATTCTGTAAGCTCTCTCTTCACGTAATTGATTGTTTCCTTTCCATTTACTGGTTCTTGATTTTACTTCTTGTGCTTTAGGAGTGTTGTTAAGGAATTTGGTTCCTAAACTAACATGAAGGAAAAGTAGGCCTACATTTTCTTCTAGTAGGCACAGGAACTTTAGTCTCATTAGCATGGATGGTCATTTGGACAATATTACTTATACCTATCCAAGAACATGGACATCTTCTCATCTTCTAAGGTCTTCTTCAATTTCTTTCTTTTAATGTTCTATATATTTTGTTATAGAGGTCCTTCACCCCCTTTGTTAAATTAATTCCCAAGTTTTTGGTTTTTTTTTTTTGAGGTTATTGTGATTGGGATAGTTTTCCTAATTTCTTTTTCAGCAGATTATTATTGTAGTATAAGAAAGCAATTGATTTATGTATATTGATCTTATATCCTGCTATTTACTAAATTCATTTATCAACTCTAGAAGTATTTGGTGGAGTTTTTGGATCTTCTAAATACAGAATCATGTCATCAGCAAACAGAGAAAATTTGAGCTCTCATTTTTCTATTTGTATCCCTTTAATTTCTTTCTCTTGTCTAATTTCTTTGTCTAGATTTTTGAGGATTATGTCAAATAGGAGTGGTGGCAGTAGGAATTCTTGTCTTATTCCTGTTTTTAGAGAAAATTATTTCAGTTTTTCTCCATTCAGCATGATGTTGGTCTTGGGTTTGTCACACATAGACTTTGCAATATTTAGGTAAATTCCTTCTACCCTTAGTTTCTCTAGTGCTTGAAACAAGTGTTGCTGGACCTTATCAAATACTTATTCTTATCTGTTGATATAACCATGTGATTCTTGTCTGTAACTCTATTTATCTTGTGAATTACCTTTTTTAACTTGTTTATGTTGAACCAAACTAGCATCCCTGGAATGGAACTCACTTGATCATGGTGCACCATCTTCTTAATGTGTTTGTGAATGTGGTTTGCCAACATTTTATTAAGAATTTTTTGATCTACATTCATTAAGGATATTCACCTGAAATTTCCTCTCCATGATGTGTCTTTTTCTTGTTTTGGTATCAGGGTGATGCTGGCTTCACAGAAGTACTTTAGCAGTGTTTCCTTCTTTTCTATTTAATGGAATAATTTGAGAAAGATTGGTATTAGTTCTTCAAAGGTCTGGTAGAACTCAGCTGGGAATCCTTCTGGTCCTAAAATATTCTTTGTTGGAAAGATTTCAATAGCTGTTTCAATTTCATTGCTTGATTTTATCTGTTTGGTTCTTCTGTACCCTAATGATACTATTTGATTTGGTCAGATGTATCTAGGAATTTGTGAATATCTTCAAGAATTCCTAGCTTCTTGGAGTATAAATTTTAGCAATAGTTTTTAATGATTGTGTGGACTTCAGTGGTGTCTATAGTGATAGTGCCTTTTTCATCTCTAATTTTGTTAATTTGAGACTTTGTTCTCTTTAAGTTAAGTTTAGCTAGGGGTATATCAATCTTGTTCTTTCAAAGATAGATCTCAGTTTTAATGATCTTTGGTGTTTCCTTTTTATTCTCAATTTCATTGATTTTAGCTCTGATTATATTTATTTCCCATCTTTTACTGATTTTGGTGTTAGTTGGTTCTTCTCTTTTTAGGGCCTTAAAGTGTGAACATTAGATTATTTATTTGGTATCTTTCTATTTTTTTTATGTAGGAGCTCAGTACTATAAATTTTCCTTATAGAACTGCTTTTATACTGTCCCTGAGTTTTTGATATTCTGTATGACAATTCTCATTTGTTTGTTTGTTAATATTTCATTAAAAATGTTTGTATCTATGTTCATCCAGGATATGGTATCATGTTTTCCTTCCTTGATGTGTTTTTCTCTGATTTTAGTATCAGGGTGATCCTGGCTACATCAATTATATATAAGAGTGTGCCTTCCATTTCTGTTTCATGTAATAATTTGAGTAAGATTGGCATTAGTTCCTCTTTGAAAGTTTCATAGAACTCAATTGAAAAGACATCTGGTGCTGGGCTTTTCTTTGTTGGAAAGCTTTTAATTGCTGCTTCAATGTCATTGATTGATATTGGTATGTTTAGGTTTTCTACATCTCTCAGGTTCAATTTGAGCAGCTCATATGTATCTAGAGATTTGTTAATATCTTCTAGTTTTTGTTTATTGGAATATACATTTTCAAAATAGTTTCTAATGATCCTCTGGTTTCATAAATGCCTGTGGTGATACTTCCTCTTCATCTTTAATTGTGTTGATTCGCATCTTCTCTTTCTTTTGATTAATTTGGTTAAGGGTTTATTGATCTTGCTATTCTTTTCAAAGAACTAAATCTTTGTTGCAATTATCTTTTGTGTTATTTATTTGCTTGCTTTCAATTTCATTAATCTTGGCTCTGAACATATTTATTTTCTGTGTTCTACTAATTTTGCAATTAGTTTGCTCTTCTTTTTCTAGGACCTTGAGGAATAACATTGTAATATTTATTTGGAATATTTCTGTTTTTTAATTTTGGCAGCCAATGCTGTAAAGTTCTCTTAGGACTCCCTTCATACTGTTCCAGAAATTTTGTTATGTCATTCCTCTGTTCTAGGAAATTTTTTCATTTCTCCCTGGTTTCTTCTATCATCTGTTGCTCATTCACAAATGAATTACTTAATTCCTGGGTATTAAAATGCTTTATTTTTTTATCTTATTAATTTTTCATTTCTAATATGACACAAAAATTATCTAATATGACACAAATATTATCTCTATTTTTTTTATTTGCTAAAACTTGCTTTGTGCCTTAAAATAAGGTCTATTCTCTTTTCCAGAGAAGGTTGTATGTGCAGGTAAAAAGAAAGTGAATCCAGTGTTGATTGATGGAATATTCTATAGATACCCATTAGACCTATTTGACTAATGACATTTTCACTTCTGAAGAGTCTTTATTTAGTTAATATCTGGATGTACTCTCTATTGTTGAGAGAGATCTGTTGAAATTGCCCCATATTATTTTATTGTTGTTTATTTGATCCTTTATATTTGTTTTATATACATAGGTGCACTGGCATTTGGGGCATAAATAAATACTTAAAATTATTATATATTGTCCTTGCTTTCTTTAAGCAATATGATGTGATCTTGTCTCTTCTGATTAATGTTGGCTTGAGTTTACTTTGCTAGGTAGGAAAGTAACTACTCCTGCTTGGTATTGGTCTGTGCTATATCATTTTCCATTTTTGCAACTCTAGTCTGTGAATTTCTTTATAAAAATGTTTGGGTCTTGTTTTTTGATCCATTCTGCCAATCTACATCTTTTGATTGGAAAGTTTAAATGATTTACAATCAGAGTTATTATAGGGATATGATTTTTATTTCCTTCCATTTTAATTTATTTCTAATTCTTAATTGAGATTTGATTCTCCTTTATTTGACTATCTTGTGAGATTATTGATATGTTGGCTTCTGAAATCTATCTTTTATTTCTTCTCTTGAAATATGTCATTGAGTCTGTTTTATAGTGCTGTCTTAGTTATTATGAATCTTTTCTGTTTTTATTATCATATAAAGTTTTTATTTCATCTTCAATTTGGAAGGATAGTTTTTATGGATATAGTGATTTTAGTTGGAACCCATTGTTTTTAGGACTTGGTATATATTATTCAAAATCCTCCTGACTTTTAGGGCCTAGGCTGAGAAATAAGCACAAATTTCTATTGGCTTTCCTCTGAATATGACTTGCTATTTTTCTATTATGACTTACAATTCTATCTTTTTTTCTGTATATTAGGCATTTTAATTATAATATATCTTGGAGAGAATCTTTCTGGATCTTTTAATTTGAAGGTCTAAATGCATCTTGTGTTTGGATTTCCTTCTCATTTCTAAAGTTTGGAATTTTTTTCTGATATTATCTCATTGAAAAGTTCATACATTCCTTTAGTTTATGTTTTTGTTTCTTCATGTATGCCTATGATTCTTAAATTTGATCTGTTCATATTATCCCAGATTTCCTGAATATTATGGTCATGGTCTCTTGACATCTATTTTTTATTGTTAATATCATTCTCAGGTTATATAGGCCTGATAATTTGTCTTCAAGGTGGTCGTATTGTTAATGATGTTGTCAACTGAATTTTAATTTTAGTTCATTGAACATTTAATTATCATCTTTCTAAAATTTTTTTCTGGCATTTTTCTAATATGGTGTCTCTGGGGTCAGTTTTGTTGTGAGCTATTTGGAGTGGTTTGTTCCCTTGATTTTCATATTGTTAGTACTTCTACCCATATTCTAGAATGATTCTCTCTTTTCCTATTAGATAAGGAACGTTTTAGTGAGTTTTTTTCTTTTTTACTGTATATCCTGGATTGGACAAATGTTTTGGTTCCAGTATTTTCACTCAATTTGAATTTGCTACCATGTGTGGTATCTAACACTACATTGAGAGAAGATACTAGATCCTCAAATTACAGCCACTTCAGAACAATGCTTTATACTAATAAAAAAATTTTTAAAACTTACTGGCAATGCTCTTCAGCAGTCCACTAATCTATTGTTCTTGGTCAGATTTTTCAAGTTATGTGCTTTCTTTCTGAACTTTCAGTTATTATACAGTTTTTTTTTTCAGTTATGGCAGTTAAGTCTGCAAGGGGAACCTATTTGTACATTCAATGCAGGGTTTCACTCACTTTTGGCTGGATAGTTCTGATGCTCCCCTCTTTCTGAGAGTATCAGTCATGTGCTAGAGTGAAGAGAGTGGAATGCATCGATCTATCCTGCAGCCCTTTCTAGGCTTGCAAGAGACGTCAGAGATCACCAGATTTAGTCTGAGTTTAGTTGGTCTTAGTTACCTGCCCTCCACCAACTGTCTGACAGGCTCCTAATCCCAGAGCTTACATTGCTTATTTCAAGTGCAAGACTTTTTTATTCTTCTCAACTTTGTACACCCAATTTGACAGCAATGAACTAATTACCTTTTTCATTCACTCTAGTGGAGCTGCTGTGATATAGTTTGACTTCCTCTGAACTACCTCAATCCATTCTCTAAAGCATTTGACTAGATGGATTAAAAGGATGTTTAAGAATATAGTTCATTACAAGTAAAGATGTTGAGGTAAAAAGGCAAAAGAAAGTTTGGAATATTCAAAAGGTGAGAGGAAGGTGGAAGCAAAGTTGTGCATGAATGCCCTGAAGAGGAAGTGAATAAGTAGAATAGAAAGAATAAGACTTTTTTGCTATTAGAAAGGACAGATAAGGAGAGTAATAAAGCAAACAAGTAGAACAGAATATTATCAACCTTGAACTGATGTCAGACAACAGATTGAAAAATAAGAAAATAAAAACACCAATAAACCCCCCCAAAAACAAAGTCCAAAACAAACAACCAAACAAAAAAATCACTACCTCTAAGAAAAACATAAAGAAATGCTAAAAAATTAATCAAAGGTAAGAACTTATAAAATAGAGGAAAAACTAGAAACAGTGATATATATGAATCAATCATTATAATGACTAAAATATTTTAATAATCAAAAGTAAAACATTCTTAATTTAAAAAGCTTAAGGGCTGGTAGAGTGCTTGCCTCATGTGCACAAGGCCATGGGTTCAATCCCCAACACCACAAAAAAAAAAAAAAAATGCTTAAATTTTCCCACTGAGATTGCAGAAGTTGAGCACATCCTATTCTAGACTGTCCTGTTCCTTACTTCTTGTCCCTTCTTGGAGAGAGCCAAGGCTGGGTAATATTAAAACCAATCTCCTATTGTGATTTTTCCCACTCTGTATGCTAGAGTAGGTTAGAGGTGTAACCTGTTGAAGTGGTTCTCAGCTTTTCTCTTCACCAATGCAGGGAGGATGGAGTTGAGAATCTTGGGAGTTTTCTGAACAATTCAGATTGCAGCTCTTTCTGGTTGGAAGTGGTAAAGAGATCTATCTGGGAAGTTCTTGTTTCTTGGGATAAGTTTTAAATGGAACTTTGGACATTTGTTTGGGGAATATACTCCTGAAGCCTTAAATCCTTAAACCTCTAGGACCGAGTAGATGTTGATCTCAGCTGGACATCTGGGTTTCTAGTGTCTCCCCAGAGACCTACTCCTAGGATGGGGTGACAGAAAAATCTGGGTGTATGGTGCATGACAGCTTTCTTGTCACCCACCCACAACCCAAATATGAATTTCCAAATCTGCATCCTGAATGTTTCCTACAATCCCTCTCAGCTGGTCATTTGTACCACAGATATCAAAAGGAAATCAGGTTGCACTCTTCTGTCTCCAAAGTAATCATGCTCATCTAGACAACCCCCACCTCAGCCCCCGGGTCATTTGTGCATCCTCAAAGGAGGAGCAGATTTGCAGTCTCCTCTTTCTTGGATCCACCTGGATCCATTATTCTCTATAATTGGTTTGCCATTGTGATTGCCTGATTGCCAGGTGTGCTTTGGATCATGTAGTAAGCACTGGCTGGGAGAGAGTGGAAACATTTGTTAGGGACTCTTGGGTTTCTGTAGGAACAAGATTCAGCATAAACTTCTCAAGCTGGATTTACACTGCTATTCTTCTCTTAAAGGTTTGGAAACACAGAGCATGCTTTGTGTGTTAAAATTTGCCCACTGTGTTTCTCTCTCCCTTTGTGTTGCCCCTTGGCTTTGCAGTGACACAGCATTACTTACCTGCCAGGCTCTGGTGTATTTCTTGTTCGTTCACTACACCAGTATCTCTGGGCTTTTCCAAATCTCTGACAAGTAATGAATATAATGGTTTTCTTTAGGCACCCTTTTTATGAAACTGTCTTCCTGGTTTTCACATTCCAAAAAGCAGAGCAAGTGGGAAGTACCTCCTTCCTCTACTTCACCATCTTGCCCACAAAACATATCTTTTAGCAAAATAGGCACCAATGATGGAAATTCCAAGCAAGTATGAAGACTGGTAAGTGAGGGCAAAGGCATGTCTGAACACTAAACATAAATTTATGTATTTATTAGACAAAAGAAATTTGACTTGTGGAGCATTGCAAATTGCAAGTTAAGGAAAAAGCCTAAATAAGGTGCTATTGATGGACAGGTAATGCAGGGTAGCCCCAGTGTAGGTATATTTAATTCAGTGTTGGCAAAAAGCAAGTCTACACTCAGAGTTTATTTTGTTTCTCACTTGATGCAGTGTTTCTCCACTGGTCTAGTTCTTGACTACATCTTCTGCACTTAATATATTGATTGCTTTAGACCAGAACAGTATCAATGAGAGAATATCATGAGGGGCCAATTTTGACTCCTCTTAAGTCTTCTGAAGAACCAGTATAGTTTCTAAATAACAGGGACATTTCTAGAAAAGTACTTGGTCCTAAGTTTGCCGTAATCAAGATGTGGTGCTTTGGATCATCTCAAGTGTGTATTCCCTGAAATTCATCCTAGGCAGAATTGATAACACAGGTCTGCCTATACATATCCCTTGATATAGATACAGGATGGCTCTACTAACTATAGGACCTTTGAGAGTTACAGCAGGGTAAACCTGTTACACATAATATCTCATTACTTCTAATTTTATCAGTTTTACTATAATACTAAATTTAAGGACTAAAGCATTAGATAATTCATTTTAGTGGAGATCTTTATACCATTGATGGAAAGAGATTCAGTGCTCTTATCTCAAAAATTATATTTTGAAATAATTTTGCCTGAGAACAATGAAGTGAGGAAAGCTTTGCAAATGAATAAATACAACAGAACAAAGTTCACCATACTGGGAATGAATTTTAATAATTATTGGTAAGGAAATACCTAAGGGAATTAATAGAATAAAGTTACCTTTTTTAGACTGTAAAAATGAATTTCCCAAATATTTATGCCATTGGTTTCTAAGTGTGGAAGAAATGATAAAAAGAAAAAAAGAAAGAAAAAAGACAAAAATCAAAGACAAAGTGTTTATGACAGAACACATATTCAACAGACTGATGAGCATAAGAATTTCAAGCTATTTAAAAAAGTATGAGATGGGGGAGGGTCTTTTTCTGAAAATAGCAAATATATTTGGACTTGGATCTCTCTAATAGGTAATTATAATTTCTTCACAGCCGGTGCGTTGACAGATAGGTTGAAAAGTTAACACAAATCTCCTACACTGGTAAGAGCAATTGCAGGCAGATGTAATAGAAGCACCCACCGCCACAATCCAGTCTCAGTTCTGTGCCTCAGTGACTTGATCAAGACTTTCAAGTTTTAGAGAGTTTTGGAACTGAAGTGTGGATGAATTCTAATATAATTGTTAGATGAATATTTCAAATTAGGTGGGAAAAAAACTTAGCATGTGACAGAGGGTTTGTGTCTATCCTGTGGTCAGGAATATAGTAAGATAAAGTCGCTTTCCTTTGTAATTATTTTTTTTCCTTTTCATGTGAATTAAGAGACACCTTCTCAGATGGTGTGATGGCATGTAAATTGGTTCAGCAACTTGAATCTCTTAAGAATGTAATGCTTGCCTTTGATTGCAGTCCGTTAGTGAAATAAAGCATATTTCAATGCATAGAAAACATAAAGCATAGAAAAATAGCATAGAAAAATAAAGCATATTTCAATGCATAGAAACTTGCCAGGCTACTTCAGTTACTTTGTATGAAATTTACATGCTTAAAATGCACAGATATTAACTACAATTCTGACACAACCATGTAACCCAGAACTCTGTCATCTATGGAACATTTCTATTTCCCTTCCCCGTCAATCCCAGTGTGCCTCAGGTGAACAATGAAACAGCACTTTGTCATTAAATTTTGATTTTATAGCTTATTCTCTAGTGTGTTTTTAGGCCTCCTTCACCCAGTTATCATCTACATTTTGACACCTTTTGATATTATATGTATTCTTTTAACCTACTTTGAATATATTTTGGAACGAAGTAGATAAATAAAGGAATATTGGATTTCAGTGTATTATTTTCAAACACATAGGAGTTGATATAATTTTAAAACAAAAAATAATTTCTTAAAACAAATGTAAAAGTTTTAACAAAATGCATATGTAGGAGGAATATAGGTATATACTGTTTCAGGAAATTTGATTAGAATATGGGGATATTTGTTGTGAAAGTATTATTTATGTTCTAAAATATATATTATTAACTTTAAAAGAAATTTAAACTTAATTCAATAAAAAGCCCTACTTAGTAACATTTTAAAAAAAGAATTTCTAAAATTGTGATTTACCAATACTAATGCTAGAACCATTTACTTTCATTTTAACACTTTACCCTTTGATCTCAAAAATCTAGCCGGGTGTGGTGGCGCACGCCTGTAATCCAAGGGACTTGGGAGGCTGAGTCAGGAGGATCCTGAGTTCAAAGCCAGCCTCAGCAACTTGGCGAGGCCCTAAGCAACTCAGTGAGACCCTGTCTCTAAATAAAATACAAAATAGGGCTGGGGATGTGACTCAGTGGCCGAGTGTCCCTGAGTTCAATCCCTGGTTCCAAAAAAATAAATAAATAAAAATGAAAATCTGCATTTGGAGTAATGATTACATCCACCCATGGCAAAGTGTTTCAATTATGATTAGATAAAACATTTTTATTAGGATTGTGTATTAACTTAGGTTCATTAATTTTAATAATATTTTTATAAAGTTTCAAAACATGATCTTTTTGTAACATAACTAAAATATCCAGATCAGAATCAAAAGGCTTCTTTCAATGTGGTTCCATATAATGTATGCTTATACTAATTACTAATAATGAAAGCAATAAGAAATTTACATGTATAATTATTGCTATCTACCAGGATCTATTTAATTGCTTAAAATATAATAACTTACTAAATGCTCAAAAGAGCTTAGTTAAATACATACAGTTATCTCCATTTTGTTGCAGATATTCACTAGGCAGTTTAGATGTTAAGCATTCAATCCTGGAACTTCAAAGCACAAGGTTGAGCCTCCACACCATTTACCATCCCCAGCCCCATAAGCTTATTCAAGGGCTTTTATTGCCCATTGCTAACTGTGTCAAAACTAAGTTTCCTTTCTCTCCTCTCTCCCCACGGGATATGTCTTCCTTCAAGAATTTCTAGGAAGAGTATCTAGGTGAGTTACCCTTTTATACCTGTGACAGTTACATTTACGCTCCAAAACACCATCTTTTCCTGTCCTCAATGTTTGACACCATTACTATACATCAACTATTGTTTAACATCCTTAAGTTTTGTGCTATTTTTGAGAATCCATTATTTTAGAAATTATCATTTTCTGAAAGACAAACTACATTTTATTCTTTGAATAAAGAAAATATCCAATAATTTAATGCTCAAATATTCAAAGTTAATATATTTTCTGGTCTCTTTGGTGAGTACACACTCTCTGTGGTTCTACATTGTACAAGTGAAACATTAGAGAAACATATTTATTTAAAAATTAATTAAATACTTCAATATTTGTGGATGGTTGAAAATGTAATAGCAAAAATTAAAACAAACAGAAGTTGAAAGAATAAACTAATTTAAAAGCATAAGAAGTTTTAATGAATATTTGTAATGCAATAAGGGACAAATATTATCTAAGGGCAGAGAGAGAGAGAGAGAGAGAGAGAGAGAGAGAGAGAGAGAGA
>JAJEJO010004869.1:903855-929973 GCA_020662805.1 Glaucomys volans | reverse complement strand
AGAGAGAGAGAGAGAGAGAGAGAGAGAGAGAGAGAGAGAGAGAAAAGAAAAAGAAAAAATTCCAGCTTAGATGAGGATCCCTTCTTCTGGATCACAAAGTAAGGTACATCAGGGTCACTCAGCTCTGGATATTCCTTAGACATCAGAATGAATATGAAGGCCTGAATATGAAGGAGAAAAATTTTGCAGATGAACTAACATGGAATTTTGATGCTAGGATAGGCCATGAATAGAGTCAATGGATAGAGCGTGCCATTTGCCACTGAGAGGACAAAGTCTATTCCACTTGTAAAGCGGTCCTCCTCAGCCCATGCTTTTCCTCATTCTTCAAATGCATCTTCCACAGCTGCAGTTTCAGATGTCAGAGTGAATAGTGTTCTTTAACAATTTAGAACAGTATGTGACGATCTCAGCTTCCTCTGGGTTTAGCAGAAAAAACACCTGAAAACAAAACATTTGCCCTCCTCTTTAACTTCGTCACGGTTTTTGGAGCCCCTTCTAATCTAGCATCTACAGCTAAGAACATTCTTCTAACAGTAATTCACCCATTCTTATTTTATACTTATACTTTAGAAAAACAACAAAATATTAGCTTTCATTTTTTATTTTCTTTGTCCAAATATAAATTACTCATTTATTGCTTCTTTAGATGGAATTGGCAAAATCAATCTCATTCAATATTTTGTAAGGGGTTGCTTACAAAGGATGAGTTCTACCAGCTGACCCTTCCCTCACCTTAGTGCCCACTATACTAGTATCCTCTTCCTCTCTAGTGCCTGAGATTCCTAAAGGTAGAAAAAAAATCATCAGAAGTATCCTACTATAGTGCCAATTGTTAACTGGTATTCAAGAAAGAATTTTAAGGGGGTCTTCCCTAATACAGTAATACAAAAGTTTACTTTTTAAAGGTTAATAAAAAAAGTCCTTCATAGAATTGTCCTGCCTTGGGAACAGGTAGTGACAACAAGATACATAAAGCAAAATATAACTGCAATGTTCCTTGGCTTCCAGTTCCAAATTAGTTCATGTTAATGCTAAAACCTAAATTATGATGACTCCAAGCTCCCATTGGAGAGTGGCAAGCAAGCTCTTCAGCAGAGCACAAGAGGCACCCTCTGGAGCTTAAGCTCGTACTGAACTTAGTTCAGCTACCCTCTGTTCCCAAGGGCAATCTCATTGGTCTCTTCTGCACACAGATGACCTTTATCATGCTATCTAATCCTATGTCAGTGAGAACTCACATCTCACTGCAATTCCATTGGGCCACTCAAGAAACAAAATATTCCTGTAGATTAAGGCAAAGCAAACAGAGAATGCCATTCTTGATGTTCACACTCAAAAGCATCAAGAGTGTATTTTCCTGAGCCTGTCATTCTTTGTACATGCAGAGAACCATTTTACCCTCAGGTACTTGTAGTAAAACAACACAAAATTGAGAAAATTCTGGAATTATTTGTCCTGTTGATCTCAGAACCACCTAAACACCTCCCCCACCCTTTCCCCTCTATGATTTATCCTTCTTCCTTTGTGATGAATATCCTCTTGGACATTCTGCTTTGCAGAACTCTCTATTTCATGGCTGCTAGCTCCCCTTTCCATCTCAAGTTTCCCAGCAAATTTTATGTATCTGAACTTTAGTTAGAGAGAGGTACAACTTATTTTCTCCATTTAGGAAGCTCCATTGGAACTCTAAACTGAAGTGGGTATGGACAGATGCTTAATTTTGAAAGAAGAGGTGTTAGCTAGCTTCACATGCCTATCTGAGTCCCAGATGGCACCCCATTTCCATATCCACTGAATGGTCTTTAGAGAAACAGTATTAGAGATGAAGAAAATGACACCCATAGCAACATAACTTTTCAATCTCATAAATATTAGTTACCGACAGAATCCAATGTCATCTCCACTTTACTTGATCCCTCTGAATAAATTCACATGAAGGGTAAGGAGCAAAACAGGAACAAGGCGGAACTCAGAAGGGAAAGTGTATGTAAGTTAGTTTAAAGCAAACAAACAAACAAACAAACCAGCAATCAATTATGAGATCAGTTTCTTTCAAACTTTTAAACGGGGGAAAATAGTAGCATATGGAAGAAAAATTGTTCCTACTTCAGAAAAATTTTATTCATCCATTAAAATAAATAAATCAAGGACACAAAAGAGAAATTTACTTGTTTCCATTTTTAAAATGTCAGTGGATTGGTATAGGCACAATTAAAGTCACTGCTTTTCCACAACATGGTTTTATTTTATCATGGAACTTCATCAAACATTACCAGGGTCAAAGTTTGGCTTTTATAGTACACAAGTCAAAATTTACTTCAAAAAGCAAGGAAGGAATATATGCTCCTGTAAATGTTATTTTTGTATCACTGTAATCATGACTTATTTCAGTCTTTTTCATTTACGTTTTTGTCTTGTAGCTTCTACTTCTTTTATAATGATTATGGTTTCTTTTTTTTGAGCCTGGATCCCTGTCCTTTTACTGGTGCTTCAAAAATATTTCTATAGACTCATGCAAAGGAAAAGACAAACAGTGCAAGATGTGGTGGCCATATTCATTTTGACTGAAAGGATGAGAAACACAATTCAAAAAAGTGGTACTATAAAAAAGATGATAGAATAAAAACTTCTCATGTAATGGAACCCAAATTCTCAACAATGACAATGGTTGAGAACAACAGGAATGGGACTTAGTGAGCATTTGCTCTAAAGTGATTTCAGTGTAGTGGCTACCCTGACACCTGCGTGAAAATAGCTTCTCTGTCCCCACAAAACGTGAATTTGTGCTGTCCTCTAAAATTATATTAATTCACTGCACTCTGTGGACAATAGACTCATGTGTTGCAGACTGAAAAAGAAGATTGATATATTTAGGGAGGGAAAAGGTCTAATTTTGTATTTTTCTTCCTAATCAAACCAATTACACATCACTATTTGATTGAGTTATTATTCTTCTATCCTTCCTTACTTAATAAATCATTTATAACCCATAAAGTAAATAATAATTCATGAAATATCTGATTTTAAAAACAACTGAAGCAGCTTAAAAAAGAAAAATAAGTATTTTTAGATCAACTAAAACAACTAAAAAAGGGCAAATAAATATGTGTAAATCCATATTCAGACATAATTTGCATGCACATTTATAAACACAACTATTTATATATAATATGCTAAATGTCTATGTACAAATATAAATGCAAGAATGGATACAATTATATGGCTATCAACCCGTAAAACATTCAGTGCACATTATACTTTGTGGAATATATTTTGCCTGGATGAGTTGAGACAGATTGTATAATAAAATGAACATGGCAAAAGTGGGTTTTAAGTCAGGAAACAGAACAGTAAAGCAATTTCCTGAGTTATTTAAATGCTTTCAAAGAGAAATGTCATTACATACTTGAGTTACACTGGCATATAATTACATGAGCGTCACAAATAACAATGTCTTACTAAGAAAAACAGAAGTTATTATAGAAAAATTATTTCTCATCCTAAATCTTCATTTTAAGCTCAGGTAAATAAAAACAAATGGATTTGCATGCATTAAAATTAATTCTAGTCATTAAATCAATTATTCAAAAAATTTGTTTCTAATTACATTTTTAAAAATCCTCTTTATCCTTAATAATATTGTTTGTGAAACAGCAATATTTAGGGGTAGACTCAAATAATATTTTATTTTTAATTATAATATTTATAAAGAAGGTACTAAAGCCATAGATTACATTTTTAAAAGCATTCATTTTTGTGTGTTAAAATTAGACATTTGATAGAATGCCAAGAAATTTGTTTTGTAGTTATAAATGATAGATGTTAGAAATAGCAAGTGCATATTTTCCTACTCTAATTGACAATGAAGATATAGATAGCCTATAAAATCATAACTTTATTTGAATTCATAGGGAGCTCAGGCCACAAGGTAACCAAATAAAGTGGTTTCTTATGGGTAAAAAATCACCTGAATAGGGGCAGAATATATATAATTGCTTTACCCTTTAGAAAAGTAAAGTCATAAAAATAGTAAGAGGAAAATTTAGTAAACTCTTAAAGACAATTGCAGACTAGAATGTGACTTCCTTGGGAACTAATACTGTTAATCCAAAAATCTTGGGAGTCCCAGATACAAAAGAGTCAATACCCAATCACTGCCTTTTTTCTACTGATTTTCACTGGGTGATCATAAGAAACAGTGGGCATGGCAAAGGCATAAGAAAACCCCCCTCACTGGTGCACAGAAGGTGTTTTGTTTTGTTTTGTTTTTGTTTGTTTGTTTGTTTTCCCAAAAAGCAATAGCCATTTGGTTCTCTGGAAGTTAAAAGAAGCCCTCTTTTCTATAGACAAAGGCAAAGATCACTGCTTTTGCAATGGAAATAGAAGTAATAGAAATAAAAGTCATCTGTTACAAAAGTTGTCTACTGCTAAAGGAGAGGTAGAAATAAAGCCATCTTCTTCTGCAGGAAAAGTAGGAAACAAAGAGACCTGGACCCTCTATTCATAAAAAGATGTCTTAGACTGCTGGGAGACAATGTGACACAGACCCAGACCAGTTACAGGACAGCCACTGGTGCATAGCAATACTGAGAGAACTCCACCACTGAGATTATGGCTAGAGCAAGAGAATCAATTCTCAACTCCCACCCTGACCATGAACTTTGCACATTATAATCATCAATATCAGTAGACTACTGGGGACAAATGAAGACAAAGAGAGATCCCTCCCCGGTACAGGTATACAAACCCTGCTAAAAGCTGAATATGGAGCATGGAGCAGATAAACTAAGATAAACCCTCTAGGATTCCAGGGTTCACACTATGAAGGAAGCCTCAACACACCACTGAAATAAAATATTGGTAGTTACAGCATCCGCTAAACTCAACGCCAGCTCAACGATTGATCAGACTGGTTTTGATCCCCATCAAATGGCATGGTAGAAGTATGTGTATGCCTATTTTAGGAGCATAACTACTATTTATCTCTGCCTCCAAAATTCTGCTCTACTCAACATTTATCATGCAGTCAAAATGTATTATGAGACACACAAAACAATAGCAGTGACAAAAATGACCCATTGTCAAGAGAATAAACAGTCAACAGAAAGAGAAAAAGCATACTCAAAACTTGGGACCACCAGAGAGATACTTTGAAATAACCATAAGTCTGGTAATGATTCTAAAGGTAAAGATAAATAATGAGTATGAAGAGTGGTGAATTTGAATAGATTAAGGCCAGGAAACTATGAAAATAGATGATATAGATGTGTACAAAAAACAACCCAAACACACATAGACACAGAGTATTGGAAATAGGAAAATCCCTTCAGTAAACTTAAAAACAGATGAGGTACAGTAGAACAAACATCTGGTAGGACTGAAAATGGGTCCACGAAACCATACAAACTAACATGTATAGAGGAAAAGAGAAGGTTTTTCAATTGTCTTTCTATCTCTGTGACAGGATAAAAAACATTCAAAAATGCATAGCATTGTGGATCCAGAGGGAGAAGAAATAGGAAACAGACCAAAGAAGAGTAGATAATGGCTGAGAACTTTCCAAATTGAATTAAATGGAAGAAAACCCAAACCATACATGCATTTAAGAATCTCAGAGAACTCCAACATTAAAAATAACACACATACACACAAATGTGCTAGAATCCATGAGAAAGACAAAATGTTTAAAGGGAAAATATAAATATTTTTAAAGAGGTAATGTCAACATCATCAGACATCTCTCTGAAAATTAGATAGCATTTTGAATGTAGTAAAAAATTAAGTGATGTTTTTTACATAATGAAAGATGAAACTGTCAACCTATACATCTAAAAAATAAATATTTTGGAAATGGTGGCAAAATAAAGAGTTTTTCAGAAAAACAGAAAATGAGAAAATTGTTGGCATTAGTTATAAAATACAAGAATTGTAAAAGTGTTTTTCAGCAAAAAAGAATATTACAGATGGAAATTTGTTTCTAAACAAATAACAAAATCAAGAAATTATAAAAATATAGGCAGATACAAAACATTTTCTTAGATCTAAGGTTGGGGAGTCCCCACAGTATTGTGGGCTTTATCTTCAGGTACCTCACCTGTTTCTCACTGTGAAGTTCTAGAAATTTTCTCTTCATTGCTCTGATAGGTGGTAGGGAATAAATAACACATAAGCCAAAGAAATGACAAAAGAAAAGAAGGGAAACATAATATCCAATATCAAGAAGAATGGAAAAAACTTCATGTTTCTATGGACATTAGAAATGATATGAAGGAAATATTACAAACAATTTATGATAATAAATTTGAAAACTTAAATAGACAAATTTCTAGAAATTATAATCTACCAAAACTCAGTGAAAAAAATTAAAATCTTGAAATCAATTAAAACTTTTGAATATTTCAATTGAATTTTTAATTTAAAAATTCTCCATAAAGAACACTTCAGTCCCAGATGTCTTCTGTAGTGAATTCTACCAAATGTTTCAGGGTACAAGGGAATCAGTCTATGTAGGTTCTTCTAGAAAATGGTTGGTAATACATTCTAACTAATTTTACCATTTTGTGTTGTAATCAAAGCAAAAAATTCATGAGGAAGAAAACTAGGGACTAATAGATTTCTTAAACACAGAAAACAATTTGTTGGGGCTGGGAATATAACTCAGTTTGTAGAGTACTTGCCAGTCAAGCACAAGGCTCTGGATTCAATCCCCAGCAATGCCAAATTAATTAATTAATTCATAATTAATTTACAAAACATTTTGTTAACAATATATTGATACATTAATCCAGAAAATGAAATTTATCCTTGAAATGCAAGATTGATCCAACATGCATAAGTTAAGCAATATAAACCATCATAGTAACAAAGACTCATTAATATGAATAGATTCCAGAAAAGCATTCAACAAAATTAAGCAGCCACGCATGATTTTAAAACAAAGCTATTAGCAAACTAGAAATATGAGAAAATTTCCTCACCCTGACATACAACCTATAGTTAGCCCCCATGTGACAGAAAATAGCTGAATTTCTTTCTCCTAGGCTCAGGAACAGGGTAAAAATCACTGATCTCACCATTCTGTTCAATATTTTACTGGAAATCCTAAAAAGTACAATAAGTCAAAAAAAGGAAATAACATCATACAAGTGGAAATGAAAGTAAAACTTCCACTAATTGAAGATTTTATATAACTAAATAGATATTCCTCAGGAGCACACTCTGCTAGAAATAAGAAGTGAGTTTAGGAAGGTAGCAGGACACAATTCTAAATTTAATTCTAAATTTAATTGTAGACTAATTCAATCTGGGTAATTAATGTTTCCATTTCCTTTTCAGTAATTTGTGCTGGTATACATTCATTGAACTCATACTATACCTCAAAAATCTGTAAAACTACTACATGTTAATAATTTTTAAAGTCCGTGATGGAAATGCGAATTACCCTGATTTGAGTATTACATATTGGATATCTGTATCAAATTATCAGACTGTTCTATAAATATTAAATATTTATATATAAGTATTAAAATATATATAAATATTAAAATAATAATGATTAGTAAAAATAATTAAAGAAAAAACGTGTTTAGAGGTTATACATGTCTTGCTAATGTAATGAAATAGTTATACTTTAAGACATTGTTAATTTACTTGTTGTTGTTTACCAAATGATGCTGTTACAACTAAGACTAAAGCAACTTAATTTTTAAAATATTAAAGCACTTTTACATGTTAGTGAGAAATTGTAATTAAGAAACTAAATTCTTATTAGAATAGCTTCAAGTTATGAAATGGTTTGATATAATGATATTGATGATGATGATGATAATGATGATGATGATGTATGCAAGACCAATACAATGAAAACTACAGATCATGACTGAAAGAAATTAATGAAGAGTCAGTCAAATGGAGAACTTTATCATGTTGATGAATTGAATGATTTAGTGGTATTAAGATGTCCATACCTGTGTGTTGACTTGTAGATTTAATGCAATTCCAATCGCATGTTATGACTGCAGTTATGTAAATAATCAAATCAAGTTACAATTTTAGAAATTTGTGTTTGAAAACAGGATAGAGGTTACTCTGTGGTTACACTGATTGAAGTAGGAGATGCAAGGCAGGCATGTAGGTTGCTGATAGTATTCTTTTTTTGATTTGCTGCTGTTTACAAGGGTATATTTGCTTTACTAAAATGCATCAAGGGCTGGGGATACAGCTCAGTTGGTAGAGTGCTTGCCTCATAAGCACAAGGCCCTGCGTTTTAATCCCCAGCACTGCAAAAAGAAAAAAAAAAAAAAAAGAAAAGAAAAGAAAAGAAAAAGAAAAATGCATTGAGTCTGACACCTGAGTTATGCATATCTCTGAATGTGTATTATTCTTTCAAAAGCATTCTTCAAAAATAAAAGAATTAGGCTCTTGAAGATGGCGGACTGGCAGCAGTTTGCGTTCCCTGTCACTCCATAACTCAGGATTCAAGCAGAGGAAAATCTTTTTCTTTGTGAGACAATCTATGCTCCTCATCAATCCCCTGCTGTTTACCCCATTTGTCTACCTCCATCACCTATAGTCTGCCAGCATATCAACTACATTTTGAGTGCAGATTACTCACTGACCGCTGCCTATCATCTGCCATTTGCCTGTTTGCCTGCCTCTGGCCTGCCCATTGCCTGACTTTCACCACCCATCACCCACTGATCAAGATCCACCTGCTGATCATCCGCTGGTAGCCTGTAGACTGCCTGCAGACCGTCAGTGGATCATCAGCTGCATGCTATTGCCTGGAAGCTCACTGTCACAGTACCCTCAGGTTTGGTTCTGTGTGGCTGCTGCCATTTTGGGAAAAGAACCAGGACCTGCAGGACCCCGGGGCCAATTGACCAAGCCCTGCCTACAGGACCCTCGGCCTGACTGACCAACCCCACCGACAGAGGCCTGGGCCCTAATGACTGCACCCCACACAGACTGGGCACCCACACCCTGCTGTACAGCTCCCCATTTGCCAACATGTTTGGAAGCCCGTGCAGCCATCTTGGATTATCCTGGAAGTGGAAACTGTCATTAGGTGGGACAAATCCCATCCTGAGACTCCTGCTGGAGAATGGAAGCTCATTGTCAGGTACCTCTCATGCCTCAGGCTACTTAAGACTGGGAGGTTTGAATAGCATATGATGGTTATAGTGCAGCTTTATTTCCCCTCCTTTTTGAAAATTTTTAAGTTTTTATTTCGTTATTTTTCTTGCTATTTTCCTTTGTTTACCCGTTTCCTCAGAGTCTCTTTTTCCCTTTCCCATCCTAACAACAAATTTCTTTTGACTACATTTTCACTCTTCCTATGATCTAGAACTTCTTTATCCTCTTTTCTTATCCCATTAACAGTTACATCTTACACCCCTCCCCATCCTCTTTGTACTCCATTAGAAACAGCTGTCCACATTGCAAGTCTATTTACCATGCTGTAGATAATAATTGAACTTATTCTCTCTGTTTATTATGACAATATTGTTAATGTCTTCATAGGGGCTATTTGGTTTATGGCTGCCTATTATCTGTACTGGATGTTACTAATATTGATCTCCCCCTTAAAGAAAAGGTTTTGGAAACCTGCAGGGTCACTATAAGTCTATAGGGCAGAAACTGCAATTGCTAGAGGGGAAGATCTGCATTGCTAGAGGGGAAGATACATGAACAACATGAAAAATCAAGGGAAGAAAGTGTTCCAAACAAACCAAGATTCTGCACTAATAGAAACCTATGACAGCATGGTAGAAGAAATGCCAGAAACAGAGATCAGAATATATATGATTACAATAATTCACAAAGCAAAGGATGAGGTAAGAGAAAATGCAGACAATGGTTGATCACTCCAATAAGCAGTCAAAAGAGCAACTTCAGGAAGCAAAAGATCACCTCAACAAAGAGAGATTCTGAAAAAGAACCAAACAGAAATCTTTGAAATGAAAGAAACAATAAACCAAATAAAAAACTCAGTGGGAGGCATCATCAACAGACTAGATCACTTGGAAGACAGACCTCAGACAATGAAGACAAAATATCAAATCTTGAAAATAAAGTTGCCCAAACAGAGAAGATGGTAAGAAATCATGAACAGAAGCTCCAAGAACTATGGGATATCATGAAAAGGCCAAATTTAAGAAATACCAGGATTGAAGAAGACACAGAGATACAAACTAAAGGAATGAACAACCTATTTAATGAAATAATATCAGAAAGTTTCCCAAACCTGAAGAATGAAATGTAACTTCAACTCCAAAAGGCTTACAGAATACCAAATGCACAAAATTACAGCAGATCCACACCAAGACACATTATGATGAAAATGCCTAACACACAAAATGAAGATAGGATTTTAAAGGCTATGAGAGAAAAGCATTAGATTACATAGAGAGGGAAACCAATATGGATATCAGCAGGTTTCTCAGCCCAGACCCTAAAAGCTAAAAGAGCTTGGAACAACATATTTCAAGCTCTGAAAGAAAATGGTTGCCAACCAAGAATCTTATATCCAGCAAAACTAACCTTCAGATTTGAAGATGAAATAAAATCCTTCCATAACAACCAAAAGTTAAAAGAATTTACACATAGAAAGCCTGTGCTACAGAATATTCTCAGCAAAATATTCCATGAGGAAGAAACGAAAAACAACAATGTAAGTCAGCAAAGGGAGGAACTACCCTAAAGGAAAAGTCAATCAAAGGAGAAATAAGTTAAAAACCAAAACTAAGTCAAAATGACTGGGAATACAAATCATATCTCAATAATAACCCTGAACGTTAATGGCCTAAACTCATCAATCAAAAGACATAGACTGGCAGATTAGATTAAAAAGACAGACCCAACAATATGCTGCCTTCAAAAGACTCATCTCACAGAGAAAACATCCACCGAATAAAGGTGAAAGGATGGGAAATAACCTACCACACACATTACCACAGTAAAAAAGCAGGGGTTTCCATCCTTTTATCAGATAAAGAAGACTTCAAGCCAAAGTTAGTCAGAAGGATAAAAAAGGTCACTTCATACTGCTTAAAGGAACCATAAGTCAGGAAGACATAATGATCATAAATATTTATGCCCCAAACAATGGCCCATCCATGTACATCAAACAAATCCTTCTCAATTACAGGAATCAAATAGACCACAACACAATAATTCTGGGTGATTTTGACACAACACTGTCACCGCTGGATAGATCTTCCAAACAAAAACTGAACAAAGAAACCATAGAACTCAATAACACAATAAATAACTTAGACTTAACAGACATATATAGAATATTCCATCCATCAAAAAACGAATACACTTTCTTCTCAGCAGCTCATGGTTCTTTCTCTAAAATAGACCATATGTTATGCCACAAATCAGCCCTCCATAAATGCAAAAATATAGAGATACTACCTGTATTCTATCAGATCATAAAGGAATGAAATTAGAAATCAATTACAAAATTAAAAAAACTACTCCAACACCTGGTGACTAAATAGTATGCTATTGAATGAAGCATGGATAATAGAAAATATCAAGAAGGAGATAAAAAACGTTCTTAGAGGTAAATGAGAATGACTATGCAACATATCAAAATCTCTGGGACACTATGAAAGCAGTACTAAGAGGAAAATTCATTGCATTGAGTGCATTCAAGAGAAGATTAAAAAGTCAACAACTAAATGACCTAACATTACATCCCAAAGACCTAGAAAAAGAAGAACAGAACCACACCAAAAGTAGTAGAAGACAGGAAATAATTGAAAGCAGAGGTGAAATCAATGAAATTGAAACAAAAGAAATAACTCAAAAAATTGACAAAACGAAAAGTTGGTTCTTTGAAAAAGTAAACAAAATAGATAAACCCTTAGCCACATTAAAAAAGAGAAGGAGCAAGAAAACTCAAATTACCAAAATTCATGATGAAAAAGGAAATATCATGACAGACACCATTGAAATACAAAACATAATTAGAAGCTACTTTGAAAATCTGTACTCCAACAAAATAGAAAATCCTGAAGACATCAACAAACTTGTAGAGACAAATGATCCTCCCAAACTGAACCAGGAGGACATACACAATTTAAACAAATTGATTTCAAGCAATGAAATAGAGGAAGTCATCAAAAGCCTACCAATCAAGAAAAGTCCAGGACCAGATGGATTCTCAGCTGAGTTCTACAGCACTTTCAAAGAAGAATTTATGCCAATACTCCTGAAAATATTTCATGAAATGGAAAAGGAGGGAACCCTTCCAAATTCACTCTATGAAGCTAGTATGAGACCAAAACCAGACATAGACTAATCTAGGAAAGAAAACTTTAGACCAATATCTCTGATGAATGTAGATGCAAAAATCCTTAACAAAATCCTGCAAATTGCTTACAAAAACATATTAAGAAGATAGTGTACCACATCAAGTAGGGTTTATCCCAGGGATGCAAGGTTGGTTCAACATCCAGAAATCAATAAATGTAATTCATCATATCAGTAGACTTAAGGTTAAGAATCATATGATTATTTCAATAGATGCAGAGAAAGCATTTGACAAAATACAACACACCTTCATGCTCAA
Source organism: Glaucomys volans (assembly GCA_020662805.1). Classification (NCBI taxonomy): domain Eukaryota; kingdom Metazoa; phylum Chordata; class Mammalia; order Rodentia; family Sciuridae; genus Glaucomys; species Glaucomys volans. The sequence goes on along the minus strand of JAJEJO010004869.1, from coordinate 917,387 downwards.
AACGTTAGGAAAAATAGGAATGGTAGGAACATACCTCAACATTATAAAGGTTATTTATGGTAAGCCCACAACCAACATCATTCTTAATGGAGAAAAACTGAAAGCATTCCCTCTACAAACTGTAACAAGACAGGGATACCCACTATCACCACTTCTATTCAACATCCTGCTTGAAATACTAGCCAGAGCAATTAGACCACAGAAATTAAAGAAATATGAATAGGAAAAGAAGAGTTCAAGACGTCACTATTAGCTGATGACATGATTCTGTATTTAGAAGATTCAAAAATTTCCACCAGGAAATCTCTAGACCCAATTAATGAATTCAGCAAAATATCAGGATATAAAATAAACACACATAAATCTAGTGCATTTATATACATAAATGATGAATCTTTTGAAAGAGAAATGAGGAAAACAACCCCATTCACAATAGCCTCATAAAAAATAAAATAAAATACTTGGAAATCAAAATAACAAAAGAGTGAAAGACCTCTACAATGAAAATTACAGAACATTAAAGAAAAAAAATTGAGGAAGACCTTAGAAGATTGAAAGATCTCCCAAGTTCTTGGATAGGCAAAATTAATATAATCAAAATGGCCATACTTTCAAAGGCCCTATACCAATTTAATGCAATTCCAATTAAAATCCCAATGACAGTCCTCATAGAAATAGAGAAGGCAATCATGACATTCATTTGGAAGAACAAAAGACTAAGAATAGCCAAAGCAATCCTGGGCAGGAAGAGAGATGCTGGAGGTTTCACAATACCAGACCTTAAACTCTACTATAGAGCAACAGTAACAGAAATGGCATGGTATTGGTACCAAAATAGACAGTTAGACCAAAGGTACAGAATAGAAGACACAGAGCCAAACCCACGTAAGTACAGTTATCTCATACTAGACAAAGATGCCAAAAACATGCATTGGAGAAAAGAGAGCCTCTTCAACAAACGGTGCTGGCAAAACTGGAAATCTATATGCAGTAAAATGAAATTAAAACCCTAGATCTCACCCTGTACAAAACTCAACTCAAAATGGATCAAGGATCTAGGAATCAGACCTGAGACCCTTGACCAAATAGAAGAAAAAGTAGGCCCAAATCTTCATCATGTAAGCTTAGGACCAGACTTCCTTAACATGACCCCCAGAGCTCAAGAAATAAAAGCAAGAATCAATAAATGGGATGGATTCAAACTAAAAAGCTTTTTGTCTGCAAAGGAAACAATCAATAATGTGAAAAGAGAGCTACAGAGTGGGAAAAAATCTTTTCCACACGCACCTCAGACAGAGCACTGATTTCCAAAATTTATAAAGAACTTAAAAATCTTTACACCAAAAATACAAACAACCCAATCAATAAATGGGCTAAGGAACTGGGCAGAAACTTCACAGAAGAAGGTATACAGGTGATCACCAAATATATGAAAAAGTGTTCATCATCTCTAGTAATTAGAGAAATGCAAATTAAAACTACCCTAAGATTTCATCTAACGTCAATTAGAATGGCTATTATCAGGAATACAAGCAATAATAATTGTTGACATGGATGTGGGGACAAAGGAATACTCATACATTGATGGTGGAGTTGCAAATTGGTGCAGCCACTCTGGAAAGCAGTATGAAGATTCCTCAGAAAACTTGGAATGGACCTACCATTTGACCCAGCCATCCCACTCCTTGGTTTATACCCAAAGGACTTAAAATCAGCAAAGTATAGAGATGCAGCCACATCAATGTTCAGAGCTGCTCAGTTCACAATAGCTAGATTGTGGAACCAACCTACATGCCCTTCAATTGATGAATGGATAAAGAAACTGTGGTATATATACACAATGGATTATTACTCAGCCATAAAGAAGAAAAAAATTATGGCATTTGCTAGTAAATGAGTGGAGTTGGAGAATATCATGCTAAGGGAAATAAGCCAGGCCCAAAAAAACCAAAGGCCAAATGTTGTCTCTGATAAGTGGATGATGATACATAATGTGGGGGGTGGCGGGCAGGACAAGAGAAGGAAGGAGGAACTTTGGGATGATATAGAGGAAAATGAGGCAGGAGTGGGTGAGGAAGGAAAGAGTAGACTGAGACAGTATATGTAAGATTACATGAATTATGTGAATCCACATTGAGTACAACTATAGAAATGAAAAGTTGTACCTCATTTGTGTACCAAAAATGTGGAAAAATACTGTCATGCATTAAAAAAAAAATAAAAGAATAAAGAAAGAGAGGAAAAGGAAAGAAAGTCACTGATATTTTACTCCATGAAGTATTTGATTAGCTATTGCATATTATGAAACAAATACTAGAGCTCAAGGAAACAATAGGCAACAGCTCATTTATCTATAAGACAACAAAAACCTGCAATGTTCAGGTCAAATCACTACTTAGCAGAACAAAATGAAAATCTTTCAAATATGCAGTGCTCTTGTTTCCATGGCTATTTAAAAGAATATTTAACTTATCAGTAATTAACATAATTGTGTAGTATTTCTCAGTCAATGCTTGAAATTATTATGATCCACACTCTTAACATATCACAGACTTATGACACACGTAAAAAATCACCCTAAAGCTAAGGTCTGTGGGTTCAATTTTCAGAAAAAAATGAGACAATTCTGAGATTCATTCACATTGATATTTATTTAATATTGTGCATCTAAAAAATTACAGACAGAACTTCAGGCTCGCTGCCTACACATTTATGCAAGAGTTAATGCCATTCAAAGAATGTTTTAATGCCCCAATCTATAGTAACTTTATATTCCATCTGCACCTCAAACATAGTTGTTTCCAATATATTTTCTGATCCTGAAGTTTTTTTTTCCAACTGAAATTAAACCTAATAGAGATTGAGCTTAACTCAGGCCTTATTCTTTGTAATAAACAGTAAAGAAAAGTAAATAAACTTTAAAAAGAGAAAAATTATCATGGTGCAAACCTTACTAAATATTTAACATGGATTATTTCATTGATTATTAAAGCAAAATTGTTATAATTCACTTTTAATACCCTGTAGTAAACAGATTGTTTAGTCCTGAGAAACTTCTTTTAAAGTACAAAAATAATGGACTCATTTCAATTTGAAAGGCACAGAGTTTGCAGTACAGGTTATGCAACTAAAATCATCATTAGCTAAGTAAGAAGGACATGAAACTAGAAATTTTCAATTTTAAGTATTTCATTAAAATAAGATGTTGAATATATATAGTTAGAAACTAATTTTTCAAATAGATATTGTAGGGAAAGGACTCTTTTTCAATCCCTATCATTGTGCTTAAACAACACTCCCTTTTATCTGAGGAAAGAGAATATACGTGATTCTTTGAATTCGAATGATTGATTGGCCAAAGGTGCATTAATGAAGGAGTTTAAGTCATCCTGTGTACATACAGGTTATGTTCTGTTTGGCAGGAAGAGAGCTTTTGGTGATAATTGGCAGGGGGGCACATAACTAATATAAAACTCTATGACTATAGACAAATTGTAAAATTCTCTGTGTCTCATTATTCTCATCTGTAAAATGGGGATGATATTGAGGTTATGGGGAAGATAAACAAATCATATAAATCCCTAACTAACTAATGCTCAGCAGGGTAAGCATCCAATATTGGATATTATTATTAATACTACTACTTAGTGGGCATAACATTCTCACTTTAGCCCAGTTTATTTAAGAGTTCTGAGGTGAATCATGGGGATTTAGCCTTATTAATAATGAATTGATCCAATAATTCTTTTGCCACTCTTCAAAGTTGTAAATATGTCCCTTGAGACTTTAATAGGAGAGTAATGATCCTGGCAGGATTGTGTATTTCTGATCTTCCCAAACATCTATCAGTTCCTCAAATACCACTAAATCCCCCAAAAGATAGTATGCATATATAATAGGGTCATAAAGCTTTATATCCTGAAGTCTACCACAATTTCTTAGCTATTGCACCTAAGGAAGATTTTTTTCATCTTATCAATATTATAATTTTTTTCTTATAGAATGCACATAAAAGTACCTGCCTTTTATGTTTCTGACAGCAGTTGGAAAAGAATCTAGAGTTTGATAAGCACTCACAAATGTAACCTACTTATATTAATAGCATCAGCTGCAGCAAGAGATTTTGACACTTTTTAAAAATAAATATTTCATTTTATACCTATTAAAATCAGAAATATGAATCCAAAGGAGGGTATATAGTTAAAAATTATTGGTAATGAAAGAATCTACATAACATATGCTCACTCTTTGTCAAGGTTAACCTTGGCCATAAAGCATCAATACATCTATAGAGATTTCTGCAGAGTAGTTTCAGAATTTTAGAATCCTTTCCAAATGCACCTGTGTCTGAAAACGCTATGAAATCCATGCTTGTGCCCTACACCATTTACAGCACAAAATGAAACTAAAATGCATTACCAGTTTTGCAGAGTTGTTCTCACTCAAAATGCACTAGAGGTAGAATCTTCAGGTAGCCATAGATGTCACAGAGAGAAGGTGCATTAGAGAAACATTCGGAACTTCCTTACACACACACACACACACACACGTGCACGCACGCGCGCGCGCGCACACACACACACACTTTGCGCTGTTAACTTATATAAAATAGTTGGGATACATGACTTGCAGTAACTACTTAGTAAATATTTGGTGAATGTATAAATTAATGAATGAAGAATGAACAATTTTATAGACACAGTGCTGACAAGTCTTGGGTTAACATTTCCCTTTGTCTGTAGTGTAATAAATTTCTAGCTGATTCAGCATGGCTCCTTTGTTTTGGTGATTTATAATTTATAACAACAAATTAATTAGCAATGTAGTATGTATAATTAAAGTTCTGTTGTAATGTTCTTCAGACATGCGAATGTTTTTATTGTGTTTCCACCATGCCCAAATTTATTGATCACATTAACTTTTTTGCTTATTTTAATAGAAGCAAGCTCAAATCAAATGTGCATGTCTTCTTTTTGTCATCATTCTTAATCCTAAGGCTCATTTCCTACATTAATGTTATAATTAGGTTAACTCAATTTTTAATAGTACTTTATAAACAATGGACCTTGATATTATATTAGATTCTATATAGCGTCTCAGGCAGAAATCTTTTAAATTTATATTGAACATAGTTTATTCATAGCTTCATCCCATGATTGGTGACACAGCAGAAAACAAACTCTGTCCCGTCTTTATCCTGAGACTCTCTTCTTACCCCTGTTTTTAGAGCCCTGTTTCCTGACCAACTTGGACTTCTTAATTCTTGACCATAATCCATATATTTCTTCCATACTTTTTAAGGTTTGGGGGAGCAGTAATAGAGATACATTCTAGCAAAAATAATTTTTAAAAAGTATCATAAGATCTATAAAAATAAATTTACTCAGGTCTCAGAACAGGTGTAATCACAGATTGGAAATGAGGAAATTAATTTTCTCCTTATTGTGTTCTAATGAGAGACAGCATCCTTTCAAACTCCAAATAAACTTATGGTACATATTTTAAGTCACAACATGAAAAACTACTAAAACTGCCTTTATTTCAAATATAGATCTGAACTGTTTTTCATATAGGTATATTTGGCTATGTTTAGTATATTGAATTACAAAGAAAACTTTGAACATATTTTCAAATGTATATTTGACCTCATCTAACACTGTTTTCACAATTTTTAAAATAGATGCTTTTCTTATTTATATGAAAAACAAGAAAATATATATTCTTTTCATCTATATGTATATATTTAATATGCATTATATACACAATGGTGTACAATATGATGATATTTTAGTCATTAACAAAGTGCATAAATATTATAATAGAGCTGAAAAATTCCTATCACCTAGTAACATTGTAGTCATAATAAAGTTGTAGCACAAGGTGTTATTCATGTGTTCAGATGGCAGGGTCTTGGACTCTCCACTTTTGCCTGCTAATGTCCTATGTGAAGGAAAAAGCAGGATTAAAGACTGTCATCTCTGCCTACATTTGCATCCATATTCATTGCTCTGAGTCGCCTTGTAGTCCTTGTATTCCAAGAACAAGGTCCGATCAGATAGACATCTTTGGATGGGTCAAACCTCTCCTGCTGGTAACGACCACTTTGTTATCTGGGAAAGGTCCCACCTGACCAATCCTGAGATGATAGCCAGATCACACCTGATCAAGATCACTTACTTGGACAGCTATGGGAAGTCTCCAGCTATGCAATCCTTCCCAACCCTTGCCCTCATTCCTCTTTCTGTAAAACTTCAAAGCCATAACAGCCCCTCAAATGTAGGGCTAAGGACACGATTCCCTTGTCTTCCTGTGTCTTCCTAATATAGCTACACATATTAAAGTTACCTTCATACTTTTCACCTTAACCTTTTCTGTTTGATTTTTAAGAGAAATAGCCAGATTTGATTTGTTGGATCCCCAGATTCAGGCCTCTGGCCTAGGATTCCAATAACATTCATAGAAATGGTGTAAACAAATTTACTATGCTGACAAGTGTATGAAGGTTAAAACATTTAGATATAACACATGATACTTGGTAATAACAATGGATGACGATGTTACTGGTTTATGTATTTACTACACTATACTTTTTTCATTATTATGAAGTATATTCCTTACACTCAAAACAAAAATCTCCTATAAAACAGTATGCCATGGGATGCCAGCAGCAGCCTTATACTGCTGAGGAGTCATGATAAACGTGAGATGTTTATCTCCTCCTTCCATCAAGAGGCACAGAAAATGATGACCTAGTTTCATGTAAGTGCACTCTGTGAGGTTCACACAACTATATATTACCTAATGACACATTACTCAGAACAAAATCCATTGACACATGACTGTTTATGCCTGTCTTAGTTTATATCATACAGTATGAATAAAGGCATCTCTTATCTGAGGATCCCAAAACATATTCTGGAAGATTAAGTAGGAATATCCACTTAAGAGGTTGTGGGTGGATAATATTTGCTATGCCCAAGTGTGGAAAACTTAAAACTGATAATGCTAGGGAATGTCAAGTTCTTTTTCACTTCTTGCACACAGGTGTTTTAGCAAATAACAAAAGTTATGTTTTAAAAAACTTTAATTTTAGCTTATTTTTGCAAACACTTGTATTAGTGAAAGTTCTCTGGAACAACAAGAGATAGATGAATAGATTTATAAGGAGATTAGTTTGGGCAATTATGGAGGCAGGGAGTTTCTACTACCTGGCGTGTTCAAGCTAGAGGCCTAGGAAAGCCTATGGGAAAGTTCCAGGCCAAATCTGAGGTCCTGCCAGCCAGCCTTATCAATGGCCTAAGTCCCAGTCTGAGGCCAGGAGAAGAATGATTCCTAGCTCAACCAGACAGGCAGAGAATGACTTTAATATGTTTGGGGTTTTATTCAGGCCTTTAATGGTTTGAATGGTGTTTATCATTCAATCTGCTCTACTCAGTTTACCAATTCAGAGGCTAATCTCCTTCAGAAGCACTCTCACAGAAACACCAATAAATAACATTGAACCAAGTATCTGTGCACCGGTATGACCCAGTCAAGTTAACACGTAAAATTATAAACTAAGTAACACTACTTCTCTATAAACTATTACCTTTTTTTCTCCTGACTGCAGACAAGTTCATATGGAGAAAGATATGGCAGCACAATCTTCAATTGTAAATGTAACCATTACAGCTATGTGAGAAAAACTCTGACCTGAGTTCCTTATTCTTCTAACCAAATATGTCAAGTAACTAATTTAAAGTGCTCCAAAATTCATACAATTCATTTGGAGGAAGAGTCACATTTGAAAGGATGTGAATGTTTTCACAATAACTTGAAAATGGAGAGAATTTTCTAAAACAAACAAACAAATCAATGGTTGCTAACATAAAAGGAGAAATTGGGTATCCAACTTGAAATGACTCCATGATATAATTCAAGAACACTCCTTATATTCCAGGCTACATCTTCTTAATGCTTCAGTGATAGTCAGAAATCTCTGAATCTCTAAATCTCAAAAATCAGAATCTTAGAAATCTGCAGAAATTGAGCCTTGCCCCTTCTTCTATTGCCCCACCCAAACCAATCCCTTCTATATTCCCAAGTATAGAGGAAATCTCCTGAAGAATTGTCTTATTGTTGTGTAGAAACACCCACCTATCATTTTTTCGTTTGTTCTAGATCATTGTGATTCTTTTTTTTTTTTTTTTTTTTGCTTCCATTGTCAAGAACTGTTTTGCTAATTCTATCTGGTGGTAAAGCATCTATTTAGGACCTTCAGAAACAAATCCAGTATTTGAGATGAGACTCTTTTAGTACAGTCTGTCCTCAGGGCCCAAGGCTCTGTTTGCATAGGGTTTTTGATTTATGTGATTGGCTGATCTTATTTTTTTTTATTGAACACAAATGGAGTACAGCTATTGTTTCACTGGTTGTACACAAAGTAGAGTCACACCATCTGTGCGCTCATGCATTTACACAGGGCAATGGTATCTGTCACACACTCTGTTATTAATTTTACCCCCCACCCACCCCCACCCCTCCCTTCCCTCTATGCTAGCTATCTTTCCTCCATTCTTGCCGTCTTTCCCCCACACATTATGCATCATCATTCATTTATCAGAGAGACCATTCGGCTTTTGGATTTATGTGATTGGCTGATCTCACTTAGCATAACAGTTTCCAACATCATCCATTTACCTACAAATGTCATAATTTTATTCTTCCTTATAGCTGAGTAATATTCCATTGTGTATATATACCACAGTTTCTTTATCCATTCATCCACTGAAGGGCATCTAGGTTGATTCCATAATCTAGCTATTGTGAACTGAGCAGCTATGAACATTGATGTGGCTGCATCACTGAGGCAATCTGATTTTAAGTCCTTTGGGTATAAGCCAAGGAGTGGGATGGCAGGGTCAAATGGTGGATCCATTCCAAGTTTTCTAAGGAATCTCCACACTGCTTTCCAGAGTGGCTGTACCAACTTGCATTATGCAAGTCAAGCTCAGTTGGTAGAGAGCTTGACTTGCATAGGGTTTTGCTCTTCATTTCTTCTCCCCTGCAGAAAATCCACCTGAACTCCTTCTATCCTATTCTGATCCATGGGTGCTACGGTTTGAATGTCTCCTCCAAAACATGCTAAAACTTAATTATAATTGTAAGAATAATTGCAAGTTAATGAACTCATGAAGTTAGTGTTCAATGGACTAGTGTTGTGGTCACAGGAGTGGATTAGTTATCCCTACAGTGGATCTGTATAAGCCCTGCTCCTCTTTGCTCCCTGTGTCACATGTGCTGCTCTGCCTTTCTGCCATGTCACAACACAGCAAGAAGGAGACTCACCCTTGATTTTGAACTCCCCAACCATGGTATCTGTTTTACCAACAGAAAAATGAACCAAGGCGATGGATAGCCATGATTCAAAATTTATTTTGCTTAACCTTGGATTAGATTAATAAATTCTTATTTAATGATCTGAACCCTTAAATGTAAAATTATCCCATAATTTTTAATGCATTTCTATGAGGTAATGCCTTTTTATGCCTATTTTAATTATTTTAGCTAAATCCATTTTCAGATCCATTTAAGAATTATGTAATAATTTGCAACATTATGCACACATGAGTTAGCATACAAGGATTTTCCAATAACATAAGGTCAGAAAAAAATTACCAAATAGGAATACACAAACAAAAGCAAACTTAAAATAGTCAATAAAGTTACATAGCAAAGAAACTAAGAAGTTGAAAAGGTTAATGATTTTGAAAAATGATATATCTTCATAACATGTTATAAAGATAAAATATAGCAATATTATTTTAGATTTTTAAAAAGCAGATTTCAAGCTATATATTAGAATTACTTGGAAAAAAACTGCTAAAATTTGTATATTCAAACCTGATATGTGGCAATTTCAATTCAGTAGGACTCTGGAGTGGCCTCACCAAGATGGTCATCGTAACTTGAGAAACTTTGTGAGGGATGTTGCTGATCCTGGTTTGCTTGTCTTTTCCTTAGCACCTTTACTGTAATGGGGTTGAGCATACCCTGCTATTTATATGTAACTACATCTGAATGTAATTTCCACCATAAATTTTATGGCTACCTAAGCCAGTAATTTCTTAAGCTACTAACCTCCAATATCAGAATAAAGATCATGTAAATGTGTCTTTCTTCAACTGCTTTTCTTTCTGGGGCTGTAGTCTGTTTCAAGATCAACTGATAGTTGGCAGCATTCAATTCTCATGGCTATAATACTAAAGCCTGTTCTGTTGCTGCTGAGGTGGAAGGAGATTCAGTCCCCAGAGGCCCCTCACAGATCCTGGCCAAGGGGCCTCCAAAGGTCTCCCAAGATTTGAGTATTTCTGATATTTCTGACTTCTATCTCTGACCTTGAGACTGAAATTGAAAAGGTTCACGATTAGGTCAGGCTCATCAGATAATCTCTCTTTTAATTAAACCAAAGTCATTTGATTAGTGACCTAATTATGGAAGAAATATCTGAGGTTCTGCCCTCACTCAAAGGAAGAGGTCTGGATAGGGTGCATATACCAGGGAAAGAGAATCATGGGGACCATACTAGAGTTCTGCCCATCATGGCCATTTATATTGACAGAAGAAGCAATAACTTTACCCACCATCTTTTCCTTTCACAGTGCTTAATTTAGATATCATCATACTGCATTAAATATTTTTATTAACTTTTTGAATTGTCAACTTCATACAAGGACAGAATAAAGCCATCTTTTGATTTATTTATACCCAATAAATTTCAGTAATAACTATGTTTTTTAAAATGTAATTTTTTTGGCCAGATTTTTAAAGTGTTGGTAATTTAAGAGGTGTGTAGCACAGCTTTTCCTCAGCTCTTTGTCATCATAATATTCACAGGCTGGGAATGCAGTTCAGTGATAGAGCACTTCCCTGGCCTGTGCAAGACCCTGCACACACACACACACACACACACACACACAATCTTCAACATGACATTTGTGATACTCAATGTTTTCTAAAGTTTGTGATATAAGAATCCAATATAAATAGTAATATTTACATAATACTTTGCACTTTACAAAACACAAACATACTGTATCTTTATGCTGTAGATAATGTAGTAATATTATATAAATGGAATAACATAAATAGTAACACGACACTGGCATTATAATTATGCAATAATTTAAGGACAAGGAAGCCAGACTCAAAGAGATGAAGTGACTTCCTCAACATTATCCAGATAGTAAATGATGATAACATCAAAAACTAAGGATTTCCCTTTCTAATATCAGTGCTCCAAGTTCAGTAGGATGCATCAAGTCCCAGCAGGGCACTAGAAGGATCCATCATGGGACTTAATGCCTAGAATAATCAAGGTAGCTTTTAAAGGCACCCCACAATACCAGAAACTTAAACACTAAAATGTGATGGCAAAACCAGACCTATCAGTGAAATGAAATTACAAAAACATAATGGTAAGAGACCAATGCCTGGGGAAGGGGTCAGTTCTGCTCCCCTCTCTCTGCCTTTTTCCAGGAAGCCTAATTAACCATGGGCCTCATTAACCTACCTTTTGGATTATCAATAACTGCCCTACGAGTCTGACTACTCTCTGTTAAAATGTAATAAATGTCCGTGAAAAGAGTTGTTTCTTCCTTTTTTTTAAGTAACTATTCTTTATTTTTAGTTGTTGATGGACCTTTATATTTTTTAATTTATTTATATGTAGTGGGAGAATCAAACCCAGTGCCTCACACATGCCAGGTGAGTGTTCTACCACTGAGCCACAACCCCAGCCCTGAGCTGTTTCTTCTTGTGTTTCTGCGAGCAAGGTTTATGTTAAAGACCCTACACAAGGCCTTCAGCCACACAGATTAAGAATTTTTTTTAAAAAAGTCTCAATGATAGGATGGGTCTAAGATGACATCAAATAACCTATGAATATTGTGAGAAACTGTGGATCAGGGCTCAGAATTTGGAGTTTTTGTTTTCCTCTGGGCCTGCCGACATAAAATAGTTTGGAGTTCTCCTCTCCGAGTGCTGCTGACTGCATCTTGACCAATCTGTTTCCTGCAACAAAGAGAATGTGGCCTGGTAAGAAAGGAGAAGTATAGTGCATGATGATAACTGGTAACATGTGTTACGAAAACATAATGTTGCAGCTGACACAGGTCAGTAGTTTAAAAGCTTTGGCAAGCCACGTGCTTAGAGATAGCATTAAAATGTAAAATAAAAAGGTGGTTATAATACACTACGGAAAATATTGTTATGATATACCCTAGCCCATTTACACTGGGAAAGACAGTATAGTAATATAATAGAAACAAAATAAATAATAGTTTTTTTAAATGAGTAAAAAGTATATGTGGGTATTTATAATAAGCATATACATATATATAGTATATACTAATAATTTATAATTTTATTTTTATTTATTATAAAATTAGAATAATATATTTTGCTAAAGCTATTTAGAGTCCAAAATACCATCTTAAAACATAAAAATAAAAATTTATAAATTATCTATTGGACAATTATGAAAGCATAGAGCATACAGTTAAATCTATCAAAACAGGTGTATACTGTTGTATGCCTACTTTTTAAAGTTTTAACTTTTCCTCTCACTGATATGTAGCTTTTTTGAAAAAAAAATGTATGGGTTTCTTTTAATCATTTTTTTTTAGCATAGGAAAAAAGATGTAGACCAACAAGTGCAAAGGTTCCTGGTTAAGAACATTTGACAACTAATCAAATACTTACTTAAAAATATATCAGTGAGCTCCAGGTGAGATTTGGCCGGGAGTGGAGCTGCTTGCAGGCTCCAGCGGGGAATTTATGCCCAGCAGCGCCATTCTACAGCTTCCCTGGTGGAGAGACTCCATCTTCAGCTGTCTGAATCCTCGGACCTAAGGCCACCCCTTCCCGCGGGGACACAGTGCTGCAGCTCCAGGTGAGATTTGGCTGGGAGAGGAGCTGCCTGCCGGCTCCAGCTGGGAATTAGGGCCCATCGGCGCCATTCTCCAGCTTCCCTGGTGGACAGACGCCATCTTCAACTGTCTGAGCCCTTGGACCTAAGCTCAGCCCTTCCCTCGGGGACACGGCACTGCGGGTCCAGATAAAGCAGACTTCAAGCCAAAGTTAGTCAGAAGGGATAAAGAAGGACATTTCATACTGCTTAAAGGAAGCATAAATCAGCAAGACATAACAATCATAAATATTTATGCACCAAACAATGGCGCATCCATGTATGTTAATCAGATCCTTCTCAATTTCAGGAATCAAATAGACCAAACTACAATAATACTCTGAGACTTTAACACTCCTCTCTCACCGATGGACAGATCCTCCAAGCAAAAATTGAACAAAGAAACCATAGGACTCAATGACACAATTGCTAATTTGGACTTAACAGACATATATAGAATATTCCATCCATCAAAAAGCGAATACACTTTCTTCTCAGCAGCTCATGGGTCCTTCTCTAAAATAGACCATATGTTATGCCACAAAGCTACTCTTAGCAAATACAAAAACATAGAGATACTACCTTG
>JAJEJO010004869.1:838413-898855 GCA_020662805.1 Glaucomys volans | reverse complement strand
ACAGGCAACAACAGGTGTTGGCGAGGATGTGGGGAAAAGGGTACACTCATACATTGCTGGTGGGAGTGCAAGTTGGTGCAGCCACTCTGGAAAGTAGTGTGGAGATTCCTAAGAAAACTTGGAATGGATCCACCATTTGACCCTGCTATCCCACTCCTTGGCCTATACCCAAAGGACTTAAAATCAGATTGCTACAGTGATGCAGCCACATCAATGTTCATAGCTGCTCAATTCACAATAGCTACATTATGGAATCAACCTAGATGCCCTTCAGTAGATGAATGGATAAAGAAATTGTGGTATATATACACAATGGAATATTACTCAGCCATAAAGAAGAATAACATTATGGCATTTGTAGGTAAATGGATGATGTTGGAGACTGTTATGCTAAGTGAAATCAGCCAATCCCAAAAATTCAAAGGCCGAATGGTCTCTCTGATAAATGAATGAGGATGCATAATGCGGGGCGGGGGGGGGGGGAGGGTGGCAAGAATGGAGGAAGGATAGATAGCATAGAGGGAAGGGAGGGTGGGGGCGGGGTGGGGGGTAAAAATAGTAACAGAATGTGTGACAGATACCATTGCCCTGTGTACATGTATGAACGCACAGATGGTGTGACTCTACTTTGTGTACAACCAGTGAAACAATAGCTGTACTCCATTTGTGTTCAATGAATCAATAAGTAAATAAAAAAAAAAACAGGAAAACTCTGAAAAAAAAATATTGGTGATTTCTAAGAATGAAATTAAACTATAATAACATATTCAGACAGAATCTTACATCTCCCCAATTATAAATACATTTATTTAAGCTTAAGCCAAATTAAAATACTACTCTGTATTACTATCTTTGCATAATTTCAGAAACAAAGAATAAAACAAAATACAAAAATAAAAAACAAAGGGATTTGAAGAGCTTACCTAAGAGTTTCCCATTTCGCTCCATTAATTTTACCTTTAAAAAGACCACAAATATTTAACTTATAATTTATATAAGCATGCTAAAGAGTTTTGGGATAAAACTTAGTGATATCTGCTATTTCCTCTGAAATAGATAAAACATGATGAATTAATTATTGGGTAGACAGTTTGATAGATGTTTTAGTTAGGTTTTTCTCTGCTGTGACTAAGGACCAGACCAGAACAACTGAAGAGGAGGAAAAGTTTATTTCAGGACTCACAATTTCAGAGTTCTCAATCCACACACTGCAGGCTCCATTCCTCAGGGCTCAAAGTGAAGAAGGACATCATGATGGAAGAAGATGGCAGAAGGGAAGCAGCTCACATGAGGACAGCAGAGAGAGCCACTCTACTCACCAGATACAAATATACACCCCAAAGCCACATCCCCAATGACCACCTCCTCCAGTTACTAGTCAGTTAATCCCATCTTGGGATTAATTCACTGATTGGGTTAAGGCTGTCACAACCCAATTATTTCCTCTCTGAACTTTCTTGCAGTGTCTCACACAAGAGCTTTTAGGGGACACCCTATGTCCAAACTATAACAATAGATGATCTAAAACAAAATGTTGATGGTAGAATCTGAGTAGAGAATAGTAGGTATTCAATGACATTTCTTATAATTTTTTCTAAGTACTTGCTAATGTTCATAATAAAGTGTTGAGATGGATTATGAAGAAGAGAAAGACACTGACATGTACCAGCAAGATGAGTGTCCTTGGGGCATAGAATTTATCAAAGAGCTAAATGGAAAAGCTTGGAAAGTAAAATCATTTACCAAGAAGAAAACTGAGTGCCACTCTTTGAACTTCAAATTATATTCTGTCATCTCCATGAAAATAGCAATTTGCCATGCTCAAATTAGATGAATTCATTTGATATTTTTTTACACTACATACTCCATGTGCTACAATGTACTCCCCATAGGCTAAATCCTAATGCTTTAATATAAAAACAAAAACAAAACAACAACAAAAATAATCATCCCCTGATCAACAGGTACTATGTATGCCAGGGATACAATACACAGGAAAACTAAAAGGTAATGTTTTTGATATTGTGGTGGAGAAAGGATGAGAAATTAAGAAATTCTTTCAACACTCATAGTGAATGTCTTATTTGGAGAGTTTAAGAGAAAAGTTCTGCCTTTGGTGTAAAGATCAGATTGGAAGTCTCTTTAACAGTCCAGGTAAGGAGAAATGCTCATAAAGAATATCAATAGTGCAGTTGGAAAAGGGTACATCTACACATTCAGTATTGCACAGCCAAGTCCTTTTCCACCAAATAATTTAGTGTTCTTTTAAGCTATTTGGTGGGGTAGAGCAGTGTCAGAAACAAAATGATTCCAGGGAAATGAAAACAATATACACATACAATATCATTTACTCAATCAAATAGATGATTTAGTTCTTGGTATTGAGGCTAGATGGTTGAAAATTCCATGTAATGCAATCCAAAGCTTTAAATCACCATGGTAATCCTATCATTCATGCCAGTCTCCCAGATAAATCTTTTTTTTTTTCAATCTGTTTTCTTGAATGAATCAAGTAATTCTGACTTTCTCCATGAACTCTAATCAGGACACAATCTACGTTTATCTAGGGGGAAATCTAGAGCTAGTGAGGCATTTGAGGGAAAACAGACCTGGCTGTAAGCAATCCCCATAGGAAGAGAACATTTCTGCAGTCTAATTCAAAGATGGCATTGTGCATATGTATCTTCAAGAGAAGATTTTCTCTTTGACTTCTCACCCTTAAACCAAATTTCACCTGAAAGAAAAAAAAAATGTCAAGAAGACAGTTTAAATTTTAAGTGAAGAACAGTCAACATTCTTCTAGAAAAGCCAATAACACTTTTTTTCAGAAAGAAAATTCCTAAAAAAATTCAAATTTATAACTGAAAATATAATCGTGTTGAAAATTGAAGCATTCTAGTACGTGTATTTGGCATATTATTATTGTTTTAAGATGTTAAGATTAGGTGATGTCCAAAGGAATTGTGTGTGTGTGTATGTGTGTGTGTGTATGCGCGCGCGTACCCGCGCGCGCGCATTTTTTTTTTTTTAATGGGGGACAGAATCGAAGCAAATTTAACCACTGAGACACATTCCCCATGCTTTTTTTTTTTTTTTTTTTTTTTAATTTTGAGACAAGTTCTCTCTAAATTGCTGAGGCTGGCTTTGAATTTATAATCCTCCTACTTCAGCCTCCCAAACTGCTGGGATTATAGGTGTGCATGACCACTTCTGGCAACAGTAATATATTTTGAATTTGTATTAATTAAGCGAGATTATTTCAGGTAATACTATGAAATATTGATTTATTTGACAGCATCTTAATTTTGAACCACAGTCCTCTACCCATAAATGAAGGAGATTCATTTATAAACAACCAAACTCTCATACTCTTCAGATACATTGATCTCAGGTGCAAGATCTATTCTGGGTCTCAAAACTTTTCCTGCTCAAAAACCGTGAGGGGCCCAAAGTGGTGACCTATTTGCTAATAAAACCCTTTATTAGTCTTCTCTTCCTTAAATCACTTTCTTACTTCCCCACCAATGTTTCCTGGAAGCCCCTCCTAAAGATACTATTTATATGTGAATCTGTCTCATTGTTTTCTTCCCTAGAACCCAATGAAAACAGCCAGATTCCCTAAGCTTATATGCTATCTAGGATCTTTGCTGTCTTAATAAATGAAATGAAACACATTTGTTTTCTTGTGTTTATCTGGTTTTTGGAATAAAATATTGGGTTCATGAATTTTAAAATTATTATTATATAGTTCATAATATGACTTTGCTGTTGAAAACATTTTATCAGTGTATTTAATTTTGTATACATTTTATTTATTTGCGCCTATTGTATTTTTCTTATTCAGTCTTGCCAAAGAGATATTTATCTTTATAAATAACCAGTTTTTAATTTGATTAGTATTTTCTCCAGTTTATTTCACTGATTTTTTAAATATCTTTATTTCTCCTTATTATCATGTTTCTTTATATTTCCTCCATTGAATGCTTAACTCATTTGTTTAAACCATCTGTTTAGATATTTTAATATAATTAAGGTTATAACATCCATGTAAACACCATTCTCTCTCACAGAATGAGATAATATTTGAACATTACATTATTCTAAGTATTTATTGAAGTACACTTATGACTTCTTATCTAAGAATCAGTTAGTAATACACTAGGTTTTTCCCAAAAATAAGACACTTTGTTTATTTATTTAGGTACTGGAGTGCTTAACCACTGAGCCACATCCCTAGCTCTTTTTCGTTTTGCATTTTATTTAGAGACAGGGTCTCACTGAGTTGCTGAGGGCCTCACTAAGTTGCTGAGGCTGGCTTTGAATCTTTGAAACTCCCGTCTCAGCCTCCCGAGACACAGGAATTACAGGCATGTGCCAACACGCCCAACCAAATAACACACTTTAAAAGTATCATCTAAATATTCATTTCTGAATTCATAATTTAGTGAGAGAGGGAAATCTGTAGGATGAGATTTTAGAATATGATGACACTTTTACCACTGATTACATGCTGTATTTTCTAACTTTTCAGTTTATCTTCCTGCCCTATTTTTTAAAAATATCTTTCTGAAAGCACCCAGAAAAACCACTCCAGCCAACGCAGGAACTCATGCAAGAGATATTATTAGCAGGCGAACAGAGTGTAAGGGTGAGAGGGAGAGTGAGAGTGCAGAGTGCAGAGTGCAGAGTGAGAGTGAGAGAGCTTGAGAGTGAGAAAGAGGAAAGAGAGTGAGAGAAAGAAAAAAAGTGAGAGAAAGAAAAGGGTGAGAGTGAAAGAAAGAAAAGAGAGCAAATGGCAGAGGAATTACCCTTAAATAGTGAAAGCCCGTGGTCTAATTGGACCAATGACTGACAAGAAAGTTAATGATCTAAATTAAAAACTGGTATATAGGGAGGGGGCAGAATCAAGGAAGAAATGGCTGCAGCCTTGTTCCTTTCATTTTCAATGGGAAATTATTTTGTTTCTTTAACAGTGACAAAATTTTCCCCACTAATTTAACAAATTTATCCTACTGTTCCAAATATTTTCAGTCTTCCTTTTGCTTTTCTCTGGGATTTCTAATTTCAAGATGTTAATTTTTTTTAACCTTATTTCTCAATACATTGATGCAATTACCTGTTTTCTAAAACAAATTATCACAAAGTTAGTGGCACAGAACAACTCTAAAGGTCAGAAATATGAAATATATTTTGTTGGGCCAGAACCAAGGTGTCATCAGAACCTCATTCAATCTGAGGTCTGAACCTATTTCCAGTTACAGCTTCTAGAGCTGCATTTCTTGAGAGCCTTGTCTCATGGCCCCTTTCTTCATCTTCATAGCCAAGAGATTGTAACAGTGGTTCACTCTATGCTCTGAATATAGCCCTTGCTGCTCTGCCACTGCAATTTATTTTTAAAATGAACATGCCTCTTTCTCTTCCTCTCTCCCTGCCCTTCCCTAATCTCTCCCCACCTGATCTCAGGGGAAACAGGATTACCTTTCTTCCCTATTTTAGGAAGATTTTTCTGTCCTTGAGTACACACCCAACCATAAGAACCATATAATCCAGACTTTCGGGATGATACCAGAAGATCTCAGAAATGACTATCTCCCAAATTAACAAATGAATTTCATCTCCAACAGAGAACTCCTGGAATGTAGCCTTTGAATCACCTCTTTAAAAGCCCCCTGTTCCAGCGCATGGGCCAAATCACAGCCTCTGGGACAGGAATCCCTGCGTTTCTTCTTTGCTAGCAAAGCAATAAAAGTTCTTTTTCCTTTTTCTAAAAACCATGTTCTAGTTCTTGGATTGGCTTTGGGAATGAGGACCGAGCTTTCAGTAACAAGATTAGCCTCCTCAAATGTCTCTGCTTCTCTTGGAACATTTGGGTTCACCCAGATAATCTAGAGTAATCTTACCATTTTAAAACCTTTAATTACATCATATTTGCAAAGTCTTTTTTGTCTACCATGATTGCTTAGGTTTTTTGCTGTTGTTGTTTTGTTTTGCTTTTCTTTTATATCCTGATTTCTGGGAAAATCTCATTCTTTAAGTTCACTAAATTTGTTCTTTGGCTTTATCCATTCTTCCAATCATTCCATCAATTATTTTAGCTATTATTTTTATAATTTCCAACATTCTAATTTAATTCTCTCTCCCTTTTTTTTTTTTTTTTTTTTTTTTTTTTGCAGTGCTGGGGATTGAACCCAGGGCCTTGCACATACAAGGCAGGCACTCTACCAACTGAGCTATATCCCCAGTCCTCATTTAATTCTTTTTATGGCTCCTTATTCCTTCTCCTTTTAGCTCTTTCTTCAGTTTATTTATTATGCTTAATTTAAGCATAATTAATATGGGGCTGTGGGCTCTAATGGCTCAGTTTTATATTGCATTATTATTTGTTTTTTTGTATTCCATCTATAAACGACTAGCTATTGTAACTTATGAATTCATAACCTCCTGGTGACAGCAGCTCCTCTTTCTGGTAATATGTACTTCAGAATTTCTCAGGGTCAAACCTTCTATTGTAGTAACCTTCTGTTCTCTGGTAACTTATACAACATTGGGTGGGATGTAATCTAGAGTGGAAGGCTACCGGCCTCACAGAGCAAGTCAGGGACTTCTGATTTCTGGTTCTACATTTAAAGAAGCTCGAAATAGCTATTCTATCCTAAAACACATTAAAATCTGAACAAACTGAAAATCATCTACTCTTCTTAGATCTGCAGGATAAATGAAGCCACAAGGTACATAGCTGCATTGGCAAAACTGGAGAGAAAAAACAGATGAATACAGAAATTCATACCTTCCTGGAGCAGAAACTCATGAGCAGAAATCCTCCCAGGGAACCAGTCCTAGGGGTAAAAACCCGCATTGAGATTGATGACTTGCTGGAGGCTTAGATCCTACAAATCTTGAGGAAGATCTCCGGGGAACCCTGTCAGGGTCAGTCCCCATTCTTTTAAGTCCTGGAGCTCTCCCAGGTTCTCACAACTGAGGAAAACTCCCTCAAGCACTGGCAAAGGGAGTGTTATGGTTTGAATATGAGATATCCCCCAAAGCTCACGGGCAGGAAGGTTCAGAGGAGAAATGATTGGATTCTAAAAGTCCTAACCCAATAAGTGATTTAATCCCCTGATAGTAATTAACTAAATGGTAACTGAAGTGATAGGGTGTGGCTGAAGGAGATTGGAATTGGGGCATGGTTTGGGGTATATATTTTGTATCTGGAGAGTGGAGACTGTCTTTCTCTCTCTCTCTATCTATCTCTATCTCTATGTCTATCTCTATCTCTATCTCTTTCTGTGCTTCCTGATGATGCTAGTTGCTTCCCTCTGTTACACTCTTCTGCCATGATGTTCAGTGTCACTCTGAGCCCTGAGGAATGGAGCTGGCCTTATAGACTAAGACCTCTGAAACCCTGAGCCCTCAAATAAACCTTTCTTCCCTATAAATGTGCTGGTCAAAGCATTTAGTCACAGGAGTGAAAAAACTGACTAAAACAGGGAGGGAGCAGGAACCTTTAGAAATACATAAGAGCAAGCTCTTCTTAACAACATCTGCCCTCTGGAAAAACTCTGTTCTAAGTGCCTAAGGTGCTGGGGTGTTATTAGGGCCTAACTAGGGAGAACTGTAAGAAGAAAGTTCTTTCCTTCTCCAATGTCTTACACCACATGTCAGGTGCACAAGTATGTAAAGGACTTATTTACATAAGTTCTTTTTACCCAGCACATCATGCCCACCTTTCAACAAAATATTGCAAGGAAAATTAAAAAGAAAAAAATAGAGAACAGTTTGGAGGCAGAGGGAACATCAGAATCAGCTATGACAAGGATGTTAGAATTATCACACCAGGAATTTAAAGCAACTGTGTTTAGTTATCTAATGGGTAGACAGAAAGTAATAACAGATTGGCAACATACCAAGAGATGGAAGTCCTAAGAATAAAAAGTAAATGCTAGATTTAAAGATGTTGTCATAGAAATGTGAAAGGCCTTCAAAGGACTTAGTAGACTGGACACGATTGAGGAAGGAATTTTTGTAAGACTGCGTCATCAGAATGAACAAAACTGGAGAGATTCAAGATGGTGGGCTAGAGGAATGCTGCATTCCTACTTGCTCCGGATTCAAGCAGCAGGAATATTGCTCTCAACAAGATTTTATATTCAAATTACATATAAGAGGTCCCCAGTCTCCGCTCTGGAACCAACTCCACTGGGAGAAGCTCGGGCCTGGCCGCTGGTAGCTACCAACCAGGAGTGCAGAACCCCAGCAGCCGCTCCGGAGTCACCATCATCAGGCTTGGCTCGGGCTTGGGCTCAGGCCTGACACCAGGCAGCAGCTAGCCGGGAGCACAGGACCCCAGCTGCCACTCCAAAATCACCATCACTGGGCCAGGTTCAATCCTGACCCCCGGGCAGCCCCAGCTGTGAATGCATACCCACTAAGCCATCGGACCACCATATCCAGCTCCAAGCCCAGGCCTGCACCCTGTACCTGGTCTAGTCTTAGCCTGGCACCCACGCTGTTGCTGACAATCTAACAACAACAGGCTACCTTTGCCCACAAACATTGATTATCCCTGGCCTGGAGGCAGTGGGACAGCACCCTTCTTGGGACACAGCATTACCAAGAACCTGACAGGCATCAACTACTGAACAATAGGAGGTTTGAATAGTACAATATAATTTTACTTCAGAACTTTTTTTCTCTTTTTCTTTTGTCTAAATAGTAATATTACGATTATTCCTAATATACTTACTACATTCCCACTTCTTTCCTATTAATATCCTTATCATTCTATCACCCTCTAATATAGCTGTGTCCTTGCAGACACATTGTCTTTTCTCATGCTAAAAACTTATTTCCTTTAATTCTGCTCTCACTATTCCTATGACATAATAACTCTATAGACTCACTTCCTATCTCATTAACATTATATTCTAAACCCCTCGGCACTTTCTTTATCTGCTATTTGAAATTGTGGACCTTATTGCAAATCTATCGATTATGCAGTAGATGATTTGAACTCATTTCTTTACATTATAACACAGTTAATATCTATATAGTTTCTATATGGTTTAAGGACACATTGTTTATATGGGGTACTGCTAATAATAATCTCTTCAAGGTGAGGAATTGGAAATCGGCAGGGACACTCAGTCTTTACAGGGAAACTACAATCCCTCTGATTTGCACTATGAGAGGGGAAGATACACAAGTAACATAAAAAAACACAGGAAGAAAGTGATCCAAACCAACCTAGATGATATATCAAGAGAACCCAAAGAGAGCATGGTAGAAGGAATGTCAGAAAGGGAGTTCAGAATGTTCATAATAAAATGATCCGAGAAGAGAATGATGTGATGAGAGTGCAAATGCAGACTATGAAGAATCAGCTAATAGAGCAATTGCAGCAAGCAAAAAAACAAACAAACAGAAATCCTTGAAGGAAACAAGGAAATGAAAGAAACAATAAACCAAGTGAAAAACTCAATAGAAAGCATAATTAACAGAATGGATCACTTGGAAGACAGAACCTCAGACAATGAAGACAAAATATTTAATCATGAAAACAAAGTCAAACAAACAAAGAAGATGGTTAGGAATCATGAACGAAACCTCCAAGAAATATGGGACATCATGAAAAGACCAAATTTAAGAATTATTGGGATTGAGGAAGGCATAGAGATACAAACCAAGGGTATGAATAATCTGTTCAATGAAATAATATCAGAAAATTTCCCAAATATGATGAATGAGATGGAAAATCAATTACAAGAGGCTTACAGGACACAAAATGCACAGAATTACAACAGATCCACACCAAGGCACATTATAATGAAAATATGTTACATACAAAATAAAGACAGGATTTTAAAGGCTGCAAGAGAAAAGCATCAGATTACCTACAGGGGGAAACCAATACAAATATCAGTAGATTTCTCAGCCCAGACCCTGAAAGCAAGAAGGGCCTGGAACAACATTTTTCAAGCTCTGAAAGAAAACAGATGCCAACCAAGAATCTTATACCCAGCAAAACTTACCTTCATATTTGATGACGAAATAAATTCCTTCCATGATAAACAAAACCTTAACAAATTCACAAAGAGAAAGCCTGCCCTACAGAACATTCTCAGCAAAATATACCAAGAGGAAGAAATGAAAAACAACAATGTTAGACAACATGGGGAAGAAATACCCTAAAGAAATAGCCAATCAAAGGAGAAACAAAGTTAAAAGCCCAAATAAAGCTGAAATAACAGGAAATACAAATCATATCTCAATAATAACCCTGAATGTAAATGGCCTAAACTCATCAATCAAAATACATAGACTGGCAGATTGGATTAAAAAGAAAGACCCAACAACATGCTGCCTTCAAGAGACTCATCTCAAAGAAAAACATGCCCACAGACTAAAGGTGAAAGGTTGGGAAAAAGCATACCATGCACATGGACTGAGTAAATAAGCAGGGGTTTCCACCCTCATTTCAGAGAAAGCAGACTTCAAGCAAAAGTTAGTCAGAAGGGATAAAGAAGGACATTTCACACTGCTTAAAGGAAGCATAACTCAGCAAGACATAGCAATCATAAATATTTATGCACCAAACAATGGCGCATACATTTACATCAATCAGATCCTTCTCAATTTCAGGAACCAAATAGACCAAAACACAATAATACTGGGTGACTTTAACACTCCTCTCTCACCATTGGACAGATCATCCAAGCAAAAATGGAACAAAGAAACCATATAACTCAATGAAACAATTGCTAATTTAGACTTAACAGACATATATAGACTATTCCATCCATCAAAAAGTGAATACACTATCTTCTCAGCACTTCATGACTCCTTCTCTAAAATAGACCATATGTTATGCCACAAAGCTACTCTTAGCAAATACAAAAACATAGAGATACTACCTTGTATTCTATCAGATCATAATGGAATGAAATTAGATATCAATGATAAAGTTAAAAACAGAAACTACTCCAAGACCTGAAGATTAAATAATATGTTATTGAATGATGCATGGA
Organism: Glaucomys volans; assembly: GCA_020662805.1. Taxonomy (NCBI): domain Eukaryota; kingdom Metazoa; phylum Chordata; class Mammalia; order Rodentia; family Sciuridae; genus Glaucomys; species Glaucomys volans. Next base: position 887,831 of record JAJEJO010004869.1, on the reverse strand, counting down.
TAACAGAAGACATTAGGGGGGAAATAAAAAAAATCTTAGAGGTCAATGAGAACAAAGATACAACATATCAAAATCACTGGGATACTATGAAAGCAGTGCTAAGAGGAAAATTCATTGCATGGAGTGCTTTCAATAAAAGAATGAAAGGTCAACAAATCAATGACCTCACATTACAGCTCAAAGCCCTAGAAAAAGAGGAACAGATCATCATCAAAAGTAGTAGAAGACAGGAAATAATTAAAATCAGAGCTGAAATCAATGAAATTGAAACAAATAATTCAAAAAATTGACAAAACAAAAAGTTGGTTCTTTGAAAAAATAAACAAAATTGATAAACCCTTAGCCACAATAACGAAGAGAAGGAGAGAGAAAATCCAAATTACTAAAATTTGTGATGGAAATGGAAATATTACAACAGACACTACTGAAATTCAAAACATAATTAGAAGCTATTTTGAAAATTTATACTCCAACAAAATAGAAAACATGGAAGACATCAACAGGTTCCTAGAGGCATATGAGCCACCCAAACTGAATCTGGAGGACATACACAACTTAAATAGATCAATTTCAAGCAATGAAATAGAAGAAGTCATCAATAGCCTACCAACAAAGAAAAGTCCAGAACCAGATGGATTCACAGCCGAGTTCTGCAAGACCTTCAAAGAAGAGCTCTTTCCAATACTCCTCAAAGTATTTCATGAATTAGAAAAGGAGGGACCCCTTCCAAACTCATTCTATGAAGCTAATATAACCCTGATACCAAAACCAGAGAAGGACACATTGAGGAAAGAAAATTTCAGACCCATATTTCTAATGAATATAGATGCAAAAATTCTTAACAACATTTTAGCAAATCGCATACAAAAGCATATTAAAAAGATAGTGCACCATGATCAAGTGGGTTTCATCTTGGGGATGCAAGGTTGGTTCAACATCCAGAAATCAATAAATGTAATTCACCACATCAGCAGACTTAAAGTCAGGAAACACATGATTATTTCAATAGATGCAGAGAAAGCATTTGATAAAATACAGCACCCCTTCATGCTCAAAACACTAGAAAAAATAGGGATAGTAGGAACGTTCCTTAACATTGTAAAGGCTATCTATGCTAAGCCCACAGCTAACATCATTCTAAATGGAGAAAAATTGAAAGCATTCCCCCTGAGAACTGGAACAAGGCAGGGATGCCCTCTTTCACCACTACTATTCAACATTGTCCTTGAAACTCTAGCCAGAGCCATTAGACAGACCAAAGAAATTAGAGGAATACAAATAGGAAAAGAGGAGCTCAAACTATCCTTATTTGCTGATGACATGATTCTCTATTTAGAAGATCCTAAGAATTCCACCAGAAAACTTCTGGAACTCATAAATGAATTCAGTTAAGTAGCAGGATATAAAATTAATGCTCATAAATCTAATGCATTTTTTTCATAGGTGATGCATCCTCTGAGAGAGAAATTAGGAAAACTACCCCATTCACAATAGCCTCAAAAAAAATAAAATACTTGGGAATCTATCTAACAAAAGAAGTGAAAGACCTCTACAATGAGAACTACAGAACACTAAAGAAAGAAATTAAAGAGAGTCTGAGAAGATGGAAAGATCTCCCATGTTCTTGGATAGGCGGAATTAATATTGTCAAAATGGCCATACTTCCAAAAGTGCTATACAAATTCAATGCAATTCCAATTAAAATTCCAATGATGGACCTCATAGAAATAGAGCAAGCAATCATGAAATTCATTTGGAGGAATAAGAGACCCAGAATTGCCAAAACAATCCTTAGCAAGAAGAGTGAAGCAGGGGCTATCACAATACCAGATCTTCAACTATATTAGAGAGCAATAGTAACAAAAACAGCATGGTATTGGCACCAAAATAGACAGGTAGATCAATGGTACAGAATAGAGGACACAGAGACAAACCCACATAAATGCAGGTATCTCATACTTGACAAAGGAGCCAAAAACATACAATAGAGAAAAGACAGCCTCTTCAACAAATGGTGCTGGGAAAACTGGAAATTCAGACGCGGCAAAATGAAACTAAACTCCTATCTCTCACTCTGTACAAAACTCAACTCAAAATGGATCAAGGACCTAGGAATTAGACCAGTGACTCTGCACCTAATAGAAGAGAAAATAGGTCCAAATCTCCATCACATTGGCCTAGGACCAGATTTCCTTAACATGACTCCCAAAGCACAAGAAATAAAAACAGGAATCAATGATTGGGATAGAGTCAAACTAAAAAGCTTTTTCTCACCAAAGGAAAGAATCAGGAATATGAAAATAGACCTATCAGAATGGGAGAAAATCTTTGCCACACACACTTCACAGAGAGCACTAATCTCCAGAACCTACAAAGTACTCAAAAATCTTTACACCAAGAATACTAATAACCCAATCAATAAAAGGGCCAAGTTTATGAACAGACACTTTACAGAGGAAGATCTACAAGCAATCAACAGATTTATGAAAAAATGTTCAACATCCCTCGTTATAAGAGAAATGCAAATCAAAACCACCTTAAGATTTCATCTTACCCCAATTAGAATGTCTTTTATTAAGAATACAGGCAACAACAGGTGTTGGTGAGGATGTGGGGAAAAGGGTACACTCATACATTGCTGGTGGGAGTGCAAGTTGGTGCAGCCACTCTGGAAAGCAGTGTGGGGATTCCTTAGAAAACCTGGAATGGATACACCATTTGACCCAGCTATCCCACTCTTTGGCCTATACCCAAAGGACTTAAAATCAGATTACTACAGTGATGCAGTCACATCAGTGTTCATAGCTGTTCAATTCACAATAGCCTAATTATGGAATCAACCTAGATGCCCTTCAATAGATGAATGGATAAAGAAACTGTGGTATATATACACAATGGAATATTACTGAGCCATAAAGAAGAATAAAATTATGGCATTTGTAGGTAAATGGATGATGTTGGAGACTGTTATGCTGAGATTAGCCAATCCCAAAAATTCAAAGGCCAAATAGTCTCTCTGCTAAGTGAATGATGATGCATAATGCAGGGTGGAAGGGTGGCAAGAATGGAGGAAGTATAGATAGCATAGAGGGAAGGGAGGGGTGGGGGTGTAAGAATAATAACAGAATGTGACAGACATCATTGCCCTGTGTACATGTATGAATGCACAGATGGTGTGACTCTACTTTGTGTACAACCAGAGAAACAACAGCTGTACTCCATTTGTGTTCAATGAATCAAAATTAAATAAATTTTAAAAAACAAACTGAAAAGCAAAGAGAAAAGAGACTAAAAAAGAAATGGGCACAAAATACCCAAGAAAACCCAAGAATTGTGGGAAACTACAAAAGACACAAGCAGTAGAAGAAGGAAAAGGAACGAAAACAACAACAACAAAAATGTTTAAAATTACAGTGGTTGAGAATTTCCCCAAATTAATGTTATACACAAAGCCACAGATCCAGGAAGATCAGAGAATCCCAAGTAGTGTAAATGTTAAAAACAAAACCAAAAGACATCTTATACCTGGACATATCATATTTGAACTAGAACCAAAGACTCAGAAAAAAATCTTGAAAGGAACTGAGTGGGGGTGGGGAGCAGATACTTACTCCTAAAGGCACAGAGGTAAGAATCACATCCAACTCTCAGAAATCTTGCAAGAAAGAGGGTAGAGTAAAACATTTAAAGCATGGAGGGAAAAAAGAGGAAAAACCACCAAACTACAATTCTATCCTATTCTATTCTACAACATTATCAAGTTATCCTTCAAAAGCGAAGAAGGGGTAATGAATGTTTTCACAAATGAAATTTAATGCTTTGCTAATGAACCTGCCTCACTAAAGCAGTTTTTTAGAGAGAAAGAAGATGAAATAGGTCAGAAACTCAGATCTGCACAAAGAAAGGAAGAACATCAAAGAAGGAAACAGTGAAGTAAAATAAATTTTTCTTTTCCTTCCTATTGCTCTAGCATAAGTTTGTGCAAAATAATGCATCAATATATTGCATTATGTATACTTATGTATATATGATATATACATACAAGTTTATATATACTTATATATAAGTTAAATTAATAACAGCGATTATAACAATAGACAGGAGGGAGTTATTAGGATTATTTTGTTATTACATTGTATTCATAATATCTGTGAAGTGGTGTAGTGTGATTGGGAAGTGGAGTTGGTTTATAAATGTATATCACATGCTCTAAGGTTACCATTAAAACAAGTACAAAAAATAGTATAACTAATAATAAAAAAGAAGATAAAATAAAAACATATGAAATGAAACATTAAAAATACAGATGGCAGAAAAAGAATGGAAGACAAAAATAGAAATAAAGATCAAAGAAAACATAAGTAAAGATCAAGGAAATAGTAATAATATTGCTGATATTTTATGACTCTGTCAACAGTCACGTTGAATGGTAATTGTATAAATACATCAATTAAAAAAATGCATTAGAGTGGATCAAAAACAAGTGGATCAAGGAACCTAACTTAACTATAAAGAAACACATATAGATTAAAAGTAAACAGATGAAGTAAGATAAATCATGCTAACCCTTACCAAAGTAAAGTGAAAATACCTACACTAAATTCACATAAAGTTTATGTAAAGCAAGAAAATTTATCAAGGATAGGGAAATTCATTACCTAATGACAAAACCTTTAACTTTTCAAGATATGAGTTCTTAATGTGTATGTGCCTAACTAACTACAGAAGATCAAAATAAGTGAGGCAGTTTCTGATACTACTGAAGGAGAAGTAGGTGAATCCACTATTGTTACTATAGACTTCAACATCCCTCTATCAGAAATGGATAGATCCAGAAGTCAGAAGGCCGTGAAGACAGTTGAATTCAACACCACCATCAATCGACTGGATTTGAGGACATCCATAGACTATTTTTTCCAACACCAGAATACAGTCTTTTCATGCTTACATGGAATATTCAACAAGACAGACCACAGACTGGGCTTTAAGTCACACCTTAACACTTTGAAAGAATAAAGAACAGACAACATCTGCACTCAAACCGCAATGGAAATCAACAACAGAAAAATAACTGAAAAATCCCAGAATACATGGAGAATAAACAACACACCTCCAAGTAACACAACGCATGATTCAAAGGAAAAAAATATTCAAAGGAGATTTAAAAATGTTTTGAACAAAATGAAAATGAAAACACAACTTATCAAAATCAGTGGGATGCAGCAAAAACAAGGCTTACAAGGAATTTTTTAGCTTTGAATGCATATACAAGAAAAAGAGAACTAAAATAATTTATGTTCCCACCTAGAAAAAAGGAGAGCAAATGAAATTCAGTGTAGGAAGAAGAAAGAATAAAATTAGAGCAGAGGTCAATGAAATCGAAAATAGGAAATCAATAGAGAAAATCAATGAAAGCAAAAGGTGTTTCTTTGAAAGGTCAATAAAATCAATAAGCCACTAGTCAGACTAACTAAAATAGAGAGCCTACCAATTACTAGTGGGGAACATTGGCTACATGGCCATGGACTGTGAACATTAAAGGGATAGAATGAGCAACTCCATGCCCACAATATGATAATCTGGAAGAGAACTAATCCCTTGAAAGACACAATCTGTTAAAACTCACACAAGAAGAGACAGAATAAGTTAAAAGTCCTGTATGATGCTGTTCTACCAGGAAACTCTTTTGGTTTGAATTCACAGAAGTGGACAACATGGGCAGAGGCAGTTCTCAGAGGTGTAATGCAAGTTCCCTGGATGTTGAAGCAGGGAAGGGTCAGCCTCAACTGCTTTCTTCACCCCAGCTGGGCTTTTGATGCTCTGGCATTACACACCTAAAACTGTTGCTGATGATTCCTGTTCCTGAGAAAAGGCCATGACAATCCAAAGGAACACAGGTAGGTGGAGGGTAAAACTTTTCCTCTGGCTTCTTCTCTTGCTGCCACTTTCAGTTACCACTGTACCTGGCCTTGGTTAGCTCTCCACAGTCAAAGGAGCCCACACCAGTTTATGGCGGCCTTCAGTCTTCTCAAGAATTTCTGTTTTGTTGTAAATTCCTAAAATCCAAGGTTCTTTTTTATTTCTGTAGTTTCTATGCAGTAGGAGACTAGTTCTCCAACCTGACAGAAGAGGAAAACTGTTTCCAGACTTGATATGATATTAGTCTCAGATGTTGGATCCTTATTAGTTGACTTGTAGCATGACGTCCTGTTCTACACTTCCCAGCTCTCTGAGCCTGTTTTCTGCTGCTATAACAAACTACCAAAGACTAAGTAATTTATGAATAAAAGAAAATTTTTATTCTCATGGTTCAAGAGGCTAGGAAATCTAAAATCAAAGGGCCACATCTGATGAGATGACTATCTTCTCATGCATGATAACATGGGAGAACATGAGTAAGAGAAGGGGAGGAAAAAAGGGAACATGCTCTGGAGAGACACAGTGCTTTTATCCTTCTATAACTGATCCACTCTTTCAGTCACCCCATTAATTCTTTCATGAGGTTGGAGCTCTTAGACCTGATCATTTTTAAAGGCCCTGCTTCCTAATGTTATTGCTGTGGCAATCAAATTTCAACATGAATTTTGTAGGAGACATTTGAACAATAGCACGAGCCTCCCTTGCAGCTAGACCTAACCATGTAACCCAAAGTTAAGGGGGAGTTTAATGCTAGATTACTTCAAATACTTACTTTCTAGCAAATAACCTGTCACCATTTGCTCCTTCCCATCTTAAATCTACATGTGATGCTCAGAAAAATCAGCCATTTTTCACTCAGGAAGAACAGTCAAAAGAAGTGCAGCATCTAACCCTGATATGATTGACCTCTTGAACCATGCTTGCTCCCATGTACCTCCAGATCACTTGTTATGTAAGAATTTTTGTTCTGCTGCTGTTGTATTACTTGAAACCTGAAAATGGTCAGTCTTTTACTTTATAAAGACTTTCTAAGGGAAAGGAACTAATATTTAGGAAATATGTTTGAGTTGCAGGCAAGTGGGCCAGGGATGCTGTATCAATCATTCCAGTTAACACCTTACAGAAAACCCATGTGGAGTCATGCAATTTCCATCTTTTTGATTAGAGGACTAAGGCTCAGGATATGAAAATCACCTTGCCAAGGGCCAAAATTTAAATATAGTTCTGCCTTTTCTAATATATATTACCTACCCAATCTGTATTCAGATATATTACCTAAATGGATACATATGTGGGGATTAATGTATCTGCAGTGACTTTTAACTTACCTCTTTGCCTGAAAAGACTTGTTTTTGATCCTGGAATTTACTTCTGGCAAATTCCTTTGGTTCTCAAGGAGTCTGGCACTGAGTGCCCTCCCATGATACAAAGCCCTTCAGTGGATACCATCCCAAACACCAGTTCACAGCAGGGTCAAAATTTAGCCCTGAGAGAATGGGGCACAACCAAGCGAGTTGGTGACGGTTCCAAAAAGGGAAGTTAAAATGTCCCAAAGGCAGACTGTCCCCTGTTATTCTGAGACAGGCCCCAAGGACATTATTAGTCTCTTTAATATCTGTGAGGGAATTAAAGTTGAAACACAGGCCAGTGGCCTCATATTAGGGAAGCGAGATAAAAATGTGCAAGCAAAGAAATCTAAGCAACAAAAAGATATTGTGGTGCCTTTCTTTTAAATCCACTCTGTGCATGTCAGAGAGCCAGTCTTTGTCACTGACACAAGGAGCAGTGGCAGATCTGAAGACAGTCAGACTATAGCAAAAGCATTAACCAAAACACCCACAGTGTTATGTAGCTTTGAACTATAGGGAATAATGAGTCTGTCTTGATTTGTTTTTGAACAAGAGAAGCACTTAAAAAGGTGGTAAATAGGCTTTGTTATGAATTTTTCAGCTCTATGCCTAGATCAATTTGTGTGATCATTATTCTTTGTAGACTATTTTCATCTATTTCTAATAAGTTACAGAATGTTCTAATTTTGTAGCAGAGGTTATTCTTGTTTATTGCTGTCTTAAACAATGAAGAATGCAAACTTGACCACAAAAGACCTCAATAATTAACTCACAGAGAATCATAAAATTTTACTTCTTATAAGGACCAGAGGGATCATAGAGTTTAACCCTCAATGCTTTAGAGATGAATAAACTGGGATCCAGCAAGGTTAAATGACTTTGTCCAAGGTCACATTGTCCATATATGGTTCTCTGGACTAGAACCAAGAACTCCTTAAACTACTTCATTGTAATTTTATCACTTCATGGAGCTCTCATAGGACAAACTGCAAATAGGCATATTAAAAGGCCCTCAACTACAAGACATCCCCATATTCAAATTTCAATTCATCTATGTTGTACAAATTCTCAAATCTTCCCCAAACTGTAAGATGTTTGGAAGTGATTATCATTGTAACGGCATACATACACATGCAACCCACCCCAGTACACCACCCACAGTAACACAGGAGCCTGAGTTGTCTCTCAAAGACTTGACAAGGTATTTTTGGTGGGCTTACTTTTATACACATGAACAGATCATAACAAAAGGGTATTTTGGCAGATTGATTTACCCCAGGATTCTGTTGTACTGAAATACATGAGTTCTCTTTAGAGATTACAAACTATATAACTTTGTATACATTATGAATAGCATATACATATTTTAATAGTTCCATTAAGGGAGAATTGTAAATCATAACTGCTTTGCAACTGGACTTCACTATCAATGCCAGAGCAATGCCCTTATTATTCTGCTGCTACTTAGGTTGTCCTTTATCATTTTCTTTGCTGGCATAATCATTTAAAATGTGACCTTGGAAAAGTACCTTGCTTTTCTTAATAATATCTAAGAAGTCCTTGAGTAAGTACCTTTATAAAAACATTCTCTTCATTTCCTTATTCCCACAATTCTTACTCTTTGTCTGCTAAGAAGAGTCCTTACGTTAGGCTCTCTTTTTTGCTCAAACTCCTGCTTTCCTGGAGCAAAGGTTACAAATTGGGGACTGACTGTACTCCCCCTTCTGGTGGCATTTCAAACACAAGACACACTTTATGGAGTTATTTGGGACATGAGCAATACTCACACAGCCCATTCCTCCCCTGGGGAGTACTATTGTCAAACAAAAGGTTATGTTACTGTAATAACAATGACAAGAAATATCAGCATTTATGGGTGCTTTGTAGATCACAATAAACTTCCCATATATTCTCTAGCTTGATATTCACAATACCTTGAGGGAAATTCTATTTTTGTGTTCAGATTAAGGAAGTATTTTTATCTCATAATTTATTTCTATATATGCAAATGGTTCATATGCATTATAATGTATTATGATATGAATTAGGAACTTATATAGTTTCCCAGAAGCAATACCTACAACTGGAATTTATTGAGTCCTTCTATATGTGTTGACAAAAATTTAAGTACTTGCCTTTATCACAGTGTTGGCTACCTCATGCTATTATATTTAATTTACAAGCGTCAAATTTCTATAACAAAATCAGCAGCACTTTTCCTACTAGAGTTACTCACCTACCTTTACAAACATTTAAATCAACAATCGCATTTTCTACCATGGCAAAAAGTACATAGTAGTCACCATCTGCATACGGGTCAAGGTATACTTTTTATAGCTCTATATTTTTTAGTTTCCTCAACCTCAGTTTATTTCTTCCTAAGCCACTTTACCAGTGTGTAATTTTACTTGAAGTAGAAATTATATGTATCATACAAGGTAATCGGAATGCCAATTTTAAGATTTTGCATGGTGGTAGTAGTCACACAAAAAATTCCTTGCAAACTATATTTTGCTACTTAATAAATAATTACTAGTTTCATTGCTTTTAACATTTCTGTCATCTTTAACAAGAGATTTCTCCGGTGTCTTCTCAATCAGCCAGAGCAAGAAGCTGCTAAAATGTTGAGTTCTGTGAAATTAAAAGTCATGTCCTTTTAGTACAAGAACCATGCATGAGACCACCTAAGAACAGAAGAACCAAAGATGAAACAAGGTTGACACTGCCACACATTCCATTTGAATCTAGTTCCCTTTTTCAGGACAGACATAATGGTATGGAATCTGCCTCCTCTGGGGGTAACCACTGAAATAGATGTCACTGGTGATAGAATAGATTCTACCTCAGCTCTCTAAAACAAGTACTTTTAAATCAAACTTGGTAATACATAAAAAGAAAACAGTCCAAATGGGAGCTTATATAAAGACATTACTTAGATATATGTTGCCTCTAAATGTGGGTAGGTAAGGAAGGCCAGATCTGTTGAACTTCACCATAAATCAGATTAAAATTGGACTTAAGAGTAATCAATGATTGATCTCTGACCACTTAGTCTTTTGTATAACATGACCAGATAGTAATCTTAAAAATAGTAGATAACTTAGATATACCTTCCCTTTCTTATAATAGAAAAAATATTTTTATAGTACAATAAATCAAATTGGTCAGGTACCTGTCCAAATGTACTTAATATCAAACATAATTTTTAAAAAAAAAAAACTTTGCAATATTCTCTATCAAAAAATATTGCAGCAGTTGGTTCTTTGCAGATCAACTTATATATTATTATTATATTACACAATATATATATTTACAGTTGCATTGTTCATTTGATTTGCCTTTCTTTCATGCTCCTCCTGCACTATTTAAGATCCAACTCCAGTTTTTTCCTAGGGTAAAGAAACAACTGATGTAATGTTACTGAAACCAGAGTGTTATATGTGCATGTGTTTGTGCATATGTGCAAGAATGTGTGTGTCTCAGTAAGTTTACGAATGTCGCATTTTACTTCAGCACTCAAAGTAACGTGGACTATTTTAAGGAAAAATTTAATTCTATTGGTTAAAACCTCTAGTGATTCTTAATGGTGGCACAAAGTAAACCTCTTATTCAGTAGCTTCACATACCCTAATCCTGAGTCATAATAGTCAAAATCAGTACATACTCTATAAATAAAAATAAAATAATAATAATAGAGTAATATGTAAGGCAGGCATTGAAATCAAAGAGTCAATCTTGAAACAGATTTGTCCTCTGCAAGTTATATGTCCTCTGTTCTTGAAGCATCAGTAAAATAGAAATCAGCTAAATTCTACCACCTCAAAACTTGGAGTATTTAAAAGGATTTGAAGCAGTGATAATATAGGGAATTTATTATTTTAGTATCTGATATATAATAAAAACTTAATGATTGGTATAAATATGTTAATAAATCTTTTATATTTTTCATCTCTGAACTCACTGAATTTTGTCTTTAAAAGTAAGAGGTTATATTATGGTAGTTAATAGCATCCCTTCAAGGTGAATAAATAGAAATGATTTAGGGAAAATTATGAAGTGACTGGTGCTAATCTTCAGCTTCCCTAACATCCTATTTAATTGCTGCTTTTAGCACTTTTTCTCTAGCTCTATTAAGGTTTAATTGACAAATAGAAGTTGTGAATATGGTAATACAACAAGATATTTTGATATATGTATACATTGCAAAATTATTAAATAAGTCAAATTAACACATTCATCACCTCCCATATCTTGTTTTGTGATAAGAACATTTAATCCTTCTTCTTAGCTATGTTTAAGTACACAGTTCATTATCATTAACCACAGCCAGAACAGTTACACAACATATCTCCAGAATTTTTTCCTCTTGTCTGTCTGAAACTTTGTATCCTTTGACCAAAATCTCCCTATTCCCTTCCACCCCATTCCAGTTGTTAGCAGCTACCATCCTACTGCTATGAGTTCTACTTTTTCAGATTTCATATAGCTGAGATCCTGCAGTACTTGTTTTTCTATGCCTACCTTATTTCATTTAGCATCCACATATGCTATTACGAATAATGGCAAGACTGAACAGTATTCCATTGTGTGTGTGTGTGTGTGTGTGTGTGTGTGTGTGTGTGTCAGAGAAAGAGAGAAAGAAGGAGAGAGAGAGAGAGAGAGAGAGAGAGAGAGAGAGAGAGAGAGAGAGAGAACATACCAACACATCTTATTGTCTTTCTAAAAAAAGCCACTCTAACTGGGGTGAGGTGATATCTCATTATGGTTTTAGTTTGCATTTCCCTAATGATTGCTGGTTAAGCATCATTTCATCTATCATTTGTCATTTATATATCTTCTTTTAAGAAAGATTATTCAGATTTGTATCCATTTTTTAAAATTGGCTCTTTTGTTTTCTTGCTGTTGAGTTACTTACATATTTTGAATATTCTCTCCTTACTAGATTCATGTTTTGCATTCATCATATCTTATTCTAGAGGTTGTCTCTCTTCTGCCTTGGCTATTTCTTTTACTGTGTAGAAGTTTTTATTTTGATGCTGTCCTATTTGTCTATGTGTTTTATTGTCTGTACTTTCATAGTTTTGTCAAAAAAAAAAGCCTTTGAACATAATATCAAGAACTTTTCCTAATGTTTTATTATAGTGAGTCTGGTTTCAGGTCTATTATTTAAGGCTCTTAAGAAACAGTATCAAAAAATTAATATACATAGGAAGAATTTTAACCAAGGAGGTGAAACAACTATATATAGGAAACTATAAAACATTGTGGAAATAAATGGAAAGATATTTCATATTCAGAGATCAGAGTATTCAGTGTTGCTAAAATGTCCATATTACACAACATGATCAATGCAATATCTATTAAAATTCCAATGATATTTTCTATAGAAGTAGAAAAATAACCCTAAACCCATTTAGAACAATAAAGACCTTGTTATGGCTTTCATTCCCCAAAGGCTCAAGTGTTAGGGCTTGGTCTTTAGTGCAGGAATGCCCATAGGTGGATCTCTTGAGAAGTGATTATATCAACAGGGTTCCAACATCATCAATGGATTAATGCATTGATGGGAGCACTCCCTGAAAGGGCATAGCTCATCCCTGGTCCACCCCCAACTATGCTTCCCAGCTGCCACGAGGTGAGCACCTCTGCTCCACCATCCCTTCTCTGCCATGCTGCTCTGCTTCAACCCAGGCATAGCAATGGAGCCAGCAACCATGGACTGAAATCTCTGAAACTGTGACCAAAAATAAATCTTTGCTCCTTTAAGTTGATTTTCTTCAGTGCTTTGTCACAACAATGAAAAACTAACTAACTCAGTTCCAAATAGAAAAAGCTGTCTTGAGCAAAAGAACACATCTGAAAAATGTCTTTTCTCAAAATGTACCACAAAACTGTGTTAATATAAAAAAAAAAAAAAGATGCTCGCATAAAAACAGAATATGGCACAACAGAACAGCATAGAAAACCTAGAAATGATCCCATGTATTTACAATCAGTTGGTCTTCAACAAAGTTGCCAAGAACACTCTCTTCAATAAATTATGGTGAGGAAACCACATATCCACATACAGAACAATGCCTGTATCAATTTTATAACTGATTATCAGTCATCCACTCTCTAAAATACACAATTTTGGCATTCCGTTTATTATAGAAAAAGAATTAGAAAAAAAAAGAGTATAACACCATACTGTTACTCCCAATTACACTTTCTCTGAGCACCCTATTCCAGTCACTGTAGTTATTGCAATTTCTAACTATCAGTTTGACTATGGATTTTCCAGTTGAACATTATTGGCAAACAAAATGGACAAAAGTTAACAACTGAAAAATCTAAAATAATACTTTATTTAATTAGTTTTTGGGCCAGAAATTCAGGCTTGTGCCAGAATAACAGGGTTTGGTTGTATGATATTTTTGTTCAACATGCAATAAATTAAATTAAAATCACTTAGAAGAATTCAGCTGGGGTAACAGCAAGTCTTAAGAGGATAAGATGATCATTCACATGACCAGTGCTTTGAAGCACAGACAACCGGGCTCACTTGAGACCCCTTTTCCTTGTAGACTGAGAGCATCTGAACAAGCTCTCTCCCACAAAATAGAGGGATTACATGGCAAATTAGTGCTCTAAGACAATAGTGGAGATATAACCTAGCATAGTACCTTAAATATATTGAGGAATTAATAAATATTTATGACCTAAAGATAAATGTACCTCTTAGAAATGTTTTCATTGTATCAGATAACTAAAAAGAAATTCCATAGCTCAAAGATAAGGTTGATTAATTTTTAGAGGGACTATGTTAAGACACACTCACTGAATTAGTGAGTAGGAACTTAGAGATAAGATGCCATGGCTTCACTTCACTTGGCCACCACAAACTCTCCATTTCAGCACAGATACAGCATCAGCCTACCCATCACACTTTGCAATCTGTTGGATGCTGCAGATGATATAAGTACAAAATAGAGCTCAAAAATTCCTAAATGGCATGGTGTACAAGGACAGATACCTGCAATACAGCATGGTATGTTGCAAGGGATAAGTAAATAACACTTCCTCAATAAGTATAAATTTGTATGATTGAAAAGCCCATGTAGATTTGTTGTAATTTTTCTTTTAAAATAAAATGTATGTCTTCTTTGAGAAAGGAAATATAAATATTCTGGCCTCTAAAATATTCTTTCACAAAATTCATCTGGTTGTTTCAGTTAGAAGGTGAAAAGTTTAGATGATTATTAATCTGATCAATGAGAACAGGCTAAACAGGAAACTGACTCAGTATGCTCAGTTCTTCAACTTAATTATAGCATTCTTTAATACACTTGGCCCTTGTCAGAAGAATAATAATTTAAAGACATGACTTGCAATTTTGAATTATAGTCAAAAGAGAAGATAAGGGAAAAATGAGCTCCATCAATCACTTTAACTGAACTAAAACAAAAACAAAATTAAACAAAAAGTCATTCATTGTGGAGAGAATCAGAAAGAAAAAGAACTGAACACACATAAGCCAATATCTATATGACCACATGTATTATTTATTAAGCACTTTTGGGGAATGAGGCACAGTACCATACAGAGAATAAGTAGATTATGATGTCCCTTTTATAGATGAAAAGACACTTCAAATAGGTTAGGTTCCCTCAATATAGCTAACAAGTGACAATCTAATATTTAAACCCAAGAAGGTTGGTACCAAAGTTCTTGAACCTCACCATCTCACTGGGGCGTACCTGTGCATTTGTTCATTACATGGACAATTGCTGATTGCCAAAGAAAAATAAGGCACCTTTCAGGTGGTGGATGGTACAGGTGGGACAAAGTCTCTGCTCTTTTGTAGCCAACTATCTGGGTTGGGGAGAAATGTAATAAACAATACATCTGTGGAAGCCACACCCTGAGTAGTACCAGAAAGAATATGAAGCTGGTGAAGAGTTGGTATTAGGTAATGAACACTATCTTTCTGAAATACTTAAAGCATTTTTTAGAATGCTTTTTTGTTAACGCTGTCAGGACTTAGCAATTACTTTTGCAGGATATCAAGTGAATTTAAATTCTCAAGTACCATGTGCTTTCTAACATGTGGTAGTAGTTGGGTTCTTAATAATGTAAGGAGGATATGAGATTAACTTATATACAGAGCACTAAAAAATAAAAGAAGGGACAATACATCCTTCTTAATTTGATAAGTCACTTTAAGGAAAAGTATGCTCAAATTAGAACTACATCTAATAAACAGTGCTAAACATTGTGGTATGACACAGAGTTTTATTTGCTATTGGTTCACATATTAGTTTAGATATTTTTAGTGGGAAGAGGAATGGAAGGATAGATTGCTTTGAATTCTCTTAAATACAAGAGTGAGTCTAGGTTAGCGCAACAAAACAGAAGGGTGAAGATCGGGCAGCTCCAGCATCTCCCTGGATCTCTTCATGGCCCTCTCTCAATCAGACTACTGTGGTTCAGCTTCAGTAAGCCCTGAATTCTGTTGTCTCCTTATTATTTCCAAATTTTCAAGAGACAGACCCTGAATGGCCAAGTGTGGGCCTCTTATCTCAACCCTGGTGGTGGCTTGGAGGGCTTTACGATGTCACAGGTACCTGGCCCATCAGGAGTGATTCTGATCTACTCCAGTAGATGACATGCTGTCTGTCTTCACTCTGCACAGTTTCTGCAGTGCCTAGCAGTGTGCCTGGCACATAATAGGCAATTCACATATGTTAGTGAGATAAGGGGTATTTCTCAGGTCCCAGCGCAGCTGCATGTGATTACAGTGTGTCTGAGCACTGGCACGTAAGAGATGGTAGCATTCTCCTTTCAAAAGCTCCATTGAATCAGAGAGCCCTAGGAAAACAGTATGATACTAAGCAAGAGTCCTCTTTTCACTGCTTCACAATTCATCTGTAAAATCATCTAAATATTAAATATTGTCTAAAAATGCTTGTAGTTCTTCAAGTTCTTAATCTGTTTATCAGATTTTTTATCAATGGTTTCAAAGTTTGTAAATCAACTGAATACAATGATGAAAAATCAAGATTCATTTTAGTTCCACAAAATCCAGCAGTGAAGTAGGGTTATTGAAATATAGATGAAAATATGCTTAAGCAGATGAATACACATGTGTTTTGGTGCTTTTTATTCTCTGTGGAAATCAGCCTTAAAATTCAATTCTACAAATGCATGAAAGCAACAATCTGTTATAATGCTTCGCTCGGTAGCCCAGATTTAGAACTTCTATTATTAATCAATATAAGGACCGCTAAAGAATTAGAAAGGTAGCTATGAAAAGAAATCTACCTGCAATAGTTTTTTGTGGGGGGGGGGGGTTGTTGTTGTTGTTGTTTATTTTCCTTTATGATTATTTTGATATTAGCTTTGTAATTCAAAACCTAAGGCAGAAAAATCTTATCTCCACTTTTAATTGAAAGAAGTCAGATAAGTTAACTCCCCAGTAAACATAAATCCTCATCTATAAAACTGAGTTTCATAATCTTATCTAACTGACTCTGAAGCTTGAGTTATGCCCTATACATTATGTTACTTCCAATACATTTTTTTAAATGTAACTTGAGATTTTAATGTATAAGAGTTAAAAAATTAAAAATAGCAGTATCATACATGTGACTTGCCAATAGTTGGAAAAGAAATGGCTTCTGAATAACCCAAAACCAGATTATTTCTTTAAGGAAGGACACATAAAACAGATCAATGATAATATTGATTCTGCAGTTTAAACATTCCTGGAAAACCAAAATAAACAGTTTTATCAGTGTAAGAATATTACCTCAAATTCTTACATCACATTAAACTCTAACTTTAAATATGTTTCTGACGCCTGCCATCTAAATTTAAATTCTTTTGACAAATATTTTAGGTGATAAGCAACCTAATAATATTATCAACAGCTATGACTTCATCCTGCAAATTAGTTCTTCAGAAGTTTTGCCTCAGACATTTCTTAATTGTTGTAACCTAATGTTCTCTTCTTTATATAGAAAGGTGAAGAAACTGTTGCGTGGCTGTTAGTCTGGTTAAAGGCAGAGATTATACCTATTCTATTGTGTAAAAAGAAAGCAAGCACCACACAGTGCTGGCGGATAGCAATATTCAATAGACAAATGAGCACTTTTCCATTATATGGGATGGGCTTGGACACATCAAGTCATACTGCTGTTCTTTGTCACTAATGGAATTGGAATGCTACTGCCAAGAGCCACTGTGCAGACAGCACCTGTGGAGTTACTGGAAATGAAGCTAGTCCAGGTGGGGATTTAGCTGTGGTCATAAACCACACTAGCAATATTGTGGAAGACTTCATTCAGGACATTTTGCCAATTAGCTTGGGAGTGGAAACATCATAGGACACAGAATAATCTGAAAAAGTAGCCTGGTTCCAACACCTCCCAATTGTGTGACTTGTGTGAAAATCAAATGAAATAATCCATACAAAAAGTCATTAAATTGAAAGAACCTGCAAATTAATATTTTGGCCTTTATTGTCTAAAATTCTACATCCTCTTTGGTGACATGATCTAAATTCTAACAAATCTTCAGTTCTCTACATGGAAGAATTTTGTGAAATTTTTGAATGTGTTGTACCTGAATTCTGTGTGAGTAAATGGCTAAGTAGTCAGACGGCTTTGCCGCCCCATCCCTGCATTCTAAAGCCCTCATCTTCACTCTTCCTCTTGAGAATTTGAGAAGCATGGATAAAACAAAAGAGTACTAATAAAGAATTCTGAGACCCTAAATAACTGCCATGAGACCTCCAGGAAATATTTCAAGTCTCCATAAATTCCATTTGTTCTACATACCATTAAATGTGATTTCCTTCCTAACTCATACTGTAGTTATAATGATCACATAAGATGTGCTTTGTAAGCATTAATATAAATGTATGATAATACTATTGCTGAATATCAATTCACCATTTTGGTGTTCTTTTAGGCATCATTAACAGAATCCTAAATTCATATTTCTACCACAATATTGTATGTTAAAGGTATTGTCTTATGTGTCCCCCCCTCCAGTGCAGCAGGGGTTACTAATTTTTTTTGGTGTCTCTGCACGTGCTTCTGTTAACTCGGCCTTCAATCTTTCAGTAAGTTTTACAAAGTGCCATATTAAGTGCCAGGTTAGACGCCGGATGGAAATGCACTGGTGAGCTGGATGTCATGCTTCTTATCCTCACAGACCAAATGCATCATCAGAATCTGGCAAAGGCTTTCTTGCCTACTGGGTGCTTCTGGATGAGATACAGTGTACACAATATGAGTAATCTGTTATATTTGAAAGGGGGTTACATAAGACCAATACTACTGAACTCTAGTAATCTCTGCCACCTAAGATCCATTTTTGCTTCTCCACTTGAACATTATGATGAAACAAAAATGTTATTCAGCTAAAGTGCAAAAGCAATATTGCTGATATCACCTGAATTTTGCAAATATTATCAGACACTGTTTAGAAGCAGCCTAATATCATACAATGAAATACATTGAACCTGCAAATGAGAAGGAAAAAGAGTTAACTGTTAAGTTTATATTAAAATAATCACCTCGAGTTTCTTCATGTATGATTATTTATATACATGCACCAAACTGTTGGTTTAAAAGCATAAAGAAAATTCCTTCAACTCACCTTGTTTCAGAAATAAATTTGCTGGAAATTGTGTTCCTCCTAGAAATTGAAGGGCAATGATGACATTAATGACATTCTATTGTATGTCAAACCAAAATAAAAGCTGCAAACATCTGACAAAAGACTCCCATCCCTAAGTGGCAGAAATTATTGAAACCACAGGGCATATAGCACTCTCTCTGGGAACCTTTATCAGGGAGCTGTCGGAGGTGAGCTTTTTGGAGCAGCCTGTAGTTACCCCTCAATTCATGCTGGTCAGGTCTTTTACCAGGAGAGTAGAGCTTTCAGTATTTATGAAGTACAGCAGGCAACTGTTTACCTCGGGGCAGGAGAGGCAATCTTAGGGCTTCAGAATCAGTGTGCCATAGCAGCCCTGTTGCCCATGGAAACAAAGGCTTCTTTGGCGGGAGGTGACTCAGGAAGAGGAGCAGCAAAACTAATCTCATCAGTTTTGGCCATTGCCCTAGATGAAGGTGTTTTGCTGCATGAATAACAGCCACTAAAAAATCATACAGGATTACAATGCTTTTCGATAATTTAAAAAAACATGTTTTGTTACACAATATAGGACCACATCAAATTATTTCTAATTAAACACTGAAGTAGGAATGGCTTTCCTGCTTCCTCTTATCTCAGAAAAGAGAATAAAATGTTGATGTTGATTCTATTCTAACATTAGGAGAAGAGCCTCAAAATGGTCATTAAGAAGAAAGCTTTGGACATAGATTAAGCTTGGACCACAGTGCATGTTTTAAAATGTCATGAAAATGACTTGGACTAGAATTTCACAAATGCCTTGTGTCTTTCTTTCAACACTCAAAATATAAATTAAATATCATGACAGATTTTAGTATTAATAAACATTTCTGGGGATTAGAAGTCTGACCTTTTCAGTGGCCTTGTAATTAGCTTACATTTTGCCCCGAGAGCAGAGGAGAAGATGAAATGCAAAAGAAGACAGAGAATGAGGCCACTGAGGACACTACAGCAATAATCTAGTGAATGATAGAAAACAAAAGGGGCAGGAATGAAAAACAGTAGGAGGAAGGAAGAGGAAGAGTTTGCATTGACCAAGCACTTTATTTGCACCAAGTTCAGGGGTGGAACCTATGTAAAATATCTCATGTAACCATCCTAATACTTCAAGGTGAAAGATTTCATTATTCCCATTTTAGAACCTGGGGGATGGAAAGGAAGGTGCTGTGGGTGAAAAAAATATGTGGGTGAAAGAAAGTAAATTTTCAGAACTGCTTCTGAATTTTGAAATTGTATCTTATTTTTCACATGATGACTACAAAATTTAGGATACTGATGATGTTTAAAAAACAGTAATTTTTATATGACTTATGTTTTTCACAGAAATCAAAAGACCGCCTACATTGATATTGAGTTTGGTGGCAATTAGATTGTAAGAACTCTGGTTCATTCCTTTTTCTTGAACATCTTTATGATTTAGCTTGAGAGTTAGCTTTGATATTCACAAAAGAAAGACAGTAAATTTATCCCTGTTCTTCACCTGCCACATTCCATAGGTTTATAGAAAGTATCACCATCCATCTGGTCTTTTAATCTTGGAGTTTCATTGAATCCTAACCTCTATGTATCACATCCAACCAACTACCAAATCCCTCAGATCTAACCACCTAAATTGTTTGTAAATTTACTTCCTATTGTGTACCACACAAAATCACTTGGTAGTAAGTTGAAGCAGGTTCTCATTCTCATCAGCATGAAAGAGTGAAACAGCCAAATAGAATAATCCTTTGCCTTCAGTGTGTTCCTGTCTCCCCAGCTCATGAGTCAATTCACTCCTCATCTGGCAACTACAGTGATTTTCAAAATTAAAAATGTTCTATTGCTGAGAAGCTTACAATCATTAATGTGAAGAGAGAGCCTGCAGATTGGGAGAAAATCTTTACTACATGCTCCTCAGAAAAAGCATTAATCTCTAGGGCATACAAAGAACTCAAAAACTTAACACCAAAAAAACCAAATAACCCAATCAATAAATGGGCTAAGGAACTGAAAAGAAACTTCACAGAAGAAGAATTACAATTGATTGACAAAAATATGAAAAAATGTTCAACATCTCTAGCAATTAGAGAATGCAAATCAAAACTACTCTAAGATTTCATCTCACTCCAATCAGAATGTCATTTATCAGGAATACAAGTAACAATAAATGTTGGTGATGTGGGGGAAAAGGAACACTCATACATTGCTGGTGGGAAAGCTAATTGGTGCAATCATTATGGAAGGCAGTATGGAGATTACTCAGAAAACTTGGCATGGAACCACCGTTTGACCAAGCTCTCCCACTCCTTGGTTTATACCCAAAGGACTTAAAATCAGCATACTAGAGTGACACATCCACATCAATGAATAGCAGTTCAACTCACAATAGCTAAACTATGGAACCAAACTAAGTGTCCTTCAAAAGATGAATGGATAAAGAAAATATTATATATGTGTGTATACATGTATACATAGAGATACACACATACAATGGAATATTACTCAGCTCTACAGAAGAATGAAATTATGGCCAGTAAATGGATGGAGTTGGAGAATATCATGTTAAGTGAAATAAGCCACACCCAAAAAACAAAGGCTGAATGTTTTCTCTGATATGAAGTTGCTAATTCACATTGGTGGGGAGTGGATTAGATAGAGGGGAGTGAAGGGAGGGGAAGAGATATGGGGGTAAGAAGGATAGTAGAGTGAAACAGACATTACTACCTCATGTACATATATAACTGCATGACTGCATGACTGATATGATTCTAAAACAATGAGAAAAATGAGAAATTATACTTCATTTATGTATGATTTATCAAAATGTATAAATTCATTCTATTCTCATGCATAACTAATTAGAACAAATAAAAAATTAAATATTAAAATTTTCCATATCATCCTTCTTTTTTGAAACTTTCACTGGAAACTCACCATTTATAGGCTGAATCCATCTCTTAGTTTTGGTATTAAATACTTGGAATATTACAAGATGATAAGAGAAGTTATGGGGAGCAAGAGGCTTCTGAGACATGAAAACTGACCTGAATCTTAAAGAAAGAATGCAATTAAACTAAATATTTGACAACTTCATTGCAAACAAGTGAATGCAATATTAGTCTTAAAGAGAGCCATAACAGTGAAGTATAGAGAAAGGAAACAAAACTTTGCAAAAGCATTTAATACAAGACTAGGAGATGAATTCAGCCTGTAGACACTGAAGGTTTTTTAAAAGGGGGTTATATGGACAAATTTTTATTTTTGAAAGATCACTCCAGATGCCAGATATGGAATGAATTGACTGATGAACTAGGGAGACAGGAACACACTGATGGTGAAGAGTTAAGCTATTTGACTCTTTTGCTCATTCAAGCAAATGAGAAGAGAACTTGCTTGAACTTGCTATCAAATTGTTGTGATATGAAATAAGAAACAGATTTCCCTACAATGCAGGAAGGAGGTGACATCAGAAGAATGTGGGAATAGTTTGGATGTCATAAGTAGAGGTTAGGATTCAATGGATGGCAATGCTTTTTTGTAAAGTTTTGGAGGGAGGAATAATATTAGAAAGACAGAATTATGACTTTTTTCAAGACAAACCTGCTAAATGTTAATATTTCTACAACATCTGATTGGAAATATGAGAAATTAGAAGTTAGATTGCTTCTAAGAAAACTGAAGCCATACATCTCTCTAGTATCTCTCTTTGTCCAGCACCTACATCGGTCTCTAACATGCATGTTGGTAATGGGTCAATTAACTCAGAAGAGAAGGACATTAATAAAAAATGATTTATATTGAGAAAAGTTGTAGGATATGAGAATGTAATACAAAAAAAACCCCCACAGTTTACATGGTATAGAGAAGAGATGCTCATGGGAGAAACTTAGAAGAGGTCAGACAATAAATGATATCTGGTTCCACAGAAGAAAACTCAGTTTCAAGGAAGTCAAAGAGCTTACACATCCATCCAATAAAATTGATTGCTGCGGGCCTTTATTCCAGAAATATAAAAGTTGAAAAAAGTCTATTGGTTGTTGACCCTTCCTTACCAGAACAATATCAGTTTGTTTGACCCAAAAACCAAACTGCTGTGAGTTTCATTGTCAACAGGAAAAGAAGTCAGGGCAAGAAGTGTAGACTTCCTTTCCATGAACAGAAGGAAATAAGCTGTAACTGGTACAAAGAGGTACAAGGTCAAGATAGACAAATTTAGGGCCCAGAGATTTGAGGATATTTAGGGAAAAGGAAAAGTTGGAATGAAGAAGCTTTAAATGTTGAAGTGATTGTGGAAAAGATAGAGCAAAGTCAGAGGAGACAAAGGAGTTGAATTTCAGAGGAACAGGTCAGGTTGAAGGAGGAAGAGAGATACCTTATCTTTGAGAATGGAACAGGTACATAGGCATAGGTCCAATTCTACTGCCTGCCACTTGGAATTATGACATTACACAACTTTCCAAATCAAATTCCTAAAATTATTCTCTCACCCAGTAAACAGTTCACATAAAATAAAATTAGTACTTTCAATTACTATTAATATTGGATTATAAATGAAGATTGACAAAGTGATGTTTGCTTGCATGTGTGTGTTTGTCTGTAATTGGGGAGAAGAGGTAATAAAGGAAACCACGTGTATTTCCTCAAGTTTCTTAATGCTTTCAGTAAGACCCCTCCCTGCTCTTTGTCTATATTCCTTAGGACAGAGTGGGTGTGTACTTCTTGAATGTTCAAAGTTCTATTCAAAATTTGTTGATCATCTAGTTGGTTTAAACATCCTATCAAGGAAGAGTGTGAAAAAGATAATTAAGAGAGACACCCAGACCAATGGAGCTCACAAGGTACATGAGAAGAAAATAAACAGATAAACACTGAAAGGGTAAAAATATAATTTACAGTAGTATCTTTTACTTCTCTAATAGAAAATTAGAATTCAGCTATTTTAAAACACCACTCTAAAGCCTGAGATATTTGGAGTTCTTAAAATGTCACTTGTTATGTAGATATATTTGAAATACATTAAAGAAGAAGTAACCTCAGAGGTTTGTTGGACCAGAGGAAGTGTGACTTTCCTGCCTGAAAGGAGGTGATGGAAGCCATTGGAATGATTTATTGATAAGTGATGATGTGCTATGTAGTTCAAAGAAGGGCAGAGTAAGTTCTTAATAATAAAAAGTTCCATCCCAAGAGTATCTTGCATTTTTTAAATCTATTTCAGAGATGAAAACGGGGTACAGGCAGAGAGAATTGCTTTCCTTGAAACAAGAACTTTTACAAAGTGAAAACCTTAAAAGTAGATCACACATCAGCATGAATAAGAAAGCCTAGCACGCTCTCCACATGTACTGTTGGTGTCTTGGTAATATGCCTGGCCTTGGCAGAGTTGTTGGAGCAAAAATAAAGTTTGTCTTTTTTACACTGTATTATTTTCTGTTTGGCCCTATGGGGGGAAAAACAGCTTCTTCGTTTTCAATTCTAAGATTTTTTTCAGATTAATAAGTAATGGAACTGTGCACTAAACTCTGCAGCTCAGTTACAGAATATATAAGTAAATGCTTACTTTTCCCAAATTTATTTCTGTAAAATGCCAAAGTATGCCTACTAAGCAGTTTGAGTTTCAAAATTATTTATGAAAAATAAGTGTTAAAGTAAAATCTATGATTTCCAATAGTTCATGCAATACAATAATCAAAACAACAAGAAAGTCAAGTGTGAAACTCAAAAAGATTGAAAAGGAGAAAAATTATAGATGAGCAGAGTATTTATATAAAGTTGTCCATATATGTCTGATTTATAAATGATTGTTGAAGGTTTTGAACTTAGCCTTCCCTTTAACTCATGAGACTATATTTTGTGGATAGAAAGGTGTTCAGTGGGAAACATACTCAACTCCAGACCTCTCTGAATACAGCTCAACTAAAATTTTTTAAAAATGTTGAGAGCCAGAGAAACTGTTCTGTCCTCTATAGGACTGTATGGACTCTATATGGACTTATTGGAGAGATGCTTTACCACTTGATATCCAAATTGCCAGGCTTGGTGGCTTGTAGCAGATAGAAAAGATGTAGACATAATGAAAAACCTGAGAAAAGGAAGAGTGATAACCCAGAGTCACATAGAATATTGAGTCATATATGTGTTTAGAGATATTTAGGGATCCAAGGAAAATTTAACATTAATCTGTATGACCCTTTTCACAGCTCCTTTCTTCTACTTGTTTTTTTTTTTTTTTTTTTTTTTTGGTAATTCTTTCATCATGTAAAACTTCAATAGATGGATAGATAGATAGATAAATAAATATCTCCAGATCTTCCTCCAACAAATTCATTTGCTTTTAGTTATTTTCAGAGCTATTTGAAATTAAATTAATTGACCTAAATCAATTTGCATCCTACCAAGAATTTATTACGTATATTTTCCCCTGAAATCATCCCAGGTTAAAATACTGCTCAATTTACATCTGAATCCCATCACTCCATACCACAGTACATTCAGTCAGGTAGAACCTATACTTAAATATCATGGAGAAATATTTACAGGGAGACCATTATGCTGAAAAAGTTTACAGTATTTAACTAAATGTGGACTTTTCAACAAATTCAAGTATAAGTTAAAATGAGAAAAAAATCATACATGTTTTTCTACTTATTATTGGTATTTCTTACCCCTAAGAAGAAAGTGTTAGTGACAAGTAGATATGCATGTATGTGTGTGCAAATGCACACAACATGTGGCAAGATTAAGTGGATATAGTTGATCCAGGATCAAGTTTTAGAAGAGACTACCCTACTAATTCAAATACCTTCATGTAGATACTTTTTTATGTAAGTAGAGGAATAAATACCAGATTGCTACCTAAAAGGAAAGTTTGTTAACTGATTCTGCTTCTTACTTCTAGTTCATATCTAAGAGAAACTTAAATGCCTATGGTTTTCATATCATAGTCACTTCCTATTAGTTGGAGCTAACATAGAAATGTTCCTGCCTTTGATGTAAGAAAATAATAAACACAGGTTCACACGGTACAGAAAAAATTCCTACTTTATTATTAAAATTTAAATCTCTTTTAACATAAAGGGAATGCTGGTATGCTTTTCTTATGATTTCTTTTTTTTTTTTTTCTTTCTGTTTTCTTTTTTTTGGTGCTGGAATTGAACTCAGGGCCTTGTGCTTGCAAGGTAAGCACTCTACCAACTGAGCTATATCCCCATCCTTGCTGGTACACTTTTCTAACATTCCTTATGGTACCAAACACATGGGTCAGAAAAGTAATGTGCCTTAGGGATTAACAAAAGAATCAGAGGCACAAATTCCAAGATGTAATATGTAATATATGGAGTGATTATTGTGTGAGAGCCAGTATTAACCTCCAGAGAGCAGGTGATGGAACAGAGGGAGAAGGTCCAGGAAACACGTTGAGTTAGGGAAAGACCTGACAAGGAATGGCAAATAACAAACCACACACACACACACTCACACACACCTAATCACAAATCCGAGAACTATAAACTATTTCATGTTGTACATTATAATCCCACTTCATCCCCTCCCCATCATTCACACCTCTTCTCAGGCTCTTCCTTACCATTATGGTTCAGATCTGGATTGTCCCTCAGAAACTCATGTTTTGAAGGCTTGGCCACAGCTGTCTGCACTATTGGAGGAAGTAGGTCACTGGGGCCATGCCCCTGCTGCATATATTTTGTGCCTAGACCTTTCCTTTCTCACATCCTTTTTGCTTCCCAGCTACCAAGAGGTGATCACCGTTGCTTCTCCCTGCTTCCCCACCACCATGTTCTGCCTGACCCCAAACCTGAAAGCAATGGAGCCAGCTAACCATGAAATGAAACCTTTGAAACCATGAGACAGAGT
This sequence comes from Glaucomys volans, assembly GCA_020662805.1. Taxonomy (NCBI): domain Eukaryota; kingdom Metazoa; phylum Chordata; class Mammalia; order Rodentia; family Sciuridae; genus Glaucomys; species Glaucomys volans. The sequence goes on along the minus strand of JAJEJO010004869.1, from coordinate 861,033 downwards.
CAATCTTTTCTCCTTTAGTTGATTTATCTCTGATATTTGTCACAGCAATGAAATACTAATCCATTTGCCTAATTACTCTTTAGACTGTAATCCTTTCCCTGTCATGCCTATATTTATATACCCACACATGGTACAGATCATGTTAGTACTTTCTCTTGGAATTCTGAATGTTACTTTCGTGATCACAGATGGTTCACTATAAAAACAGGAGTGGGACTCCTCTAAAGTCACAGGCACTACCATATAAGAGTGTCCAGGAGGGCTATGGTGCTGTGAGCTGGAAGACTAGCTTTGGATTGGTGATCACAGGGCTCCTCAGCTGTGCTTGCTTCAACGTCATCTTTCTTCCCATTTCAACATTAAGTAGCTGAAACAGGCATAAGCCAGGTTTTCTGTTCTGACTGCTGAGCCAAAAGGACAGGAAATCATTACAGGGAAAACATTTCTAGCAAAGGTCACTTTAATAGAAAATTACATCAATCACCTTAAGGAAAAAAAATACATTTCAATTGATGCCATCAGTCCATGGGATAACATCCATTTTAGTTTCTGACTTAGGTTTTTAAAAGTTAGTCTAACTTTTGGAAAAAAAAAAAAAAGCACACATTAAAAATTAACCATGCCTTCAACACCAATTTCAGTCATTTGAAAGGGAAGAGATAGTTACTAGCTATCTCATGTCAGAAGCTAAATGGTTATCTACTTAGAAAAGGAAGAAATTTTTTTAATGTTTTCCCAATGGGTGTTAGAAAGAGTAAATTTTTCTGAGGAAGGTCAAGTGTTTACTTCTTAAGCATACTTTCTTACATGATTTGAATTAGGCAGATGTACATCTTAAATATAGTGATAATTTTTCTAAGTATACATCTTAAGTGTATGCCACATACTTCCTAAAAATGCCTTATTAAATTTACTTGTATGAAACAAAGAAGAAAGAAAGAAAGAAAGAAAGAAAGAAAGAAAGAAAGAAAGAAAGAAAGAAAGAAAGAAAGAGAAAGAAAGAAAGAGAAAGGTGGAAGGAGGGAGAGGGAGAAAGGGAAAAAGATGGAGGGAGAGAGAGGGAGAAAGGGAGGGAGGAAGGGAAAGAGCAGAGAAAGAGAAGGATAGAGGGAAGGAAGGAAGAAAAGAAGAAAGGGAGGGTGGGAGGGAGGGAGGGAAAATTTGTAAAGAATGATATTGACTATAGTTTATCGTGTAAGCAAATATCTACAATTTTTTTTTTCTGAATGATGGGCTTGAAGAGTCCTTGTCAGTAGCTCCCAGTCTACTCTCATTTACCTCTAATTCTTACTTTCCTGTACAAGCAACTAAAGTACAAAGTCAGAGCACCACAGCTACGAATGCACTTCCCTGAACTCTAAAAGCAATGTCCATATACCCTATTGAAGTGGCCCTTAAGGTACAGTCCTCAGACTACCAACCTCAATATATCCAGTAAAACCTCGAGCTTCATCTGAGACCTGTAATGAGTCAAAAATTCTGGAAGTAGAGTTGAGTGATCTGTGTGTTCACACACTCTCTGGGTGATTAAGATGAACAACTAATGTCCAAAGCATTGTTCTATCGCAATCCAATAAGAAGGTGGATGTCTCCTTCCTCTTCTCTACCCAATAGTCCTGAGCCTCTGCATGTCACAAAAATGAAAGGTGTTGACAGAGTGTGCAGAAAGAAATGGCTGGAGGTCCTAGGCCTCACCTAAAAGGTCCATTTTACTGGCCTAACCTGCTTCTATTCCCTGAAGCCAGGTTCAGGAGGATCATCAGGCTAAAGCCCATCACTCATGCCCCTATCAGTCCTGAAAGGATTTACTCCATGAAGTAAGCACATTAATCATTGTCATCTGGCAGGGTATAAACTGAGTGGAGGGTGCTGATTAACCTCAACACTTCATGTTGCTTCTTCAGAGCCTGGCCTAAATAAGCCACATTCAGCAAGAAACAAGGGAGGCAAAGCAACTTGGAAACTGGCGTTCCAAGGATGATCTGACTCTCCATATTCTCACCAGCATTTATCTTCTTTGCTTCTGGTGACAAGGAGATGAAGACAGAAAGAAAAATATGTTCCTATTTCTATCATCAAGAGGAAATCAAGACAATTGGCAAAAACTATAATTTCTTAGAATTAAAGAATTAGTAATCTTAATTGGGACAGTTTCTAATAATTTCTCCTTGTATATAAACTTATATGTATTTTTCATTATAAATCCCATTTCCATTTCATTCTGTTCCATTCAGGGGGATCCTTGCATATAAGAGTCTGTCATTTCATCTATTATTAGAAATCTGGCTCAAAATGACCCTTCTTCAATATTTGGTTTAGTTCTCTTTCCTACATGCTTTATGCTAGTTCTATTTCCTATATGCTCTTTTATGCTTTATTTAGCTTACCTAAGTGTCTTCTCTTGTGGCATTGTTTTAGTTCAAAAGGCAAATAGACCAACTTACCAAAAAGTCTTACCAGAATAATAACATATCCACTAAAAGGAAAACTTTTGGTAATTCTTACAAATTTTGGTAAAACTTCTGATAATTCTTTCCTTATTAGAAAAGAATAAAAAATGCTCTTCATAAGTCTCAATGCCAAATATTTACTGTAATATGTGCAGTGGTAGGATTTCTCAAGAGATTTAGAATACTATATGTCAGCTTGCCAAGTTGAGCATTATCATTCCCAAAACTAACTTCTAATTTTAAGTATTTTTACCAGAATTGAAAAGGCAACAAAACATTAGAATTCTAAGCAAAGTATAAATTCCTTTTTGGGAACCAAAGGAGATGAGAACATTGTCTTCCTTCTTTCTTGTGGTTTGACCTAATACCATTTTTTATTTACTGCTGGGAAGGAAGAGAGTAACAAAAGTAGTCTATACCTTCTGATCTTGACTTCTTTTCAACTGGTAGATATCTCAAGACTTTGAAAAGTTTATTCCTTCCAGATTCTAAACTCAACGCACAAAGATTTAGTCTTATTGTTCTTTTGATGGGAACATAAAAACTGAGAATGGAATATCCACTTTCCAGATTTCTTCAAAAGCTTCTGAAGTCCAAATATATACAGCAGAGAAAATAATTAGTGTTTATGAACTTGAACAAATCTCTCTGCAACTGAACACAAATGAAAAACTCAGCCCATAGGGATCCTGGGATTACTAGCACTATTCTTTCTCCACCTGGGCACTTATGTATATGGGAGCTGTATAGTGTGACTTCAAGTGAGCTGTTTCCAACCTGGAGAAATATGTCATAAACAATGCATGACATCTTCAACAGTTTGGAAACTCCCTTGTCCTGAAAGAGGCTGATGAAGAACATTCTAGTATACCAGTTATTAAACCAACTATCAGAACGACTCACTGTTTTCCCTTCACCAAGGGAGAATGCTACCAATCTGATCCAAGAGAACACCTTAACAGAGCCCACTCTTCAGTGAGACTTCACACTTATCCCAGCATAAATTTAACATATTAAAAGGAATCTTCCTTTGTGGAAATACCCATGAGCTTAGTACAAATGATGTGGCTTTTCTTCCTTCTACCCAACCAGTAATGCCTTCGGGGAAACAAGACAGCTTAAGAAAACAACTATCAGCTGAACATTCTTCTACTTGCCTTGAATTAGAAAAAAAATTGGGCTCTCTAAAAGGGAAATTTTGATTTCATAAGTAAACTCAATTATCTTACCATTTCTGGGAAATAAGAATTTAATAAGAATTTAAAATTCAATGTTCCAAAAAGAACCCTTCACTTGCTTTAAATTCTATTGTAAAAATATACATTAAATAACTTTAGTTTGGAAAGAGCTCACTATTTGTGTTAAATAGCTCAGTCTTACGTGTCAACTATGAGAACTACATTCAAAAAAGGAAACTCTCAAAAACAGACTAAGTGCTGTCATGTCCTCACTTAGGAAAAACTAAAAGCAAGATAATCATGGTTGCTCAAAAATCTTAAAGTAGTTGTATAGGATTTTGAGATATTATTCTTTTTCTGTCCTATATCACTTCCCTTTTCCCCCTTCTATTTTGGCAACTAGCTAAGCTCTGTTCCATACTGCCTTAGGGTGTATATGTGATAAGTCAGAAGGTTGAAGTGACATTCTAGTGTTCTTGGCTCTTAGCAAAAGTAATAGAAAGATGGCTTATTGGTTAGGAGTGAACTCCAGAGTCAGCAATTCTCTGTTCAAAGTTTTAGGTTCCTATTTTTTAGCTATGTGACATTGAGAAAATTATTTAACTGTGTCTCAGCTTTCCATCTGCTACTTGGAAATAATAGTTATTTTACAATATTGTCTTATTATTCATTGAGATACTACTTATAAAAGATTAAACCATTCTTTAAGAGTTTAATAATAGTTGATATTTACTGAGCACTTACTCTATGCCAAATACTGTTTTAGGATACACAGACTCATTTTAGACACACAGGAGCCCTGTGCTATAGGTATTATGCCATTCCAATCCTGCCATCCTCATCATTGTTCTTAAACAGATAAGAAAAACAATGGCACACCACAGTTGATTTGTTGTAGATCCAATGAACAAAATGGGATCAAATGACTTGATTCTACACAGCAGGTTGGGTTCAAGACTGTTCCAAGTGTTTCTTTATTCTCCTTGGAACAGACGCTACCTGAACTTCTCATGGTGAATCCTCAGAACACAAGAGAAAAATCCACATCTCAATAGCACGGTTAGTCTCTGCTTGTGTCATGCCACTATAAATACCAACATCAAAGGATAATGAAGTAAAATCAAACCATTGTAAGGGTGGGGAAGTATAATGTTAATGAGAAAAAGAGAATGAGAATGTAATGCATTAATTCAATCTACCATAGTAGCTTAACAGAGAAATTGAAGATGCAAAGAAACATTTATAACATGATAGAGTGGAATCACATTTAATGTAAGAGTTAGAATATAAACTCAGTGAGTCAGGGGAAAATTTTAAGTTAAAGCATTTTCACATTGGGCATGGTGGCACACACCTGTAATCCCAGTGGCTCAGGAAGCTGAGACAGGAAGATCATGAATTTAAAGCCAGCCTCAGCAAAAATGTGCTGCTAAGGAACTCAGTGAGATCCTCTGTCTAAATAAAATACAAAACAGGACTGGAGATGTGGCTCAGTGGTGGAGTACCCCTGAATTCAATCCTTGGTACCACCCCCATAAGAAAATTTCCAGAAAACATCTTAAGATACACCTTGTCAAAGACAGAGTTTTTCACAAAATCCCATTCAGTCAGGTTCCCTTCAGTGTTGGAATAGGTCACTGTTTTTCTGTTTGCTCATAAAACCAAGATTAAGTATCGAGATCTCACTTCCTGTGAGGGAAATGAGTGAGAACAACTGAGGGAACCTGTCTGAGAACTCTTGTGCATTCCAAACACTTGTTTTGTTTGGAACTAAAAATGACTGGAGACTATGAAATCACCTTATTTATTTATTTATTTATTTTTTAAACTTGGAACTGAACCCAGGGATGCTCTACCACAAAACTATGCATGCTTCCCCTCCCCACCTTTGTATATATATGTTTTGAGACAGGGTGCCACTAAATTGCCCAGGCTGGCCTTGAGCTTGCAATCCTCTTGCCTTGTCCTCTCAAACAGCTAGAATCATGGGCATGCACCACTGTACCTGGTTGAAGTCACCTTCTATTTAAAATTTTTCTCTCTTTCTCCCCAGCCCCCATTTATGCACATTATTTGAATTTGCATTTATTTGAGTTAACATTTAATTTCTAGAGGTGTTCACTGAAAGGAAAAACAACCAAGAACTGGACTACAAATCCTAGAATTACAAAAAGCATTTGGTCACCCACTGAATGCCACAATAGTGATACACTAGGCTGATCGACACTATATAAATGACAATTAAGCTGAAGCTTTAGAAAAAAAAAGTTGGGATTTGAATAGAGATATAGGTGAAATGTATATCAGGTAAAAGGCGGAGACAATAGTCAAAGCAAATGCATAGAAGTCAAAAAAATTAAACAACTGAGACTAATCTTAATCAATAATAAGCTAAAGAATAAGACAAGATTCCATTACCAGGGGGTTATTTTTACTGAAATATGTAATGTCATTCAGAGCTGATATTTACAATGGTAGAATGCTATGAGCACAGGAATTTGTTTAAATAATCATTAGTCTGAATTCTCTCTAATCTTCAAAATAACAGTTTTAACAGTGATTTAGGATATTATTTTAAAAATAATATCCCCAATTAAAAATACATTTTGAGTCATTATAATACCTAATTATTTAAATCACAAGTGTATTTAGTGAACTGATAAAATACCAACCGTAAATTGGCATTTTACAAAAAAAGCAAATTTAAAATAATCAAGGAAGCAATCATGGCATTGGGTTTATAAACTGTGAGTTATTTAAGGAAAAGTATAGTTTCTAATTTATGGTCAGACAAACATAAAGGGCTTCTTATGTATCACTCAAATTAAGGTATACAAATAAAAGTCAATTTCTTTGCATAAGTTTGGCTTTAGTTAAAAAGTGAATGTAATGTTGCATTTCCTAAGTCTTCAGGGTGAATAACAATCCAAAGAGTTAAAAAATTGAATGTCTTCAAGCATGAGGATAAATACCCTGAACTCTGTATATATATAAAAATATATATATGAGCCAGGTTCAGTGATGCATGCCTGTTATCCCAGTGACTTGGGAGGCTAAGGCAGGAGGATTGCAAGTTTGATACCAGCCTCAGCAACCGAATGAGACCCTAAGTAACTTGAGAGAGGGAGACCCTGTTTCAAAATAAAGAATAAAAAAGACTGGGCTGGGGATATAGCTCAGTTTGTAGAGCGCCTGCCTCACAAGCACAAGGCCCTGGGTTCAATCCCCAGCACCACACCAAAAAAAAAAAAAAAGACTAGGGATGTGTTTCAGTAGTTAAGCACCCCTGTGTTCAGTCTTTCCATTACCAAAACACACACACACACACACAAATACTTAAATGTGTGTATATAAGTACTATGAATAAAATATCACATACAGTTGTATAAATAATATAATAAGTAGCCTTCCTGTGTGGTTTTTTCCTATAATTTGTAGGGTTATTTAATAAATTAAACTTTCCTAAATCTCAAAGTCCTGAAAACAAAACTTGGTCCTATCATTATCTTTGTACCCATAGTAATCATTAATCAGACCGTGCAAGACAGACTTCAATTATAATTAACCATTGTTTACAAAAATCTCAGAATCCATAAGGCGATGTGTAAGCACTGTGTTTAGGAAGCAAGCATTATTTTGATTCATTACCTTTTTTTAAAAATCAGGATTTCTGTTTTGACTTCTCAATCTGTATTTGTGATATTAGCACCAAGTCTTTAAAAATCATTTTACCCTAACATGTAGTCAATGTCACTTTATGACATGAGTCCAATTCTTTTGCATCTACAAATAAATAAAAGGTTTAGCACTTAAATTAAAACACTTTAAGAAAAATATTTTAAATGGTCAGGTACTGTCCTAGCTCCTGGAATATAAGGATGAATAACATAAGATACATACTATTTTTCAAAGAAGCTGAGATTTGCCTCATGATATAGAATAAATAATCATAAGGCAATGTGAGTTATTCTTATTAGTTAAGATCAGTTAGAATGCTAAGAGTGGATAAACACTGGTGGTCACAGAATGTATCATTAAAGAAGTACATATGAGAGAATTTCTTTTAAATATAATCTTTCCAGGTTGACAAGAAGTAGGGAAAGATACAGATTCCAGCATGTCAATAAATCTCACTTTCTATATTTACTTAGGCAGAATTACCTCTCTTCTTCAACCCCATATCCATTCTTTTTATATTTCTTTTTCTTATAATATCTCAATAGGGAATGATAAAGTAAAATTGTAAAAATTCAACAATTGGACTAGAGGAAAAGGTCACACTTATGCAAAACTACTTGCCCTAGTAAGGTTTGCAGAATTTCTACAGGGAAAGCTTTTTTCCTTAGCAATTGGGTGACTGTTCTCATGAATTTATAGTCAAACACAATGAAATCATTCAAGACAAGCAAATTTAGTATTATTTGCATGTGCTCCCCTCTTGTTTTGGAGGCTCCTCTGCAGTCTCAGATTGGGGTTAATTACTGATGATTTCCTCCTTTGTATTCATAATTTTTCCCTGGCAGTTTCACACTGTTATTATTGGGACTTTCTTTGTCCTGCTTAATTAAATGCTGAAAAGCTTCCAGTTGATTTCGCAGTCTGCTGAGGTAGCTAGATAATTTGCAATCTAAATAAAGTACTCAGCATTGAGTCAACTCTCAATACCCACTCTGTTGCAGGCAAGGTGTATGAAATGATTCCCTTGGTGTTATTTATCTGCAGTGAAAAACAAACAAACACTGGTTTAGAATAAGCTTCACTATCCTTCAAACAAAACCTTGATTCTTAGGTTTTGGTTTTCTGTGCTTTCTCTATAATTCATTAAATGCTGAGAACTAATTACCATTGTCACAGTAAGTCATCCATATTAGGGAAGTAGAAAGCCATGCTCCTTGGGTGGCAGTGAGAGACCCAAAGCAGCAGGCAGCAGCATGCATGAAGTCATTGGGAAAGGATCCATGTCACCAAGGAAAATGGCTTCTTCACAACATGACAAAACTCTGAGTTTGCACAAAAGATTCCATGCTCTAAGAAAGCAGCTTAACATACAGAAACATATTCCTTTAAAGTTAGCTACAGAGAGGTATTTCTCAAAGTAGGAAAAATGGAGATGTTGATACATTTAGTGGGAATTTATGTAACAAATTGCAGTTTCATGTTCCTATATTTATTTTGCATAATGTCAACTAATAATCAAAGCCCAGGCATAAAATTATTTGAAACATGAAAACCAATTTCCACAGCATCCAGAACTATGAAATATACACATAAGTACTATGGCTTTTGGCCACTTAGGGATCTCTAAAAGACTGCTTAAAGCTAATTAAAATAATAAAATGAAGGGGCAAGTGGGAATAATCAGAATTATATAATTTCCTACAAACATTTTCTACAAATTAAGCACACCACTGCTTCCTCTCCACAAATGCTTTAAATCTAGGCACTTTCTTTGAGAACTGCTTTTTAAGGGGACAGGGTTTCTGTAATGCAGCAAATGCAGCTGCTTACTAAGTTGTCATCTGCCTGAAATACATGCAAGAAGTAAAAAGGACCCTGGCTACTGGAGTGTAGTGGAAGTCAGCTGTCCTTTTAATGCCAACATTTTTACCTCCAAATCTATCTTTAATATCGTCATGCTAAGGTCTTTGATAAGTCATGTAGAATTCCTTCAGCCCCTATGCAGAGTTAAAACTAAATTACCATATATCACCTACTAAGTATTCATTGAGTACTTTCTCTGATGGGGTGGGGAGCACAATGAGAGACAAGGAAGTTCAAAACTCATTTTCTGCCTTCACACAGGTTAGAGAGCAGAACTACAATGAGAGTAATGACAAAGATGAAAACAACCACATTTGATTTAAATTGTATATTTCATAAGATTAACATATGTTTGTAACAAGTAAATAATAGTGGTCGCTGAAACCTAGAGCTACCAAGGAAGGATGGTGTCTTATGATCTAATGTGTGATGTGCATACTGGCTAACAGCAGCATCACCTGGAGTTTATTCAAAATACTGACTCAGGCTATGCCCCAGAGCTACCATATCAGAAATCAGAGTTTTAACAAGATCCAGGTCACTAATATGCCCAATAAAGTTTGGGAAATACTGAATCAAACTGCAACATTCAAGAGGGCAGGAATCCCATCTATATTATTCATGGATGAGCCTTAGCAACCAGTCTCATAGCACTCATAAGTGAGCAATAAATATCTGTTGAAGAAAATGATACATTTTATTGCTAAACACATAGATCACAGAGGAAATCTGGGTACACTCCAAGGTGAAAAGGATATCCATGCTTTTCAAGTATCCAGTGAACCTCCCCAAGAGACTTGAAAATAAAGAAACCTAATCAGAAGAGTTCTCATGTGGTTTGAGAACATAAGGTATTAATAGGGAAAGATATTTAAAATGTCATTTAAAGAAAAAACACTTTTATTCATTACTTACTACATAACTAAAATAATCTATACTTTGAATAAATTATATTTTGTATACATGTCTAAAATAGAAAAAATACACATTTATGACTTGAAAGCATAAATGACTTGAAATAAATAATTTTATCTAATGAGTGTTTTTTGATAACATTCATTGAAAATTCTTTTTATATTAAACTCTTAAAAGAATATTAAGAAAAAAGCTTGACATCCCTTATTATGCCCCAATATTGATTAAATGAAAAGTTAGAACTTCATAACGTAAGAAATGTAACCAAATAAACTTTAAAAATTATGTCTAATTTCTATTATCAAGGTTTTATAATTTATAATTTTATAACTTTGTAATTTTTAAAATGGTGAAAATTTCAATATAAAAATCAACAAACACACAAAAACACTTTGTAAAACATCCCTTTAGTCTCTCATTTATGCTCTGAGATAAGAAGAGGCTGATCTAGACCAATGTTTCTCAACGAAGAACACTGTATAATTCACCAAAATGACCAATGATCAGGCCCCACCTGACACTTTAAAATCAGAATTTCTGGGTGTAACACTTCTCTGTTAGATGAAGGAAATCATATATGTTGTGCCATTCCTTTATAGATTTTTACAATTACATTTTCATTGTGCGTATCATAGTTTGTGTCTGGTATTCATATTTTGCACTAGTGCATTACTTGCACTAGTTATACAAGTACTCTGACCAGATATAAACGAAAGGTCCATTATGAAAAAATTCCTAATCCATCTATGCTTGATTTTTGTTTAGTCTTTGAGAAAGACAGAAAGGACATAGGTTTTTAGATCATCATTAAACTACAACTCTCAGCCTGGTATCATATTTTGGACTCTAGAGTGTAAATATAGAGTTGAGGAAGGTTGGAGCAAAGACCAATAAAAGTGAACCATTTAGAACTCGGTAGGAAAACATAGAGTGGGTCTGGGCCCTCTGTCGTGTTGAAAGTAAACTTATGTGGTTGCTTTCCTTGCATTACCTCTAAACTTTGATTAAAATATTAAAGTTAAAATCTGGATTGGCATATGCTCTGGCAAATGAGAGCCTGCCTCATGCTTAAGGAGAAACAGACAGGTGAAGGGCAAAGTTATCTCCTCAAGATCAAAGTGAATTAATTAAACTATCATCATGGGAGATCTGTCCCCTTTATAACTGGCAATGCCCAGGAATCTCTGAGCTAGTCAGAAAATATTGTACAGGCACTGGTTCCAAACAATGGGGAATTTATACCATCATAATTTGAATTATATGTGGATCTTGGGAGCAAAATTGTATATTAGACTCAAGCAACAGCCTGACTGGGTTCTTCTATATTAGTTCTGTGAACTTTTTTCAGTCATTTAACTTTTCTAATATGGCCTAGATATTTGTCCCCTCCAAAACTCATGTTGAAACTTAATCTCCAAAGTCACATGCTAATTATATTTGGAGGTGGGCTTTCGAAATAAATTAGAGTTAGATGAAGTCATAGGGCTTACATGATAATGTTAGTGACTTCATAAGAAGAGGAACAAGGGACCCAAGTTACCAAGGTTCCTTTATCTTACCACCTGATGCTTTGCTGTACCTCAGGACTCTGCCGAGTCCCCATCAGCAAGGGCAGATACAAACGCTTATTTTGGACCTCCAGCCTCCAGAACCATAAGAAATAAATTCTTTTTCCTCATCAGTTACCCCATCTCAGATATTCTGTTATAGCAATAGAAAATTGACTTAAGATATCCCCTCTGCATTGATTTCCTCATCAAATAAAATAAGGATAAAAATTATGTATATATTTCATAGAAATTATGTAAGTACTAAGTAAAATGAGAACATGCAGGGCATGAAATTGTGCCTGGAACATAGTAAGTACTGTGCACGCTTTGGCTTTGATTGCCATTTTATTGCTAACATTGCTATTGCTGTAGTTATGTAACTCCTAGCTTAAAAGAGGCAATATATGTGTACATTGGGGAAAGAGGCTAACAGAGTCTACAAACTGTTTCTACATCTGCAGAATATAAGTAGCAATTTGCAAATTTTGTACTCAAGATATTTTCAATGTGAAAACATAAATACACCTGTGGCTTATTGATGAAAATGTACATATTTTTTTCTACATGAAACTCTCAATGCTTATTTACAGCCAATACAGTAAAATGAATGGGGTAAAAATGATGAACTCAATAAAATTATGTGTAGGAGAAGATCTTCAACATTACTTGATTTAGTTTTGTAATCTTAATACCTGATGCTTTGAATAAGATTTATCATTACAAACAAATATTACAGGTCAATGAGCCCGCCTGTAATCCCAGAAGCTTGGAAGGCTAAGGTAGGAGGATGGTTAGTCCAAAGCCAATCTCAGCAACTTAGTGAGGCCCTAAGCAACTCAGTAAGATTTTGTCTCTAAATAAAATATAGAAAAGGACTGGGGACGTTGCTCAGTAGGTAAGCTCCCCTGGGTTCAATTCCCAGTAACAAAAAATTTAAAAATTAATTGCCATGGCAATAATTTATTAATTGATGCTACTTGATTATTTTTTAATATATTAATAGTCACATGTTAGGCAGAGACCAAGTTCAAACATATTTAATAAAGAAGTCAAGGAGCACATTTAAATGCTCAATAAATTGTGACACAAGTTCTGGAAGTTGCCTGTCAGGCGCCATTAGGCAAGTAACCTTGTCATCACCCAGCTCTGATCTCACCCCTACCTCCACAGCCCTGCCCATCTTTTCATCCTAAGAATGTCAGCCATTGTAATTAAGTGCTGGCTGCAAATGAAAGAGCCTTTGGAAGAAAATTTAAACTTTCAAAATGAGTGCGAATTTATATGACCCATGAAAACAGGAATTAGAGAAGGAAGATCAGATGCCCTTTTCCTCCTTCTAAATATCACTTTGTTTCTGACCCTGCACAAGCCCACTGATTCTCATAAACTTTGAATGGTCACACCTTATCTGTCTGCCTGTTTGGACTTTCTCTCCTCCTCTCTTACATTTACTCCCCGGCCATAACAGATCCTTCTAACTCTAAGCCTGCCAGTGAACCTCAGGGGATGCTTTCCTCAGTTATTTTTCACATTCTTACTTGATTTCCATTTTAAAAACTGTCTTAACACTAAACTTTGCTATCTAAATGACCTTTGCCTCCAAACCCCAGAGAATATCCACATCTTTATTTAGCCACTAGACTAGTTTTCTTTACTATTAAATATATATTGCTTGGAGTATTATCTATGGACTTTCTCAAACATAATCTAGAAACCGAGAAATAAAGGCTAAATCCTTGGTGGCCTTGTTTTTGAAGATCTCACATTTCATCCAGGAAGCATCACCTGTGCAGTCACTAATATGGTGTATGTGCAATAAAAGAAAGTATGCGAAGTACCTGGGAACATGGGAGTCACTTTGCATGATATGACTTTTGAGATGAGTCTGAGAGGACTGGACCAGGTCAATCAGCAGAAGAAGTCTGGGATGTGGAGGTGGGTTAGGAAACACATGTTAAGTAAAGGAAATTGTATTTAGAAAACCTAAGTATTACTGATGTCACCTTTTCACTTTTTTTTTTACCCCCAGTACTGTAGAATGAACCCAAGAACACTACCATTGAGCGAAACCCAGCCTTTATTTATTTGTTTATTTATTTATTTATTCCTTTTATTTATTTATTTTACTTTGAGACAGGGTCTCACTAATTGCTCAGACTGGCCTTGAACTTGCTATCCTTCTGCCTCAGTCTCCCAGGTAGCTGGGATTACACACATGTACCACACTCCCAGTTTAACTTTAATTTTGTAATACCTTTTATCTGCATTCATTATCTATTCTATTTTAAATTTCTATTTCCCACATATTCTAGCACAATATGAAAAATTAATACCCAATTCTGGCCCATATTCTTTCAGTTCTTACTCTATCAAACTAAAACATCCAATCAAAGCATAATCCCCCAAATGAATAATTTAATAAAGTATATTTAAATACTTCGATATTGAGAAAAGAATGCAGAACGTATTCAAGATGGATAAAATACTTAAATACAACAAAGGAAACTATACAAGTGTAGATATAAAGACAATGAGGAAATATTTCATAATCTTTGCATGGGAATGGCCTAAATATGACATCGATGCCTGAAATTTAAAAGAATTATAGCTTCATTTGATTAAATAAAAACCATACAAAAACTTTTGTCAAAAGATGTCATTAAAAAAAAAAAAAAGATGTCATAAGCCAAGATAAAAATGACTCATGAAATCCACTCTCCATCCTTTTAAAATCTGTTCCCTATCTCTGTGAATGACTAGTAGCCTTCCAGGATCCCCAAGAATCACTGAAATTGACTAAAATTATAGCTCAGTCAGGTGAAACTCTGCAGGCAATGTAATGGAGATAGGAGTGACATCAGAGTTTTCTTTTCCTTGCTATTCCCTTGTTGGTCACCTAGAAATTGCTGTATTACTAGGTCAATATTCATTTTCCTTCTCAGGTTATAAAAATCTCTCCTTCCCCTTGTCCTTTAGCCCTGAAGGTAGTCAACTCTGGAGCTACTGCAGGATTCCCCATGGTTCCTCAAATCCCTATCTTTTAAAACAAGGTATGGACTTTATAATTGGATTGTTTCCTAAAGTTATTCTAATTTGTACCCTTTGTTTTCTACTGGGTCCCTGAAACAGATATACTAGGAAATAAATTGAAATGTCCACAACAGACAAAGGTTAATGTTTAGAATATGTGTCATAAGGAAACAATAATTGTGAATTTAATAGTAAGTTGCTATTCGTTGATTGCTTTGTCTTTGGCAGTGACCTTTCAAAATTTTCTAAGAACTAACCCATTAGTACTTAAATTCATCCTATAATGATTCCCATTTTGCAAATAAGTAAATCAAAGCTCAGCGTCACATGACCAGTAGTAGGAATGTTGGTGTCAAAATCTCATCAGACTACAAAGTCAGTCTTAACTATGCTGCTATACTCAGAAGAGTAGAGATTTATTTGAACAATAGCCACAATAGCCAGCACTTATATCACATTTACTATCTGTCAGGAGCTTTCTAAGCATTTTATTTATATTAACTCATCTAATCCTCAGGAAAGCTTTATAAGGTAGAAGGGTAAAGTAATATAATCAGGGTCATAGTTCTAGCAAGTTGCTTTCATTCAAACCTAGACACACTGACTTGTGAATCTGTGAACTTTACCACTATACTTATTAATAGTAATGGGAATAGAAAATTTAATTGAAAATATACAAATAAATATGCCCAATATATCAAATAATAAAATAATTGAGAGTAGCATTGATATATGAGAAAAACTGGGCATTATAATATGCTATTGGTGAAAATGTAAAATTATAGAATATTTCTTGAAACCCAAGTGTCCATTATTAGAAAATCCATTAAACAAATTAAGAAATCAAGAGGATAGGCAATATTAAATTCCATAGATACACTCATTAATAGGGAGATATCTTGGAATTATATTTTTCCAATTTGTAAAAAAGCTTATAAGTAGTGCATATATGATTCCGTCTATCTAAATTTGCACATAGCATAGAGTGACATCTAGTAGATGTCCACTAAAATTTTAACAGTGATTACTCCTGTGTAAGAGATGTGTTGATCTTTATAGTACATGTGTGAGTTTAAAATGTCCCTTAGGAATCCATACACTGAATGTTAGTTCCTATGGGTCCTTTGATGAACCAGGTGCCTGCATGGAGCACAGGGTTTGTCAGGATACATGATACCTGCCTTTGGGTTGTGTTACACTTCAACTTGAATATTTTTGAGTAGAAAAGGATATTATTATTTTTATTTTGGAAAAAATAATAGCATAACCCCTTACAAATGTTTCCTATCCTACCCAAAATTAACTTTGCAGTTTAACTATCTGATTCTAATCTGCAGTAATAAATACTACTATTGACTTTTCCTCTTTTGTCCAATTTAGACAACCTGATTGATTGCCTAAACTATTTTCACCGATACTCTTAATTCTGTTTTTATGCAGGAGCCTCTCAGGAATTCTCTAGCCCTTGATCAATTTCAATTCCTCCATTCTATCCTATACCCAGCATAAGGAGTTCATTTGGAGACTGTCATATAACTTTGCAGATGGTTTTCAAATTCAACGGGTCTCAATCCAAACTACATTAAACTCATTGGCTTTTGTCAATCAGATCTGTCTTCTTTTTGCTTCATAGAAAAATTCCAAGCTTTCATCAATCTCTGCAGGTATTTCTCTCCATATTCAACTCAATCTTTTTCAGAAGGTTTACTTGCCACTCAATCAAGGAAATTAAAAGCATCAACATAAACAGCTTCAGACTAGAAGTTTCCTCCACTCCTTTAAAATGTGTTTGTTGTTGCCGCTTTCTGAAACTGGAAGGACTTTATTAGTCACTTGTATTTGCAGCCCACGTTGGAGGGCATTGTATGCCCTTCAGTGGGGTGTTGACCTTGGAAACAGAATGAACATAACAGGAACTGTGGGAGATGAGGTTTATCTCACCAACAAGATGAAGTGATCCTTGATTCCTGCAGAGGATGCAATTGACTTGTTTGAACAGTTCCATGGGCTGACAAGGAACTGAACTCCATTGCTCAGAACTAAGCAGGCACTATGGCTGGTTTCTACAATAAGTAATGTTGTTCAGCCAAGGAACACTATCTGTGGAAGTATAATAGGGCTGTGGGGGACTTGTGGTTAGGACATTCAAGATCCTCCCAATTTTAAATATCAAGGTAGCACATATTGTTTCTAGGTCTTATACCATAGTATCATTCGTTATTTATCTTCTATAGGGATTTAATTGGGTGCTCTGTATTTTATTTGGCAACATTATTTCCAGGAATTGCTTCATATGAATGCCCAATAGCCTCAGTTTTCCTTGGGGAAAGTTGGCCACTTGCTTGATTTGCCACTAATGCCAACTATGAAAATCTTCTGTGACCCTGGTTTCTCCTACTGCTCACCAAGTTTTCTCTACATGTGTGACAAGCCCATACTCTTTTTAGGGACAGGGTGCTCAGAGGTCAGTGGCAAGATGTATTCCATACTGATATCTCATTTCTTTGCTTAGACTTACAGAATTAAGAAATTTGGGAAATTGGTTATTTATCAAACAACATTCAAGAATACAGCTGCTCCTTCTTTCATTCCTCTTTTATTCCCAGAACTTGAAACTAGTCCTTTGGGCTAACCAGTCATAAGACATGGATGCCCCTCCAATACCTTTGTTCTTCCTCTGGCTTTTCTTACACAAAAATATAAGGACACCTCCTCTTTTAGTCACCAGACATGAAATTGCCTCTAAGATACGAGATATCCTTGGGGAGCATCTCTACATCTCCTCTACATAACCCAATATTCCCTGTAACATGGTTAAATGAAGAGTCCTTCATGTGAGGTAAAGCGCTACTCCCAGGTAACTATAGGACCTGTAAGATAATAAATATGTCTTCTACTTGGCTCTGTGGGAAGCTGGAGAGAATCAGTTCTTGTGTTCTCAGCAACTTGTCTTGATACATTGTTAAGGTTTTCAGCATAGCAGGAAAATTTGTCCCAAATCCTGAAAGGAGAGATACTTGGTGGGAATACACGTTGATAACACTGAAAGGGTGTTACAGTCTCCAGAGCTTTTAATTTGCCTGTTTGCTTCAAATGTAACTGGCAGAAACCAATCACTGAGAGGACTTAAGACTTTTCTTGAGATGAGTTGGGGATGCAGGACTCTGAGAGATGAGCGTGCGGTTCTTCAGGAAGAACATACCCATTGTGCAGAAGCAGAAAGTCACCTACCTTCAAGAGACTGTGCGTGCTTGGAAAGTAGCACGTTGGGAATGACCCTAATTATTATTTATTATGTATCAGATACTTACTGAGGACCTACTATGTGTCAGCCCTCCATGAGTGCAATAGACATAGTTTGCTTTTCAAAGTTTTCAGTATATCCTAATCAATTTGAACATTGAACAGAGTTGGACTTCTGTAACTGGTCACAGAACCTGGTGCTTCTCACAATCATTTATATGAAAACTTAAAAAGTGGAGTGATAGTTCTAAATGACCACATCATATGCTTGCTTAAAACTCTTCACTTGTTCACTATCTTCCAGACAAAGACAAAATCTCTAACCATGTCTGTAAAGTCCTGTTTTTCCAGCCTCCCATTTTCCTCCTTTTTCTCTTCAGGCTCTGAAGTACATTTTGTCATCTTGTTTTTCCTGCCAGAACAATTGTGTCTTTGGAGGAAAACTTCCATCTATGGTACTCATCACATCCCCTTCTGCCCTCCTTTGGGATTTTGCTCTCTATCTCTTACATCTTCAAGATCTTCTCTCTCTTATTTCTCCTCCCTCAATTCTCTCTCAGCACATCAGGCCACATACATGCAAAGTATCTCCCTTGCCATCTCTTCTTTCTCAGCTGAGCCTCTTGAAAAGGCACTATATTATTTTTCCTTAGCTTTCCTTCCATTCACTTTACTAGCCACTATACTCTGTTTCCACTGTCTCCACTTCTTTGAAACTGTGTGGACAAAGTAATGAGAGGCCAGACCATCTAGTCTGATAAATCCAAAGGAAAGTTGTTGTAGTTCCTACCTTACTGTATGCCTACTGCTTTTGATTTAGTTTTACAAAGATTTCTTCTTGAAAACTTTCTCTTTTTGTGACTTCTGTGATGCTTATTGTCTCCTGTATTTCAGCTAGCCTACAATACTCTTTTAGACTATTTAATGTGTTACCCACTGTCATTCAGTCTCCTAGTCATGCTTTCCAAGTTCCATCTTGCTATGGTTTGGATATGATTTAAATGTTTTTCCCAGAGTTCATGTACTGGAAGATTAGTTCCCAGTGTGGCGATGTCAAGAGGTGGGGTAGAAACTTTAAGAGATGGAAGCTAATAAAATATTAACCTGTATTCAATTCATAAAACTGAGAATATGGAAAAATGACTGGGTAATGGGGTCATTGGAAACATCACCCTTTTTTTTTTTTTTTTTTTTTGGTGGTGCTGGGGATTGAACCCAGGGCCTTGTGCTTGCGAGGCAGGCAGTCTACCAACTGAGTTATATCCCCAGCCCTCATAAGATCTTAAGTAGTTGTGAGGGGAGTATATCAGGGAGCAGCACAAAATCCAAACTCGTAACATTTGCATTCTAGTCTGTAAGAAACAAACAAATAAACAAATATTCTCCAACAAAATAAACAGTGGAAAACAACAAATCGTGCTATCTGCAAAGCAGAGAATTAAGTCAAGCTAATGTGATAGTGATTGGGAGTCAGGGAATGCTCCATGAAAAAAGGTAACATTTGTGGTAGTTCTGAAGGAAAGAAGTCAGCCACGGCAAGTTACTGGAAAGAATAGTTTAAGCAGAAAAAATGCACATATAATGTTAATGAACTTAGTATGTTTGAAGAGAATGGATATGTCTGTTGGGTTGAAAGTCTGGAAGAGAAGAGGAAAAAGGTACAGTTAGAGAATGTTCCAGGTCAGTAGTCTTTAAACCCACTGAGTAGGGGTTAGCAGGAAACAGGAAGGAGATATGATAGAATTTATGTCTTTGGAAGGAAACTCAAGTTTAGGAAAACATTGAAACTAAGGACGAGTGGCACCAAGAAGAACATTAATGTGGGCTTTTGTATGGAACTGAATGGTATGTAACACTGGTCTTCTGGATCACTGAGAGGATTTGTGGGAGAGATGGAGGCAGTGACCATTTTGTGTACATTTACAGGTAGTGGCAGAAATTCTCTACTTACACATTTGTCTCCATCACTAGTGTGGGACAGTTATGGTTACTTGAGAATAAAGAGAGATAGAAAGAATTAAAGGAATCAATGTGTGACTGATGATATAATTCATTAAGATGAGGAATGGGAGAGTAGTGGTGATAGTGGAAAGATGTTTTATTTTGGCAATATTTGAGTTTATTATTGACATGCCTATGGAGGTGTCAAAATATGGAAAATAGGAGTTAGGAACTCAATGAAAAACACAAGGCAGATGACATAAATTTGGAAGCTACTGCCTATGACTTTTTAAAGCTGGAGAACAAGATAAGGTCTACTAGGGTGGTGATGCCAACATGAAGTGCGGGGAGGCTGAAGCATTGGCCCACTCCAAGATTTATTATCAAAAGAGGAAGAGGAGCAAGCAAAGGAGATTGAGAAGAGAAACAACCAGAGAAATGTAACATTTTCAGGACTTTAGAGAAAAATGTGGGAAGGGAACAAGTAATAGTCAAATGAGATAAGGACACTGGTGAGAATGTTAAATTTTGACATCTTGAAAGTCATTTGTGACATAGACAGGAAGAGTCTCAATGAACCGGTAAGGTGATGACCCTATTACAAAAAGTGAGGGGGCAAGGTGAGAACAAATGGAATCAGCAGCTCTACATTATGTGCCCAAGAAGTTGTGCAATCAGAGGTAGAAATGAAAAATGAAGTGATGAGTAAGAAAAGAGATGAGGTCAAAAGAGAATCTGTGCTTTTGTTTCTTATAGTCTCTTGACTTTGTTTTTAAGATGAAGAAGCCACTTCGTATTTGTGGTAGATATCTATAAGGTACCACTTTCAATTCCATCCTTTGAGACTGGCTCAAAGAAACATTTTTGTACCTCTTTGTTCCCCCACTCATATCTCACAATATTATAAATTACCCTGTAATAATTATAATAATTATGTTATTATAATTTGCCCAGTAGCTGCTTGAATGTGTGTATATGGACCTGTACATTTTTTTTCACTGAAACTCAATTCTTTACTTACACATTTGTCTCTATCACTAGTGTGGGACAGTTCAGGACAGAACCTTGTATAATTCATTTTTGTTGTTCTGAGCAATGGCTGGTACCTTAGAGGCACTGAGCCACATGGCTATTAATCTGAACAGTAGCCCACTATCCAGATCTGATGCTCAGTGACACTTATACATTATGAATATCCTTTCCCAAATGGAATTTACATTCTCTAGAAGGGCAACCTGCTACAATATTGGGGATTTTAAGTTATCTAGAGATGTAAGTAATCAAGATTATATAAAATATTGAACAATTTCATATAATGACTTGAGACTATAAATTTGAGTTTGCTTGGGGGTCCTGAAACCAATCCCTGATGGATATAGGGATGACTGTATTGGGTATGTTTCTTGAAGTGTGGTGTTTAATGTCCTCAATCACAATTGATTGGACAATTACTTGAGACAGAGACAAAGACAGAAAGAAGCTTATTTCTGAGTTTCTTTCTAGATTCACCTGAGACAAAAATTTTTGTAATTCTCATCTTTAAAAAAACTCTTCAAGTAATGCTTATTTACATTAATTATTGAAAAACCATTGACTTAGTGATCTATATGTTTGGGCTCTAGAATAATGCAGATGAGTAAAATTTCAGCACCGTTATTTACTGTGTGATTATGAGTTCATTACCTACACTGACTGAACCTTTCTTTAGCTATTACACAAAGTTATGAACCCTGGCTTCTCATAGGGTTATAAGAAAAACTAAATTATGCAATGAATGTAGAGGGTAAGTCACACAGCAAAACCTCAGTAATGTTAACTGTTATTACTCTAGTTTTCGTTTAAATAGCACCTTGCTGACAGTCATCCATGTACTACAGGCATTTAATACTTGTTAAATAAGTGCATGATTAAATAATTTTTAGTGCCTCACTTTTGTTCTACAGAAAAGAACTTCCTAATCAAAATGCAAAATGGCACCATAGGATCAAAAAACTTGATTCCTTATGTATTAATAGCTCATTCATTTTAAAAAAATGTTATGTGGAATTTGACTATGCAGTTTTAAGGAAAGATAAATGCACCGGTAAAAAATTTCAATGTAACAAAATTATTCTATCATTTAATAAAAGCCTACTGGATGCTGAGAAATTTTGTAGGAACTAGAAAAAAAAAAACAGTTTAAAAAAGTAGGCCAAAGAAAACAACAATTAACCCCCTTGTTTTCCTGGGATTAACCAGTGAGTGTATATGCTGAGGGTGGGTAGATAAGAAGCAGATAATAAATATACAGATATACAAATAAATCATATAGTATATCGTAACTTAGTAGTTTACAGCAGCAAGCATTTGTCAACTCCCAGTGTCCATGGGTCAGGGTTCTGGATACAGTCTACATGGGTCCTTTGCAAAGTGGTGATCAAGGCAGTGGTTGGACTGCATTCCTTTCTGGGGCTTGGGTTCTCTTTCCAAATCTGTAACTTGGGGTAAAATAAAGTTGTTTAAAACTAGATCTGTGCTCTGGCAGAGAGTGACCAATTTCGGCTGCCTGAGTCCTCAGAGCTGAGCTCCGGTCTTCAGGCGGCGCCACTGCACTGTGGCTCCAGGAGATCTGGCCTGGAGTGAAGGAAGTCACCACCTCCAGCAGGGAGTTTAGGCCCTTAGGTGGTGCTATTTTACAGCTTCCCTGGCAGAGAGTGACCACCTGCCACTGACTGAGCCCCCAGCGAGGAACTCAGGCCTGCCTGGGCTCTCAAGCCCAGTGTCTCCATAACT
>JAJEJO010004869.1:784638-833413 GCA_020662805.1 Glaucomys volans | reverse complement strand
CAGGGGAGGAAAAGTTCTTATTCTGATCATAACAGGTTCAAACATAAATGTTACAGCAATTAAAGGATGTATAGAACTGATTAAATACCAGGGTATTTGGTAAAACTGAATTAAAATAGTCACACAGTTATATGACAGTCTTTCCATCTAGGCAAATCTGAGCAGAAAGGAAGCAGCTCTCATAATAAAATCAGCATCTTAGAAATCAGCCTCACCGAAAGCAAAGGAGTACAAATGAGCACTTTTCTCCTCAGGGATTTCCATTCATCAGTTAAGAATGTGGCTTTCTTCTTTTATTACTTGTAATTCATCTCAGAAAGTTCTTTATTCTCAGGAGGAAACTTGCTTCCCTCATTCCCACTCACTGTGGGATTGGGTCCCTAGCAAGCAGTTATTTTTAGTCAACAATTTATACTCCTCATTTGTTTCCTAAGTATTACCATTGGTTAACCCACCACCAGTCTTTACAAACTCCATTTATATCCCAATCAAATTAGAATCTCAAAACCCATTAGTGTTAAAAGAGTGAACTTGTCTTCATAATAAGTTTTCTTTCTGGCTGAGACAGGAGGAGCCCAGAGGCAACAAGAAATGTCTGAGTCCCGAATTCTCTGTTCTATGCTGCTATCACCACAAATAGCCAAAAGAAAAGCAATACACATAGGACAGTTTCTCCTAAGCACTGAAGAGGCTTGTGTTTTTGAAGGATCAGTGACTATTCTTTCGAAACCTGATTTTCCTGTTCTTGAGAAATACAGTCCTTGTGATCTCTGCAGGAGGATTTTCCTGGGGATTCTAGGGATATAGATAAAGCAAAGTCATTTCTCTACCAATTATTAATACTACTCAATGGCTTGGTAAAAATGAAGACTAAGATAGCTTAGAAAAGAATTTGGTCTTATTTTCAACTTCTAAATACTTATTGTCTTTCCACATTATAAGACTTAAAATTAAGAGGATGTTATTTCATAGAACTTCTGGGGTACTACAGTATCTCCTTTCTCCATTCAGGAAGCAGGTCCAATGCAGAAATTTGCGTCTTTTCTTCTGATGTATTCTGGATGCTTGATCTGATGCATACTGTCTCCTTAAGCATGGATTTTAAGTCATGTTCATGTTCAAAATCCCTGTAAAATTTTTATGTAAACATATTTATTCTCATAAAACAATACCATTATGAGTTACTTACCAGCACACACACAGATACACACACACACACACACACACACACACACAAATTGATACCTCCAATAAAGGTACTAAACCTTTCAGTATCACTTACACAAACCCTACCACTAAGTTACCTAGTTTTAGAAGAAAACCAAGAGAGATATCACATATTAATTCCAGATATCACATATTAATGATCAAACTGCTGATAGCATGCAAACAAGCAAGTATTTTGGACATAATCCTCAGTTTTTTTGGTTTTTAGTGGATCATTTACTTGAAAATGTACTGTTATAGGTTCGATATGAGATGTCCCCCTGAAACTTCCCTGCTAATACAGAAATATTCAGAAGTGTAAAGATTAGATTATGAAATTGCAACCTAATCAGACCATCTAGTTTGAATGGACTAGCTGGGTGGTAACTGTAGGCAGGTGGGGCATGACCAGATGAGATGGGCATTGGGGGCATGCCCTGGAAGGGTTGAGTATCCCTGTGTCACCCTTCCCTTTCTCTCTCTTCTTCCTTGATGCTATCAAGTGAACAGCTTTCCTTTTCTGCCTCTCTTCTTCCATGGTATTCTATCTCACCTCAAACCCAAAGTAATGGGGATCAATCCACCATGGACTGAACCTCTGAAAACTAAACTTCTCCTTCTCTAAGTTGTTCTTAGATATTTTGGTCACAGTGACAAAAACCTAACACACACATGTACCACTGTGGGTAGACTTACAAAATATTTGTATCGAGCATTTCTATTCAGCATGTAAAAATTAGACCTGTGAAGGCCATTGCAAGTAAAATTTGTTTCAGATCATTAATTTCTTCTTACGTAGTAAGTCAGTAAAAATGTATCAACCAAATATGATGTAGATAGTCCCTCAGTCTACTTCTCTCACTCTTTCCTTCTCTCTTGCTCCTTTTTTTCCACTAAACTCATAACCCATGTCAGTCATCATCAACCTCTGTTCTTATGCCATGAGTTGTGTTGCCACGTTATGAAATTTTTTGTTTCTCCAGTTTCTTTCATATTCATACTTTAATCTCCTTCATTAGATTCTTCTTTACCTGTCTGCATTTGTCCTGTTTGCATTCGGTTGGGTCATCTGGTTTTCTTTCCTTCCTTGGTATCATCTCTTCGGCTATTTGTCAAAAGAAAATTCTGCATTTAGCATTTACTAGTTTATGTTTCTTCATTTCAAAAGATTTGTTAGTTTTGTGGTGGTTGAGGACAAAATTAGGCATTCATAAAGTTTTATTCATATCTAGCTTTAGTTCACAGGCAATTTTATCAGCTGAGCCATCTGTTAGGTATTACAAACTTAATAGGGAGACCTCCAATTGGCATGCTATGCCACAGCTTCATATCTGGTGGTTTAGGAGTAAACCTTAAGTGCCCATTGTCTTATCAAGTTACAACTTTCACCATGAACATCCACTGTATTTTCTCATCCTGCATAGAGGGCTTTTGATTTGGTTTCCAGAGTACACACCCCATACATCCTCTAGAACAGGATCTCTGAGGAGATTTGGTACCAGTTTTCCAGAGTGTCTCATTTTAAATTCTTATTCCTGAAGACTGGACCTAAATTCTTTCTTGTGAGCTGGATCCTTTTCCTCCAGTCAATGTTTGGCATTCTGAGAGAAAGCCAGTCAAAAACATAAAGTTACCAGACATCATTCCCAGACATTTTTGACTACATAACCTTGGAGCCAACAGTAGCTTTCCACGACACACTCTGAGTCACACAGTTGTACCCATGTAAAACCAAGTTCCCTGCAAATTTTGTCCACTAGCCCGTGGCCTTCATAGTTTAAGCTAATTTTTCTTCTCCTAATTGGCCTGCTTTTGAAGTCGTTAAGCCTCATTCACTAGACTTCTTGAATTGCATAATCAACTACTCAAAGAAAGGGCAGCAGAAATGTCAACCAGTGCTGCTTACCCATTGTTCATTAATGGCTGTAAGTAGAGTCCTTAATCATATTTTATTAGATGATACTTAGACTTGAACCCTAAATGTCAATGGTCATGTGGAGGAAATTTAGGCTATAAATTGCTATTTGGACAAAATATTATCCCACTACAGCTTATTTTATATAGACTTGTAATCTCATGTATATACACATGCACAATTGTCTTTCTACGTATCATATGTATTTTCTATACATACATACTGAATACATTTCATATAACTATATATTATACATATATACTATCTATACCTTTATATTGACTTTTTAATATGACTATATTACTGAAAGGGTAAATTTTTCTTTACTTTTTCAAAACACTAATTAGTTTTGTATTACATATTAATAGGATTATTATTCCAAATACATGATATTTCTTTCTTTAGGATTTATATTCAAACTATCAGTGATAGTCAGTAAAATCAGGGTTATAATTTTTCCTTCAAAAATGGCAGAATTCTTTTATGCACTACTTAATGAATGCTAACAGTTTCCCTTTCTTGGCTTTATTTTATTCCTTTTGAATATTTTGCCTGGATTTAAAAATATGAATAATTGGAAAAGAATGTTTGGTTTCAGCAAATAATGAATTAATTCTTCAAATTATTTTCTTTCTGAGAGTTATGATATCTTTCATCTTCTTGACATTTCCACACATACTATTTCACACTAAGTGCATCTCTGGAACTTAGTAACAGAAGTGGGTAAAATCAGCCATTCTTCATAGTCTTTTGCTAGCTTAGTAGGGTTTGCTGCATTTTAGTTTGGAAAAAGATATACATTTACATGTCCCCAGTGTGATATTTCCTAGACAGCAATTTGTCAGACTCTTAATATTTTATAAATTTAAAATTTTTAATATTCCTTAATTTAATCTCATATTTCACTTATATTTTATTCATCTTTCTCTGCACCATAGTATTTGGAATGATCACAAATGGCTCCTTGCTCAGTTCGATGTCTATTCTAAGTGGTTAGAGCTGTTATTATATACCTCTAAGTCCACAATCCTCTCTCAGCCAAGCTGTGAAAATATTTTCCTTTTATCTTAAGGCATAAATTGTGTCTTTAATTCTTTCTATGAAATGGATCGTGTATCCCAAATTCACATGTTGAAATCTTTATTCCCATTTTGATGATGTTTGGAAATAGGGTTGGTAATTAGGGAAGGTAATTAGAGTTACACGAGGTCACAAGGGTGGGGCCCTCAAAATGTAATTAGCAGCTCTATAATAGGGAGATGAAAGAGGAAAATAGTTCTCTGTCCACCAAATGAGAACACATCAAGAAGGTGGTTATCTGCAAGCCAGTAAAAGGGCTTTCACTAGGAATTGAATTAGGTGGCACCTTGATTTTGGACCTCCCAGCCTTTAGAACTATGAGAAGTAAATGTTTTTTATTCGTTTTATTTAGTCTGTGTTGTTTTTGTTTTTGTTTTGTTGCTAAGATATTGGAAGAAACTAATATGTTCCCTTAACAAAGCTGTCTCCTAAACTTGCTTTATCTTGACCAAAATGTTACCATTTTAACTGTGTGTGGCTACATATTGCTTATCTTTGTATGAAGACCGTAACTTTCATAAGATCAGGGTCTTGGTTTTTGTTGTTGTTGATGGTCCTTGACAGATGCTAATCACTTAGAACACTACAGGTTTTGTACATGTGTATTTTGCCACATTGCTATATTTTAACAGATTCTTGCTTAGCAAAAATTGATTGCAATGTAAAAGTCCTTAGCCTTTGTTACTTCTGAATACCAGTTTTATATATTTAAAGTTCAAGATGTGTGTGGAACCACTAGAAAGTATGCTAAGGCATCAGGAAAGATGTAGTTTTCACTTAGTTACCCAACGAATATATTATTGGTCATCCACCATGTCTTATCACATATCAGATGCTTGGTAGATTCTGGGAATTTGGCTGTGAACAAAAATCATTTCTCTTCTGGAGCTCAAAGATAGTGAAGAAAACAGACATTGGTCAAAAAAATTATTAATCTGATAATTATATGAATAAAAATGTGAACAGTGCTGCACTGAATGAGAACAGGTCAGTGTCACTCCCCTAAACAGGATGAAATAGCCTGAATCTTATTTCTGTTTCAAAGAGGCAGGCGCTTAATAAGTTCATTTTTATCTGCCTTTGGGTTCTTGTAATCCTTTATAGGTCTCCTTTGCAACACTTATTGCAAACATAGTCCAGCCTTTAATCATACAATTAGTTGATTAGTGTCTATCTCTTTCTAAAGCATAAGTTTCAAGACTCCAAGAGCTATGCTGATCACATCCAACTTGAACTCTCCAGTGACTCACAAGAGTCTTTTGCACTTCATAGACGGATTGCAAATATAAGAAAAGAAGGAACCATATTCGTTATTTAAAACAATCTTGTGAGGTGTAACTTCAGATTAGGCTTTTATTCTTCTACCGTTTCAGGAACATGGTAGCTGAGTCTGGGAGTGATGCATTTATCTATTAAGCAAGTATTGTGTATTTAGTGAGCACAAAGCAAGTTGTAGAAGTTTTTGTAACTTTACACAAAAATATGAAACACATGATTCCGAAAAAACAGTCCCTGACTTTGCTGTTTTATAGTGGATATGGTGCTAGGTAGCTAAACTTCCCATCCCCTTTGATTTTAAAAATGTAGAGGATGGTGATACTGTTGAACAGATTAAAATTCTGAACCTCAGAATTCCTTTATACTTTAAAAAGTTTTTCCAGAATACCAAAGTGTTTTTGTTTTTATGGCTTATGTTTATAGAAAATTTCACCATTAGAATTTAAAAATACAATTAAAATAGTAATTCATTTAAAAATAACATCATAAACCTATTACATGTTAACACATTTTATTAAAAAAAATTCTAAACAAAACAAAATAGTGAGAAGGGTGGTATATTTTTCATTTTTACAAATCTCTTTATTGTCCTGCTTGGTTGTAATAGTTGAATACTCATAAAAGAAAGGCAGAATGAAAACTTGTAGTTAAAGTAATTTAAAAATGATGCTGATTAACTTTTGTATTTGTTTTTGTGATGCAGAATCTTCAATCAAAACTTGACTGAGATTTCTGGATAATTGAACACATCAAGTGTAAATGGAGAAAATTGTAGTTTTGGAGGCTTAAAAATCTAATTTCAAGCCTCAGTTTTCTGAATTCATTAACAATATATACTCAAGAATATTGTTTAAACCAGGAGTCATAGTTTATTTATTTAAGGAGAAGTAATGTTTAAATTATATGATGTTTTATGGGATTAAATTAAATGTCTGACACATATCTTGGCTTCAGTAGATATTATTTTCCTTCTTACTTTCCCCAATTCCCAGATCCTTAAATAAATTAGAACTGATGTGTGGTAGCCACTATATTTAAAAGTAATTATTCTATGCATGGGACATTGTTTTTATTACATATGTTAACCAATTTATAAAAAGTTACATAATTTCATAACATAAATACTATGAATTAATGATATTTCTGAGGAAGTACAAGGATACTATTACAATTACTTTTAAGATTTTTGATACTGAAATGACCAAATCTGAAAACTTCAAGAACCCATAAAAACATAGGAAGAAAACAATACAGGTTATATCAGAGCTGGATTATGAAATGAAGATTCACCCCCAGACAGGTGGTGCCCCAGGGATTCCAGTGGGAATGACCTGAATATCATATAACAACTATGTATGTCCAATCCAAAGGTTTGTGTGTATGAGATACCAGTAGTCTGAATGAGGTGGATCAAGAGGTAATGAGAATACATTCATTGGAAAGTAACAGAGTATTTTATACAGTGCAAAGTACAATGAACACCATGGTGTTCAGAATGAAACATGTAGATTCAGTATCTGATGTTGCCTTCAGAAGTTGTGTGACTTTCAGGAATTCAGAGCCTCATTTACTTACTTCATGGGATTGTGGTAAAGACTATCATTATCTGAAAAAATGGTAAGGATATTAACAGTATCTTCTATTAGATTTTTGAGAGACTTGTGTGTTCTAATGTATGAAAGCTCAGTGTTTGCACATAGCAAATACTTGTTAAATATTAGCTACCATTACCATCTTTATAAATGTATATCCAAGTTGGTGAATACAGATTGGTAGTCATACTTCTTGCATATTTCAGGACAATCCTGATGCTTTTTTTTTACCTTTTGTAGCATGATATCTTAGCCTATTTTTTAGGCAAAACTATAACAATGTCACACATGAGAAAAATTGGAATCGGTGGAACCACACTGTGAAGATGAGCAGTTTTTATTTTCTGAGGAGTTTCTTCTCTTTTTTCATTGTGCTCCAATAAGGAGTTTCTGTAGCTCCAATCTCCTCTTTGAATTGTTGGGAAACTAGCTCTGAAACAAGTCTTAATTTCTAATTCCCTGTTAGTCTGTCTTCCTTTTGAATTTTGTACAAAATTTCCCATCCAAGTGTGCTTCTTACCATTTTATCTATCCATACTTTTTGCATAATACTGACCAAATATTCATAGTTGTCTGCTCTTGCTTTGACCAATCTTAAAGCAAGGAACTCTCCTTCTATCAGACTCTGAACTCTGCTTGTCTCCAAACCATACTGAGAACTAAACAGAGGAATACAACCCTCTTGTAAGCTTCTCTTATGGATTGGCAAGACACTTTTCCTGTCATACCAGAAAGGTCATTTCCCCTTGCTAGTTCAATCTTTCTTTATAAGATTCCACTCACCTTTCTTACCCTATACAGTATTTCCCACTATCTATGGTTTTGTTTCTAAGTTCAGTTATCTACACTCAACTGAGACCTGAAAATTGTCAGTGAAATATCCCAAAAATAAACAAACCATTTTAAATTACACACCACTCTATGTAATGTAATGAAATCTTATTCAGTCCTAACCAAAACCAGAACCATCACTTTGTCCAATACATCCATGCTAAAAATGCTTCCTCCTCAACATGGTTCTGCCCCAGTGATCCAAAATTAACTGATGATTCTCTTTTATGGTTTGGATCTAGAATGTCCCCTAATTGTCCCCAGTGCAGCAAAATTCAGCAGTGAAGCTTTTAGGCAATGTTTGGATCATGAGGGCTTTGACTTCATCAGTAGATTAAACCATATGACAGATAATTAACTGATGTCTGAAAGGACGGATGGGAGGCAGGACCTACATGGGGGAAGTAGACCATTACAGGTATGACCTGGAAGAGTTAATCTTCCTCTGATGTCTTCCTCATTCTTTCTGCTTTCTGAATGCCATGAACTAAGCATCTTTCCTCCACCACGCCCTTCCACTATGATGTTCTGCCTCACCTCAAACCTAGAGCAAGGGAGTTAGCCAATCATGGACTGAACATCTGAAACTGTGAACCAAAAGAAATCTTTCCTCTTCTAAGATGTTCTTGTAAAATATTTTAGCCACAAGGACAAAAAGCTAACTAACACATACTCCTTCTGCCACGTCATCAGATGGTCAGTAGTAGTAGTATTTCAGTTCTGTCACATTGTCTATGTCGCTCAGCTCACTTCACCTCAGCACAGGCACTGTATCATCTCATTGTGACAAGAGTAAGTATAGTACAAAAGATATTTTGATATAACCCATTTACATAACTTTAATATATACATTATTATAATTGCTATACTTTATTATTTGTTATTGTTGGTGATCTTTTCATGTCTAATTTATAAATTGAACTTTATAGTAGGTCTGTATACATAATAAAAAACAATATATATTGAATTCAATACATCCATAGTTAAATGAGTCCCAGAGGGTCCCATGGATCAAAAGGGACTGCTATAAAAGAAAAAACTTTTTCTATGGATTTTGAGATGCATGCAGATTTCCAAGATTTAAGCTTTCTTCTTATTACAATCATTTTTCTTCTGAATAAAGTCTTTTCTTATAAGTCTGGCTTGTTTCTATTTGACAATATCTTTCCCTGAAGGTCCTAATCTTCCTGTTAGTTCTTAACAAAAGAACCAGCAACATTTTTTTTTTTAACTCTGGTGATCCTGGGTCATTAGGCACAGTATTATGTTAAATGTGGAGCACATTTCCTTGCAGACTAATGAAAATTATCATCCTACACAGAGAAATGTATATACATCTTCCCTAGTTTAAGAGAAAGTATTGCAAGATTAAATGTAAAAGACCACTGGCTATATATAATGTGGCCTGAAATAGAAAAAAAGAAAACAATGTGTTTCATCAGCACCTTGTTTCATTTACATTGCTCTATTATTTCAATTAAAGTAATGCTTTGTAGATGAATTTCCATACTGAATCTAATTAATGTTAGTTCACATGCTTGTTATATAGGAATCATTGCATTGATTTTCTACCGCCACTGAGATTATTAGCATGTCCCAATTTAATATTATCTGAAAATAACATAAATAACATAAATGGCATTCCCCTCTCTTTTGAAGAAGAAACAAGAAGGCTAATCATTAATTTTGCACCCATACCCCAGTGCATTCTAACTTCATCTTTTTTCATCTGTATTCAATATAATTATTACCATCCTGTGGCCTCTCACAGTGTGCAATTCACCTACATATGAGCCATAAAAACCAGATTTCTGAACCCTCATGTAGACCCTGTCATTCTCTTTGTCAAAAGCCTATAATTTTCTTTTGAGGACTAACTGTCTTACCAAATCCTCTACTTCTCCTCCCTTCCTGGTCCTTGGCCTTGTGCTGATGACCAAACCCAGTCACCTAGTAGGAATCCCAACTTTATCCAGCCAGAGGAAATCCAGACAGACCTGCTTTTCTTTCATCTCTTGCCTTAAAATCTACCATATTACCTTTGGTTATTTGTAGTTTTCTTTCCCGTCCCAAGGTTTACATACAAAGATAATAAATGTTTTTTTGTAAGAAAAATGGAAGACTCAAATATAATTTCTAGGTGAACTGCTTAGATTTCTCAGTCTTTGCCCCTCATATTCATTAAATCTCTTAAGATCTAAAATGGCTATTATCTTGAATTAATTCAATGTTTTATTGTTCATTTTCTCAGATCTGTTCACATTTTCCCAAAAAAGTTCATCTTTCATGAACTCTAAATCAGTCAACCAATAAAAAGAATTATTATTTTTGTGAATTAAGTTGCTATAAACCTTGATGTGCCTGTGTTACTGTAGTATGCTAATTTTAAGTCTTTTGAGTATAAACCAAGGAGTGGGATAACTGGGTCAAAAGATGCGTCCATTACAAGTTTTCTGAGGAATCTCCAAGCTGCTTTCCAGAGTGGCTGTACCAATTTGCAACTCCACCAGCAATGTAAAAGTGTGCCTTTTTCCCCACAGTCACACCAACATCTATTATTCTTTGTGTTCTTGATAATAGCCATTCTAATTGGGGTAAAATGAAATCTTAGAGTTGTTTTAATTTGCATTTCTCTAATTATTGGAGATGTTGAACACTTTTTCATATATTTATTGATCTCCTGTACATCTTCTTCGGTAAAGTGTCTGTCCAGATCCTATTTTTGGAAACACTATAAAAATTTTTGTTTGTTTTTTATACCTGGAATTAAAGTCAGCATGCTTAACCTCTGAGTCCCATACCCAGCCTCTTTTATTTTTTTGGAAATGGAATCTTGATAGGTGGCTTAGTGCTTTGATAAGTTGCTAAGGCTGGCTTTGAACTTGTGGTCTTCCTGCCTCAGCCTTCTGAGCTGTTGGGATTACATGCATGTGCCTCTGTGCCTGGCAAAATATATTTTCTAAACATGAATTAACACAATATCTGAGGCAGGCATATAATCTAAGTAAGGTGATCAGAACCCCCAATCTCACTTTAAATTCTAATGTCAATGCAATTTAAAACGTGTTTGAGTAAACCTACTTTCAGTATGCAAATAAGCAACACTTGAGGAGTACTGTATAAAGATAGACATGCAGGGACTCCTACCTCAGAAATTGTGGACTGCTGCAGGAATACTACTTTCTTTCACGTGCCTGTTTGGGTTAGTGTAACTTTGTATCTGCCCAGTTCTGACATGTTAGAAACCAATTCTAAGGAAAAGGCAGAAAAACTCAGTCTCCCAGTGCCCTCCATATCCTATTTAGGACTGCAGGCCCCTGAGCTACCCAATGCTGGGTTTGCTGGCCAAAACTTACCCCAGGATGAAATAAATATTAATACAAATGACACAAAATATCAAGAATTATAACAGCAGACATTCACTGATCTGTTATGTTCTGCCAAGTACTGTGTTGAGCACTTTATACAATCATTTTAATTTAATCTTGACAAACCATATAGTGAAGATACAATTCTATCTGAGTTTAAGTTGAGTTCACACGTGGATGTTCATCAGTATTTTGAGTGTGCTTAGGTATCTTCACCACAGCCTCTGAACACCCCTTACAGTGTGAGTAGACATGCTCTCTGCTCATGCTTTTGCTAGCAGAGAAAAAACAAGAAGTATATTAGACATTTTTGTTACAAAGTAAAGTACATATTTTCTAACAAAGAGAGGTGACTGTGATTCAAATATTGACACTTTAGAAGCAGAAAGGGGAGATAAAAGATCTATTAATATTTGCATCAAGTATAAAATAATTGGGGCTATTCCGAGGAATATGGGGTATATGGTCACTAAGCCTAAGCCATTGCCAGGTACTGTAAAATATTTTTAAAATTCTGGATGCTGGTCAAACAGCTGAGCATTTTATTTATCTATTATAAGAAATATATGCAATAAAAAGTCAAGATATTTTCAAAATTACAAATAGTGTATTTTATTATCCAATTAATTAGACAATGAAAAAATAATTGATATTCAAGCTTTTTACTCTAATTCTATTAGTGATATTTCCAAAAAAATTACATTATCATTTTAGATTAGTTAGATAAAAAATTATTGTCCATTATCTTCACCTCATTGCACAGTTAAAGTGAGAGACAAAATAAAATTTCTTGAATAAACTAGCATACCAATTACTACAATATATGATTTCATACCTTCATGTCATTGCTTATTAGCATTTTGCTTTCATAACTCATTATGACAATCTTGGGATTCTGTTAATTTCCTTCTTAAAACCATGCAATTTTTTGGTATTACCTACAGAAAATATTGCCTCATTACCCTGATATCCAAGGACTTCTTTAAAGTTCTCTCTTTTGCGCTATCCAATATTGCAGACCCTATCATGGCTGCTTACATTTACGATTAAATTAATTAAAATGGACTAAAATTCAAAATTTAGTCCCTCAACCTCAGTAATAACAGTCAAGTGCCTAATAGTTCAGGTGGTCAGTGGCTAGTGTACTGGACAAGGCAAAAGAGAAAGTTTTCATCATCACAGAAATTTCCATCTAATAGCCCTACTCAAAATTTTTCTACTCTTGTTACATATTGTTCTCCTCCTGTAAGTTTCTGATGTCTTCTAACAGCTTGCAGCTTCCTTTTTCATCCACATTGCTCAGTTTAATACTATTTCTTAGGATACTTTCACTACTTCAAAAGACATCATTTATTATTCATTCAACAATTTTTGTGTGTGCATGATGCCAGGAAGTATTTTAAGTGTTGGAAAAATAAAGAAAAGAAACACAGTCCTTGCTCTACAAGAGTCCCTAGTCTAATGGGGAGAATGGCAAGAAAATTAGTGAGTACAAACATTAGCTGTTAAAGGAGAGGCCAGCACAGAGTTTTACTGAAGCAGATGAACGCCACTTTCAGAAATTGGAGGAGAGAGAGCAAAAGCTTCCTGTAAAATATGGCATATGATATGAACCTAGAATAGTGGGGTTTAGGAAAATAAAATACAAAAGAATGGAGAGAAGCAGAATGACCTGAGGAAAAGCCAATGGAACAACCCTAGAGAACCCTACTATATTGGGCAATGACACTTTCTCTTTTTTTGTTTTTTATTTACTCTTTATCAGTGACATTTTCCACTATTGAGCTTTTCAACACACAAACTATGGTCTGTGTCTTGGCATGCTCTGTAATATAGAGCCAAGGTCTTTGTTCCAATGGATACTAAATACATATTAACCAATTATCTCCAAATCAAAAGTAGTATTGTTGAGTAGGTGCCTCAATGACTGCTAGTCAAAGAACACAAGAGGGAGGTAATTAAAGGCATTATGGTTGACAAGTTTGATGATTTCATCTAATGTTATATGACTTGGTTGCACTTTTCAACATTGTAATTAAACAACAAATTGTGAAATTGTTGATCCTTGGTCTTCCCCAAAAGAGAATATAAATTCTGTGACAGTAAGAATCAAGTTTGTCTTACTTATTGCTAGATTTAAATGCCTATCATAGCCTGTGTGTAACAAATATTCAGGAAATGAATGAGTCTGAGATTTACAGATAAAAGAAAAATTACCATTTATGGACCACCAGTTAATAAATCGCCAGACATCATCCTAGGAATATAGCTTTATAAGTATTATATGTTTTATTTTTCAGAATATGTCTAAATATTAGTAACACCATAAAATAAGTCTTAGTATCACCAAATTTACAACTGAGGACTTTGGGCTTAGTAGTACAGGGCTTGCCTAACATTCGTGAGACACTGGGTTCCATCCTCAGCACTGAAAAAATAAATAGAAAAATTGCCAGCACTGACTTAGATAATCTGAGTGACTTATGAAACAATGAATAGCAGTTCCAGTGTTTTAAAACTAAATCTTGGTTCTCCAAAATCTATGTTTTCATTTGTTCATTTTTGGTTTGGACTTTTTATTTTACTATGACAATATAATGTAAAAGCTATGTAAATAGTTATGCAGTATTGTTTTAGGAATAATGACAAGAAAAATGTCTGTACATGTTCAATAAGACACACTTTGTTTTTAATATACTTCTGATCCTCATTTGGTTGGATTTGAGGATATGGAACCACAGATATGGAGAACCAACTATAATATAAAAATCAGTTTGAGGGATAATAAAAAGGAACTCTTACCCCAAGAGGTAACATTTGATAATTTGTAAACCAGGTACAAAAGGAGAGGGGAAAAGATGAGCAAGCCTAGGCCGATATCACAATATATATAAAAAGTTCTGTAGATTAGCACATGCAGGGCATGAGCATGCCACAGGAATCTTAAATGAACATGGCAGAGAGTTAGGATGGTGCTTTTAATCGAATTAAAAGGAGAGAGAGGTAGAGTCATGAGCATGAGAGGTCTGCTTTCCAACCTAAGAAGGGACAGCTGCTTAAAAAGAGAAAGAAAGAAAGAAAGAAAGAAAGAAAGAAAGAAAGAAAGAAAGAAAGAAAACGGAAAAGCACAGAATCAGGAGACAAACTGCTTGGAGTTGATTCTAAGGACCTCTTTTAAGAGATTTGAGAATGTGTTTAATTTATTTAACTGCTGTATGCCTCAATTTCCTTATCTGTAATTGGAAATAGTAATCTTACCTCACGGACTTATTATTCAGAAAAATAATATACATAAAGCACTTTAGATAGTGCCTGGCACACAAGCAAATAGTAAACCACAGCCATTAATTTTATACTGGAGTCAACATGTTGCCCCTGAGTAATTTTTATTCCATCTCTCTGGTACCTTTTTTCTTCTTTGTTTGCTGGGTATTGTTGCTATTGTTTTGTTGTTGTTGTATTTCTCTGGTAACTTTTTAGTGATTAAATTTAAAGGAGGGAAATTCTGAAAACCAGACCAGATAGGAAATTCTGAAGTGTGTATCAAGTGTGCAGAGTTTGGAGAGGGATAGAGAAACAAGCTTGGATTTGAGAAATATTTAGAAATAAAAGTTAAAGTATTTGGGATTAATTGGATTTGAGAGTGAGAGAGAATGAGGATGATGCCCAGAGTTCTAGTTAGGCAACTGTTTTCACTAGTGAATTCCCCTCCCTGTGGCCTGCAATATGTGCCTTGTTCGGTTATTATACAAAGTGTTGAATTTTTTCTCCTTTCATTTGCTGACAGTCTAAAGGGGTTGGTAATTTCCTCTATGCTACAAGCAACACCATTGCTTCATCTGCTAGGGACACTAATACAGCTGATTTCACTGTTTCTTCAAGCTGCACTAACCTTGCTTCTGGCTATATCTTGATTTATATCAACATACTTAAAGCCTCGTTAATATCACCTGGGGTAGAATGTCAATGGGAATAAGCTTTCTAGCAAGTTTGCTCCAGCCTCCTCTCAGTTCAGGTTCATCAAACAAAGCATATGTTTCTGTCATTGCCCAATTACTGACATATACCACCGAAAGTACATTCCCATTAATTACAATGTTGTGTCAGAAATTCCTTGACACCGAAGCTGCTAAAGGTACCCATTATGCATGCACTAATGGTACACCTTGTACCTGTCCCCCAAAGCCCAGCTACAAAATGCCAAACATTTGTCATCATGAAGCGAAATCATTAGAGAATATGGGTGACTTTTGACAAGCACCGGCACTTGAAGAACTGTTAGTGAATAACAATTCAGGGCAGCGTATTTTTGGAGAGTGACCCTTACAAATAAGTACCTATTTTCATATATATTAATAAAAGAAGTCTATGAATCTATATAAGGCTCTAACACTTATCCCACAATAATAACTTTTGTCAGCATATTCTGTTAGTGGCTCTTGAAGATTTAGAGCCAACTGGATTCAGTTTTATATACAAACATGAGGAAAACTAGTTGGGCAGAAAGTCAACAATATGTGAACCAATATATTTTAGAAATTCTGTATTTGGCAAAATGAAGGATTTCAGGAATGTAAATGGGAGACAGTGATCAGCTGGTAAATTATTGTTGATGGGAAATGATGTGAACATGAACTGGAGCAGGGACGGTGAATTTGGATGTCCAAAAAGCTAACACCTATACAGCTTAAAATCCTCACTATTTCATCTTAATGAAGAATAAAATTCAACCTCATTGACAGCATACCTCTGTCTTTGGCTACACTAAGTTTTCCAAGCTTAGAAGGATCTTTACCTAATTTATTCCATTTTTCACCACACTAGATTAAATGCATAATGCTATATCCAACCAACACATTTTAAAATTCCCAGCAACAAATATTCATGGAGCACTTATTCTAGCCTATGCCTGTTTCATCTATGCCAACTACTCAGGAGGCCGAGACAGGAGGACTGCAATTTTGAGGGCAGCCTGGGCATCTTAACAAGACCTTGCCTCAAAATAGTATGAATAGGACTGCTGATACAACTGAGTGGTAGAGTGTTTGCATAGCATACACAAGGCCCTGGGTTGAACCCCTGATACCACAAAAAGAAAAATTAAAAAGAAATCTGAAATTTACTTAGTTATCAATAAATTTATTGAGCACCTGCCATGCTTCAGGCAACATTCTAGGAACTGGGTATGTGGTAGTGAACAGAACAGATTAATATATCTACCTGTAGAAAAGCTAGAGTCTAGCTATGGAGACTTCAAAATATCCAGAAAATATTTGCAATGCTAGATAGTTCTAAAGCACCGTGGAGAAAAATAAAGCAGTGAGTGAAAGAATTAGAGTGCTCACTTGACAGAAAGATGTTTTAAATAAGGTGGTCAGAGAAGAACTTGCTGCTAAGGAGTATATGAGCAAGGCCATGTAGGAAATGAAGGAAGCCAGGCAGAGCTCCAAAGGAAGAACATTCCAGAGAAAAGACAGTGAAAACTGCAAAGTTCTACAGTGGAAGCATGTTTGGAGTACTTGAGGAACAGCAAGGAAATCCAGTGTGACTAAGCAGAGTGTACATGAGTACAGAAGCCAAAGATGGGGTGATAGAAGACATATGGGGCCAATCTGTATAGATAATTGCACGGGTGTTCTTATTTTACTCAGAGCAGTGACTTTGGACTAACAACATGAGCTGTGTCTTTTACTAGACTACTACAAAGTGCAAAATGGAAATTGGGAGGTCAGTCAGAGGCTATTGCAATAATTCTAGCAAATGGCAATATTACTGTAGACAGTTGTAAAGATGCGCAGAATTAGTTGGATTCTGAATACATTTTGTTGCTTGATTGGTTGACAGATGAGATGTAAGGTATTATTAAGGAGAGAACTAAAAGAGAATGTGGCATTTACTAAGATAGGGAACACATTAACAGGAACAAGTTTCAATGAACAAAAAACAAAATTTAGATTTTCAACTATGAATTCTGGGAGATCCTCTGGATTTCTATGTAGAGATAGTGAGTATTAAGGGGACAGATGCAAGCAGGACACTTAAATTTATGAGCTGTCACTTCTTGCTGCCCAATATGGTAGACATTAGACATATGTCTTTTTAAATTTAAATTAATTTTAAAATTAAATTAAAAATTCATTGAGTTCCATTAGCCATGTTTCAATGACTTGGTGCGGCTAGTGGCACATATGCATAGTGGTGTCCTATTCAATGACTCTCAGGGAGTTTCCTTTTTTATACCCCATGCATAATTGCAGAGTTATTCAGTTTTATTCTTAGAAATTTATCTTCTTAAATTTCTTTCCTTCTGCCTTAACTTTGTACTTCTGGCCTTTCTTGCCTCTTTTCTAGATTATTATTGCATCCTTCTAATTGATCTTTCCACTCAGGTCTCTGTTCCCCATATTCATCCTCCACTCCTCCAGCATAAAGGTTTAAGTAATTTTCTACTTTAAAATCTTTGAATACTTTCATTACAACCTATGGACTAAAGTCTAAACATGTTATTACGGCATATCAAGTTTCTGCAACCTGCCCCTTCCCCTTATCTTCAGCCTCCTATCTTATATTCACTATCTTAAACATTATGATTCAACAATAATGAATTCTTAGCCATTCCTACGGTACTCTGATTTTTCTAACTTCTGTTTCTTAGCTCCTTCTTGTCTCCTTTTCTTAAGTGTTCCATCTTTGACAGACTAACCTTGACTCATTTTGTAAGATAGAACCCCAGTTCTTCCTCCTTCAGTGTCAGGTAAGAGGTGCTATCATAGTACCTTGCATTCCTC
Organism: Glaucomys volans; assembly: GCA_020662805.1. Taxonomy (NCBI): domain Eukaryota; kingdom Metazoa; phylum Chordata; class Mammalia; order Rodentia; family Sciuridae; genus Glaucomys; species Glaucomys volans. The sequence continues at coordinate 815,355 of JAJEJO010004869.1, read as the reverse complement.
TCTTGTTGCTGGAATTATCTGTTTGGTACATCTCCACAGTACAGCTCTCAGAGGTCAGGGACTATACTTTCTACTTTTTTTTATGAGACTGACTACACTACCTGAAACATGGAAGCCAACCAATGACATCTCTTTGAAATAAAAGGAACAAAATGGGATGTTTTGATTTCCTGATATAGACATGAACTTTTCTTTTTTCCTTTTTTTTTTTTTTTTTTTTTTGGTACTAGGGTTTGAACTCAGGGGCACTCCACCACTGAGTCACATCCCCAGCCCTCTTTTGTATTTTATTTAGAGACAGAGTCTCACTGAGTTGCTTAGTGCCTTGCTAAGTTGCTGAGGCTGGCTTTGAACTCACGATCCTCCTGCCTCAGCCTCCCAAGTGCTGGGATTACAAGCATGCACCACCACACCCAGCACATGAACTATTCTTACGTGTTTGCTTATGCTATTTCAAATACCATACTTGTTCCCTGATATGTCTCACCCCTCATGTCCTTCAATACCTATAGTTAGAAGTCAATTTGTCTGAAGCACACACACCCTCACCTTCTTCAAATAGAAGTGCTTAGCACTGTGTGCATATTTCTGAAACAGTACTTTTCAGTGTACTGTCATTCTGTCCCTAGCTCTCCCCAGTTTTATGTGTTTAGCATACAGCAAATATTCAACAAATGCCTCTTGAATGCATCTCTTAATTATTATATTGAAAGTATCATATTCATGGTACTCCTAAAGTGGATGCTGTTCTATAAACCATTTAATTGCTAATAAAAACTGTGATAGGCTATATATTTAAATGTAAAATAGGAAATAAGCTTTGAAATTAATCTAGTTTTATAGGTGAAGAAACTAATGTCAAGATAGTTCATTTTAGTTTTTGAGTCAAAAGGGTTTCAAATGTCTGGGCCATCACTCAACCTCCTACTTGGCTTCTTCCAGGTCTTCCACATCTAGTTTCTCATCCTGTCCTTTCAATGGCACTATGTTCACATGGACATTTGATATGACAAAGACAAAAATACATATATTTCCCTAGCTACATATTGCAGTGGCATTTTGATTATGAAGTTAAAATTTATGCCTGAGTAGAAACAAAGCTGATACAATATTTAATTTAGAAATAATATGAATCACAAACCCAATCCCTTTCTTCTCACAGGAGTCTGAAACCATCCTGTACTGATTTAATAAAAAGAAATAGAATGATCAGGTTTCTTGCAGTAAATTGTTTCAGGATCAGAACAATGCTTAGAGAAAGCTGAAAATACTTCTGTCTCCTGAATGTGCAGCAAGACTAACTGCCACACTGAGAGCTTAGCTTCCCAATACCTATTTTCTCACAAACAGATTAAGTGCATTAAAGTTGCTTTTTCTAAAGAAAAATCTATCTATAATCACATCTTCACTGTTAAGGTACATATGTGCACAAACCTGCATATACACACAAGAGTAGTTAACATGCAAAAAATATAGGAATTTCCTTGTAAGAAACTAACAGAAATATATGTGGTCACATTGAAAATAGTAAGACACAATAATGAGTATTTACTGTGAGTGAAGTTGGGATAATTACTACTTTCCGACTAAAACATGTTTGAACAAATAGTGAAATACTTACAAATGCCACTGATCCACAGCCTTAACCTTCAAAATATATATTTGTTCTTTTTCTGGAAAGTAGAGTTGGTTGGGTATATCTTTAAGAAATATTCTCTAAACACATTCAGTTAATGAAACTTGGCCACAGTTACAAATAAGAATTATTAAGTCCATTTCTGGTTTCCAAAGAAACCTAATTATATGTGCCTAGTGAATTTTTTCTTTTGACTTTATGATACCTTTGTTCTAAGATTTTTGCCTCATAAACTGTTTTTAACACATTTTTTTCTTTTATAAAAATGTTATTTAAAGTTAATTTTATGTTTTCCTTTAGATGTATAATGAGGAATATGTGAGACATTCCTAGGATCTTGCTTCCTCTGGGGAAAAGGGTCTGAAAATGACAGGTTTTATAGCCAGGATTATACATTTGTTTTTAGTATTTAAATTTAATACTACTGTTTGTAGTATTTAAATTTAATACTACAAACACTGCAAATTTTATTGTCCACAATTGAATAGATTCCAACTCTGCCCCAATTCAAAAGATGGGCTCAGTTCAAGGTTGATTTACATTTATATCTCAGAGAAACTAACTCATGTGTTTTATAATAAATATAAACTAGATAAAGAAATTAGAGGTGTAGATCATCTTCCCCTTGCTTCTTTATATTTCTCTGAAATATGTTCTCAAATTTAGATCTCTCAGAAGTCTCTGTGAAGAGAGGGTCTATGGGGCAGAAAAGCTCATGGAAAGGTATAGATAGGGACATCAGCCACATCCATTTATGTTCTACTCAATTAACCATTAATTAACCTGCTTTCCAAGACCCACTTCTTGCCTCAGTGCACCTTTTTTCTATGTGTGCCTAATTTAATGTGTGTGTGTGTGTGTGTGTGTGTGTGTGTGTGTGTATACACATAGAAAATTTCCAGATAGGAGCTTTAGGGAGCAGGCCAGCCATAAATAACTATGTCATACCCAAAGTAAAGTACTTTTAGCCTCATAGAAAATTACATAAGAACAAAAATTCTAATAGTTACAAGGCCCTGCTCTCTTCCTACAGAGAAGGAACATTGAATTAAAAAGGAAAGTAATCCAGCTTCCATGTCTCAATGTGACTAGTATTAAGGAAGCAGGATAGCAAAGTCTGTAGTGACTTTAAAAAAATTAAGCTAGGTTTTGCTTAAAAACCTTGCAAAAAATTCCTGGTTAGTACCAAATATGAAAATGATTATATTAAAAGCAAAATATATTTTACAACAAACCATATTGGTTTATTGGTGAGATAATTTCACCATGTTAACTGGCATATATGTCCCAGTTGAAAGGAAACTTGAAAGGGGCAAGAGTTCTGCCAGACCTTCCAAGAGAAAATAACACCAATCCTCCTCAAATTATTCCATGAAATGGAAAAGGAGGGAACCCTGCCCAACTCATTCTATGAAGCTAGTATCACCCTGATACCAAAACCAGACACAGACATCGAGAAAACTTCAGACCAATATCCCTCATGAACATAGATGCAAAAATTCTTAACAAAATACTGGTAAACCACATATAGCATATGAAAAAGATAGTGCACCATGATCAAGCAGGGTTTATCCCAGGGATGCAAGGTTGGTTCAACATACAGAAATCAATAAACGTAATTCATCAAATCAATAGACTTAAAGGCAAAAATCACATGATTATATCAATAAAAGTGAAAGCTTTTGACAAAATACAGCATCCATCGTATCCAAAACACTAGGAAAATCAGAGATAGTAGGAACATACCTCAACATTGTAAAAGCTACATATGCCAAACCCAGCATCATTCTAAATGAGGAAAATTTGAAAGCATTCCCTCTAAAAACCGGATAAGACAGGGATGCCATCTTTCACCATTTCTATTCAACATAGTCCTGGAAACTCTAGCCACAGCAATTAGAAGAAAGAAATTAAAGGGATACAAATAGGAAAAGAACTCAAACTATCCTTATTTGCTGACTACATGATTCTATATTTAGAAGACCCAAAAGACTCCACTAGAAAACTTCTAGAACTCATAAAAGAATTCAGCAAAGTAGCAGAATATAAAATTAACACCTGTACATCATTGATGAATCAACTGAAAGAGAAATTAGGAAAGCTAGGCCAATCACAATATCCTCAAAGAAAATAAAACATTTGGGAATTAATTTAATAAAAGAGGTGAAAGACTTCTACAATGAAAAGAACAGAACACTAAAGAAAGAAATTGAAGAAGACTTTAGAAGATGGAAAGACCTCCCATATTCTTGGATAGGCAGAAATAATACTTTCAAAATGGCCATATTACCAAAAGTGCTATATAGATTTAATGCAATTCCTATTAAAATTCCAATGATGTTTCTCATAGAAATAGAAAAAGCAGTCATGAAATTCATTTAGGAAATAAGAATCTCAGAACAGCCCAAATAATCCTCAGCAAGAAAAGTGAAGCAGGAGGCATCACAGTACCAGATCTTAAACTATACTACAGAACTATAGTAACAAAAACTGAATGGTGTTGGAACCAAAACAGACATGTAGACCAAGGGTACTGAATAGATGACACAGAGACAAGCCCACATAAATAGGAGTTATCTCTTCCTAGACAAATGTGCCATAAACATACACTGGAGAAAAGATAGCCTTTTAAGCAAACGGTGTTGGGAAAACTGTAGATCCATATGTAGCAAAATGAAATTAGACCCCTATCTCTCCCCCTGCACAAAACTCAAAGTGGATCAAGGATCTAGGCATTAGACTAGAGGCTTTGCACCTACCAGAATAAAAAGTAGACCCAAATCTTTATCATGTCGGTTTAGGAACTGAATTCCTCAACAAGACTCCTAAAGTGCAAAAGTAAAATCAAGAATCAATTAATGGGATGAAATCAAACTAAAAAGTTTCTTCGCAGCAAAGGTAACAATCAAGAATGTGAAGAGAGAACTTACAGACTGGGAGAAAACCTTTGCCACCTGAACCTCAAATAGAGCATTAATCTCCAGGATATGTAAAGAGCTCATAACACTTAACACCAAAAAAACAAATAATCCACTCAATAAATGGGCAAAGAAACTGAACAAATACTTCACAAAAGAAGAAATACAATCGATCAACAAATAAATTAAAAAATGTTCAACATCTCTACAATTAGAGAAATGCAAATTAAAACTACACTGAGATTTCATCTCATTCCAGTCAGAATGGAAACAATCAAGAATATAAATAACAATAAATGCTGGCAAGGATGAAAGGAAAAGGGGACACTCATAGTTTGCTGGTGGGATTGCAAATTGGTGCAACTATTCTGGATAGAAGTATGAGATTCCTCAGAAATCTTGAAAAGGAACCATTTGACTCAGTCCTCCAATTCCTTGGCATATATGCAAAGGACTTAAAATCAGCATACTATAGTGATGCATCCACATCAACGTTAATAGCAGCTCAATCATAATAGCTAAGCTATGAAACCAACCTAGGTGCCCTTCAACAGATGAATGGATAAAGAAAAGGTGGTACATATATACAATGGAGTATTACTCAGCTATAAAGAAGAATGAAATTATGGCATTTACTGGTAAATGGATGGAACTGGATACTATAATGCTAAGTGAAATAAGCCAATCCCCAAAATCAAAGTTCACTGGATTAGACAAAGGGGAAGGGAGGGGGAATGGGAATAGGAATGACCGTAGAATGAATCAGACATAAGTTTCCTAGGTTCATATATGAATACATGACCAGTGTAACTCCACATCATGTATAACCACAAGAATGGGAAATTATACTGCATGTATATGTGATAGGTCAAAATACATTCTACTGTCATGTATAACTAAAAAGAATAATCTTTTTTTAAAAAAGGGTCAAGTTAATATTTCTGTCAAATAATTTTGAAGTCTTTCACCATGCATTATTTAAAAACTTACAAGATTCTATGACACACTTCCAAAGGATATTTTAAATTAAAAAATTAAATAATATTCTTCCATATGCCATTTTATAAATATGACAGTCATTTCAACAAATTTTTCTCTTGTCAAAAACAATAAAAGAAAGATATTTTAAGTCCCTTTTAATATCCTCTATCTGATGTAACAATGTTCTGCATACCTAGGTACTCAGTTTATTAGGAGAGGATATTATTAATATTAAGGGAATAGAGATCTATTTAATATTCTCCCAGACCAATGGATTAACCCAGATATACAACCCAACATGAATGCAGTCATCACAATTTCCTGACATGGTCTATATTCCCCACCTATAAAGATTGCTTTCCTCATTTTTGTAGAGAAGAAATATGACAATTTGAACTCTGCATTTTGTTTCATCCATATTGTTAATTCTCCAGGACATCACAGAAAAATTTAGATATGAAGATAGGATTTAATAGGGACACATAATTGATGTTTCCTAGCTCACACTGGGGACTTTCTAAGAGACATTGAGAAGAAAATAGTATTTAATCAGACAAAGAAGAATTGATAGACATTTTAGAAAGAGGAGAACTACACATAATAGAAAATGACTTCTCCCTATTTTGTAGGGGAAAAGGTAAAAAGTGTAGACTATGGTTGGGTTTTTGGTTCTGGAGAGTCTTTTTTCTTTTTTTTTTAAACTTATCCAGAGCATTAGAATGAGTTGAGGAAGGTTTTAAATAAAGAAAATGAACCCAATTCTATTTTAGAAAGAGAATGCAGTGGAATCAATGCAGAACACAGATTTAACCAAGTTAAATCTGTAAATGATAGGGAGAATAGATCTGATCAAGTTAAGTCTAAAGAATAATTTAGAAGTAGCTAAAATCCCTTCCTTTCCTCTGGTAAATATGACAGGTGATTGAATTAAGGCAACAGTAGTGAGAACAGAGGAAGAGTGCATCCTAGAAAAGGCAGCTACATTGGGAACCAATAAGTTGAGGAAGTTAATGGAGAATGATGTTCAGTTTGATTCTCAAGACACTCACCTGAAAACTACCTGATGATACCACTGCTCATGGAGACACTGACAGAGAAACAGGCATTGGAGGGAAAATGATGAGTTTACATAAAATATATGTTGTGTATAACATAATTAATAACAGATACTAACTAGCTTGCCCTTTAGTAATCCATTTTTACTTCTTGTCTCATTTTTTCCTCATAAGAAAACCTCTGCAAATCAATTATTCATGATGATGATGATGATGATGATGATGATGATGATGACACCATGCTGCAATCAATGTTATTTAAAGGAACCTGGTAATATTTTCAAGGTTAACCAGATACAGCCAAATATTATAGATAGTACACTGTTATATATATACATGGTTAAAACTCAGAGGTGTGTGCTCATGTGACCATTTCAGTGAAGAATTTGCTAACTCAGTGGCTGAAGTCCTGAAGTTTGACATTCCACACAGGGATAATGGGTAGAGTAAGAAAAGACCAAAGACAAGACCCTGGGCAAAATCAATTTTTAGGAACAGGGTGAAAAAGCAAAACATGAAAAAAAGCAAGAAGTCAAGGTAGGAAAACATTGTCTAGAAGGATGGAATGCTTTCAAGCTTAAAATATGCACATTGGACAGGTAGTAAAGTGTTGAATATGTCCTCTAGACTTAGCGTCTAGTAGGTAAGGGTGACTTTGAGCAGAATAAGTGTAGTGGATTTTTCACAGGTAAAATCAGATAGCAGTGCAAGGAGGCATGGTTAGAGAGAGAGTAAATGGAGGTGGAAAATTGAAAACTATTTTTCCCAAAATAGCTTTGGTATGAATACATAGAGAAGAATAGCAAGATTTGGGGAATACATTGGCCTACTGTCATTTTAAGATGTGTAAAACTTGAACAAGAAGAAAAACTTACTAAGCAAGCATGAAATATAAAGTGACAAGTGTTTGAATGAGTCCTCAGGAGATGCGATGATGAGCACAAGGTGAATTGATGAGCCTTAAGGAAAGCAAAAAATCCTCTTTCACTAGAGAGGAAGAAGGTTCTTTTCTGTCAGGACCCATATTTATCATTTAGGGTCTCTAGAAAGATGGGGTTGGGTGAGTGAAGGTTTTTATTTTGGTTTTAGAACTATATACGATATTAAATATTTCCAAACATTTCTTTATTTATTTTCCTAGTAGTCTCCATCTAATGACTTATGTTTGGAGAGTAGACTCCTCTTTTGTTTATCATGGATTTTTTTTTTTTTTTTTTTGGAAGAAAAGTTTATTTGAGGGCTCACGGTTTCAGGTCTTAGTACACAGAAGGCTGGCTTCATTCCTGGGGGCTTGAGTTGAGGCAGAACATCATGGTGGAAGAGTGTGGCAGAGGTGTTCAGGAAGCTCCCATGGTGTTCCCATGGTGTTCAGGAAGCAGAGAGAAAGAAGCTACTCATCAGATACAAAGACATACCCCAAAGGCACACCCCCAAGTCCCATCTCCTCCAGCCACACCCTACCATTTCAGTTACCACTCAGTTAATCCAATCAGGAGATTTTAACCTTTCTTTTACTTTGAATGTACATGTAGAAGACATAATACATGCAATGCTTCAGTGAAAATGTGTTTGGGGTTTTTGATTTGTTTTTTTTGTTGTTGTTGTTGTTTCTAAAAATATTAGTAGCTGTAGGTAAAGGATAAATTGCCTCAAACAAGAATGGAGTGTGTTTTGAAAGACTTGATCACATCATATTTCCTGTTGCCTCAAATTCTAAATTACATTTTTATCCACTTCCACCATTTTTTATGCAGTGCCTCTAAATTACATTTCTAATCCTCCATTGTATTAGCCTGCTACAAAATATCATAGACTGGTAGCTTCAACCATTTTCACATTTCTAGAGGCCAGAAGTCCCAGTTCAGGGTGCCAGCATGGTTGCATTCTGATGAACTTGCTCTTACTGGCTTGCAGATGGCTGCCTTCATTCTGTGACTTCATGTGGGGGAGAGAGAAGGGGAAAAAAGGTAGTGGTGGTAAAATCTTGCTCTATCTTCTAGATAGAGGTAGGGTATTTATGCTTTCTGCCCCTTTCCATTTACTGACTTTAATTTGCACTGCACAACATCAACATTCCTTCTGGGTTGCAGCTGCAATAACCCATGTCATATCAGATTAACCCTAATCTCTCATTTTCCTACCTACGCCTACATTAGTCACTCAGTTGATTAGTTTTCCAAAGTAGGCATGCTTTTTCACAACTCCTAGTGTTTGAGTTCCTGTTTTCCCTGCCTAGGATCTATTTCCTCTCTTCTACATTCTTCATGAATGTCTCACTTATGAGACCTTCTCTACTACAATATAGACAAGAGAAGTCAGAGCACTGATGGTATTCCTATATTATGGCACTTATAAAAATATTACTCTATTTATTAATATTATTTTATTAAAGGATGAAATTATATCTCATCCTTCTCTGTATTCCTAGGTTTTATCACCATGTCTGGCTTATAGTAGATGCTTGATAAATATATGTTGAGTACATTAACAAATGAAAAAAAATTCTAATCTTACAATGCCTAAAAGCATAAACAGCATAGAACTCTCCTTGTGTTCATTCATTCATCAGTTCATTCTGTCAACTAAGAGTTATTCGATATTTTCTATGTTACAAGCATCATTATGGGCCTCCTGGGTATAGTCATAAATAGGAAAGTGTAGTCTGGAGTCCAAATAACTGAATTCAAATCTATGGACTTTCATTTACTAGCACAAGATGTTGGGCAAGAGATTGTATACCTTCATTTCATGCATCAGTTTCATTATATATAAAAAGGAGAACACTGTAGTGCTTTGCTATGTCCTATGCTCTGAGACATGAAAATGATGGACTAATTTAAAATATTTAGCACTTTTTTGATACATAGTAAATAATAAAGAATATTATTTTTCTTCGTGTCATTTTATGTGAAGAACAATCATTGCTTTCATGGAGCACATCATTATTAGTACATGGTAGCCCTTACTATTGGCTTCATTTCACATGTGTTAATGTTACTCACCGGAGTAGATTGTAAACTCCTCAGAGGCAGGAACTCTGTGTAAACAACTCTTTGTGAACAGCAAATTCTCCTCTGTGATCACACTGTAATACTGTTGTTTAAAGAGTGACAATATGAGTCAGGACAAAACCTTAGTTCTTTGAAGTGTGATTCTTTAGAGGTGAAGAGTCAGGGTTGAGTTTCCTCCATTGCATGAATTGCAGTAAGTGCAATAATAAAAGTGTGCTGAGATCGAATGGCCGTTATGGACCACACACAGTGCTATACAAAGGTTTTGCTGGATTATTCTCTCCTTACAGTAACTATGTGATATAGATTCCCTTTATCACTGTGAAAATGAGGCTCAGACCTTAACTGTCCAAATTTACCTCCTCTTCCACCCATACTTCACCAGGCTATTGGTTTCCATATTTAAAGACAGTTATAATGCCTTGGCATTGTGTATATCCCAAGTCTACTTGCATCTTTATTCCATCTTTAAACTGTAAAGTAATATGAATCACATCGCATTGTTTTTTTTTTCTTTTAGAAATATACTTAGAATATATTTGTTTTGATTTTTTTTCTCTTAGAGAACTGTAGAATCTAAAGAACAATAGAAATTCTCTGGGAAGTAGGTAAGTCAGGATGGGCAATAAGCAGAAAAAGAATCCAAGGATAACTTTGCACTACTGAATACGAAACACTCAAATATGTATTGAAGTTGTGTGTGCAACCTCAAATATTGCTCAAAGGGAGGAAGCATGTAATGGATGTGATGAGCAAGCCCCATTAGTTTGGTCCATTTGTACTTACCTTAAATGCTTTATAGTCATTTGTACAGTCAAATTCTGTTCAAGTATATAATAATCACAAACACAGGCTATTATGTATTGGAGACTTTTATATTCTTAGATTTAGAACTTTTGTTCTCTATTTTTGTTATGTAACATAGGTATATTCTTAGTAATTGCATGCAAAATATTATGTTTTGAAAACTGCTTTGGCTATTTCATTTTTTTAATAAGCAGTCATTGTAAATGGTTTGAATAAAATAAGCAGCATGTATCTGGAAGACTCCCATTTTTCTTTTCTTCCTGCTGTTGGCATGATTGTATTTGCTGGTTTGTAAGATTTACATGTAAAGAAATTACACTTGAACGTGTGATTAAATCTGAAGGGAAAAAAGTCCAAAGATATTGATCTCTCATTGCAAACTTTTCTTGGTGTGATGTAACCAACACCACCCTTTCAAGGGCAGCACATATTATACTGTCTGATGAAATGATATCTTCAGAAATCAGTGGCTAAGAGCAGCAATCCCTCAAGACTTGAATGGAGGTAGTAGAGTCAACACTGCTACCTTGTTGATTCTTTTGGTGAACCAGGCCATTGTGCATGGGCATGGTATGGTTTAATGTCCTTCACATGTAAAACAATGAAGAAGATTAAGAGAGGAAAAGATTGGATTATGAGATCTTTAACCTAATCAGTGCATTAATCCTCTGATAGGGAGTAACTGTAGGCAGGTAGTATGTGGCTGGAGGAGTGTGGTCCCTGGGGATGTGCCTCTGGGGTATATGTTTTGTGAGCTGAATTACTCTATGCTTCTTGGTGGTCTTGTCCTGACCTTCCTTCCTCTACCCTCTTCTGCCATGATGTCCTGCCAACAGCAAAGGAGCCAGCCGTCTGTAGACTGAGACCTCTGAAACTATTAACCCCATATATACTTTTCCTCCTATAAAATTGTTCTTGTTCTTGGTCTTTTGGTCACAGCAACAAAAACAGCTGACAAAAATAGGATCTATATAGTGACCAGAGAGATGCATGATGCTGCCAGACTATCCATTGGTCCGTAGTGTGCTAGACAGTCAAAAATTGACAGACACTAAAGTATACACATCACAATAAGAATAATGTCCTAAGATCTCTTTATCTGATCATTGTTCTGTGTTGGAAGAAGGTCATGAATACTGAGCACTAACAACCCAATAGTACCCATTTTTTCAGATGATACTTCTCACTCTTAATAGGTCACCGTTCATTGTACCTAATGCAACAAGAGATGGAGATCACCTTCACTATCTGTTGTGAGTACCTTTATTTGTACTGGTCCAGGCTCCTCCTGGGATTGAAGTGCAACCTTAGCAACCTTAGCACTCTCACAGTGTCTTCAGGAGGTAAAGCTCTGAGCTTCTGTTATTGATGATTGCATCTTCCACACAGGAAAATGATACTCTTCTGGACTTTGGATACTGTTTCATACCTACATTTCCAGTCATGTATCTAAAGTCCAGAAAGTCCTTCTCCTTATTTTAAAGCCACCATTATTTGTTTGAACTTTGAGCAAACCCTGCTGTAACCACTAGACTCTATGCTTTGGCTACAGAAACTACCTCTACCTTCTGTTTGATTTAAGAATTTCTCTAAATATTCCATTTGCTCTATCTGATGAGTCTATGATATAGAAAGATAAGAACTGAGGGGGGAAATAAAGCAGAGAAGGGAGATACAAAATTCATGGATTTCAATTTTGGATCAAGTAGCCATGGAAGGCTTCACTGGGAATATAACATTAGGAGAAAAACCCAAAGGAAATGAGATAGATCCCATGCAATGTTAGGGAAAAGAAACTTTTATACTGAAGGAAAATTAAAACACATGGTTGCTGAGGGAGGAGAGTGCTTGGTGTGTACGAAGGAGAGGAGGAAGGCAGTATGGTAAGAAAGGGTGAAGGATTAGCAGGAGGGATGGTCAGAAAGACAGCGGAGAGGGCAGCACCGTCCAGGAGAAACAACACGAATCACATATGTCAGTTTAACTTTCCAGCAACCACATTATAAATAAATAAAAAATAGAAACATGTGAAATGAATTTTAACAATATATGCCAGTTAGCCGAATTTAGTAGAGGAAAATTATTTTAGTCAATAATACCTAGTGAGATATTTTGCATTAGTTTTTACTGTCTTTGATACCTGGTGTGTATTTTTACATTTGTAGCACATCTCAGTTTAGACTGTCCACATTTGGAGTGCTCAGTAGCCACGTATGGATATTGCTACTCTGCTGGAGAGGGCAGACTACAGACTGGAAAGCTATTTTAAGGACTTTGTACTCTGTGAGATAAATGGCTTTTTTAGAACAAAAAGACCTGATTTGACTCCCACATTGTAACAATCCCTCTGACTATCATGTTGAGAAAACCAAAACGCAGAAAAGAATCCAGTTTGGAGACATGCAATATCCAGCCCATGTGAGGAGATAACAGCCATCAAGGTGTCAGCTTTGCAGGCTGTGAGGAGTGGTGGGGTTCTAGATATGTTTTGAAAGTAGAGCTGGATATTTGTTAAAGATTCTCTGATAATTCCAAAGTGCAACATTAATCAGGAATCAATGGTCTGGAATCATTGGCCTCATGCCTGCTCCTATTTCCCTGTTCTGATATAAACCCTTGTCTTGTTCTTCTGACAAATCCCTCCACTCAATAAGATATTTATTTTGGATAGAAAAGTAGTGAAATTTGGAGATGGAAGGGAAGGGAAAGACCTTCAGTACCTGAGGTTTAGGCAACAGGGAAACAGTGATATCTTTAAAGAGAGAAATTCTGTGCTTGAAACTACAATTATAACAAACATCAGTGAAGAAAAACAGGAATCTGCTTTAGAATCTATTTCAATGGCATAGGAACCTTCGTTTGCTGATCTTTTCTGCTTCTCAATCAAGATGCTGGATACATAAATATTCTGAGTTTCTGAAAATTCATGGAGCTATACAATTATTCTGTGTTCAAAGAACCAAAGTCATTAACAGCTCTGCCATCAGCTGTCCCTGCCTTAGACAGCCTGAAAGAGTATTTACTTTAATACATGAAAAGATGCCAGTCATTAATGGTGTTTCTGACACATATAAATAATCTATAATGGACACTGGGCATATACACACACATACCCATACACTCAAATGCAGTTAAGAAAGCTGAAGAAATTTTGCAAATATATTCAACACATATTGAATAACTTACTTAAATAGTAAGTTATCTAAAAATATTGGTCTTGATATTTGGAAACTTTCTTTTCTGAATTTAAAAATTCAGGAAATTCTATTCAATATACAAATGATTCACAAAGCTCTGCTCCTTTCCTCTCTCCAAACTTAGTGTGATCAAATAAACTCAGAATGAATTTCAAAATTATACTTTGTCCCACTGCTTTGACTTATAGAGTCATCATATTAATGTATTCTTTATTTTTGAAATAATATTGAAAGTGAGCAGGCAAGTTGCAACATAGTATAGTGTTCCTGTTGAGAGATGTAGAGATAAACTTTCAAATGAGTGTGTCAAATAATAATATCTACAAAAGGGTTTGGGGGTTTTGTCTTCAACTTTGGATAGGAGAAATACAAGTATTCGCAGATACACAGAAAGAAGACTATAAATGAAAGAAAAAATCCAAAAACTTTAGAAAACAGTCAAACCAGGTAGGTTAAGAAGGAAGTGGGGAGTGATGAGATGAGCACACAGATTGTGCTTGCAGTGGAGAACTGATATATCATCATGGTAGGCAACAGAGGAAGAATGTGCAAAGAAAAATGGAGAACAGGGTTTCAAGAACCACTGCCAGATGGTCTTATAGTTATCGGGGACTTAATATGTAATGTGTACTATTAAAGTCACAAGTTGCAATTCTTTGAGTCAATTACAAAAGATTTGTAACAGTCCTAGAGTAGACTATAGTTACATCCTTTTTGTTTGGTTTTGTTTGGTTTTAGTTTTTGATGGCACTCAGAATCAAACCCAGGCCTCCACCACTGAGCAATAGCTCCAGCCCTCTGAGCCATTTTAAAGAGCCAAATGCAGTCATTCTGCATATACTTCCTGCCCACAGTAGAGATTTTTTAAAACATAAATAAGGTTTCTTTAAACCTTTATTTTGTTTATTTAGTTTTATCTGGTGCTGGGAATCAGTACCTCATGTGTGCAAAGCAAGCACTCTACCACTGAACTACAACCCCAGACCCTTTTGTGATCTTTACACTGACTAAATTCCAGAACTCAAGGGAGATTAAAACAATTAGAAGCACCCCACCACCAGCACCATAAAATCTGTAAGAACAAATTCCAATTAGAACTGCTCAGTGTGGGCCAAAGTGATCCAGAGTTGCCTCTGATATTTATATGCTATTATAGTAGTTATTATAGCATTATAATTATTATAGTAGTAGACCATGCACAATGGAGACTTGGAAGCTTAATGCAAACCTGCTGTGAGCCACAAGTCAAGAGGTGGACATCAAGGGGACTCTCAGGAAGCTTCCCTGGAACCCCCAACAAAACAAGAAAGCAGGAAGGACACACTATCCCTCTCTTCTCTGAAAGGACCCACCCTCTTCCTTGAGTGTCTTCCTTTTCCCCTTTTCCTATCTCTTCTATTTTTTAACTTGTTTTAATTAGTTATACATGGCAGTAGAATGCACTTTGATGCATCATATATAATGGAGTAGAATTTCTCATTCTTCCAGTAGATAAGTTTTAAATACTTTTTCGTAGCATCATGCAACAGTTATGATTGAATACTACTTTACAAATAAAGTGAAAGAAGAAGTATAGAGGCTGGTAACCTAAATGCTAAGTTGAATTCCTTAGGAAGACTATTCAGGTTGGGCAAAGTGGCACACAACTATAATTCCAGCATGTGGAAGGCAGAAGAACGAGGTTCACTGAGTCCAGGAATTCAAGACCAGCCAGGGTAACATGGTAAGACCCTGTCTCAAAATTAATGAAGGAAGGAAGGGAGGAGAAAAGAAAGAAAATTTGGGGTACAGATCTGGAATCCCCTAGGGTTTGGTTTGTTTTTCTCTGTTTTGTTATTTGTTTACTTGATAATAAGCTGAAAGATAGAAACTACTGAAGTGGACTGCTGAAATGCTCCGTTGGTAGGAGGCCAGAACAATGGAAAAGTCATTAACATGTGTTTTTGAAGTCAACAAAAACAACCACAGAGATGAATACCTCTGAAATACTATGCACTTCAAGGAAGTTAAGACACTGATCTAGGAACAGGTTGTGAAAACAGAAACAGAAATTGGGGGAAGGTGGTACAGCAACGAATTAAAAGAAAAATGAAGAAGTGAAAGGGACAAAACACCTTGCAGGGCAGCAAGAGGAATGCCCCCACTCCTCACCTCAGGATTTAGGAAGTAGCTTCTGTACTGGGAAGATTTTTAAGAAAAAGTGCCAGCTGGTTTATCATATTTTGATAAAGAGGACAATGGCTGAAGTTGTATTTGGAGAATTTCTGTTGCCATCCCATTAGATATTTTTCTGAACGTCTTCTTTATAGGTTTCAAAGGTGAGTTTTAATGAATTTTTACATTCCACCTTCAATTCGGGCCAGAAAACCAAATGTTGATAAGCTTACTGACACTGGATCTGCTTATCATTGTTTCCCTGCAAGCCCCAAATTGCATATAAACAGAAAAACTAATCAACTGAAGCAGAAACAGTATCAATTAGGTTGGTTCTTGGGAACTGAAAAAAGAGCAAACGAAATTAATTTCAATCAGTTTGGTAATGAAAAATCAAAAATGTGTAATAACTCAAGATGACTATGCCAGTAAACAGTTATGATTTGGCAAGGAATTCTTATACAAATGTTTAGAATGCTTGAAACAGTATTCACATCTGTATTTCCTTATCATTTTTAAATTATGTTTAGAATTACTGTTAAGATAGTTAAGACTATCTGAAACAGGAAATTGAGTTTTTCAAACACACATCCATATTTCTTTTGTGGTTGCATCACATGTTACAGTCATTTCAAAACTTGAAAAAAATAATAATGATACCAATAAACACTTATTGAACATTTATTGTGTACTTTATATGCTCTGTTGAATTTAAAACATGATGGGACATGTATTAAAGGATTTGCAGGTAAGAGAATGCAAGTGATGAGGAGGGCGTCTCCCAAATACCTGCAAAAGTAGGTTACTGGGTGCTTACTTCAGCAGCACATATACTACAATTGAAATGATACAAAGAAGATTAGCACGGTCCCTGAGAAAAGATGACACACAAATTCATGAAGTGTTCCATATTTTTCCATGCTTGTATAATTATATCAAAATGGATTCTACTATCATGTGTAACTAAAAAGAACCAATAAAAAAATACCTTATTGGAAAAGAGGTTTTAACTCATAGCAAGCGAAGACAGTATTGATCCTTGACCATTTGGATAAAATGATCCAAATAAGATTCAAGGGAGCTGTGTAGCATTTGTCACAGGGGAGAAGAGAAACAAAAGCACAGATTCTGAGCCTGAAAAGTAGGGCGATAATGACCATGCTGACCTTTGTCACCTGGTGATCAACGTTGGTAACAGAGCAGATATAGGGTGAAGGACTTTGAATAAAGTTGAAGATCTTGTTACATAGGATTGGAAATATTAATTAATGCATTCATATGCTGTATAGCAATTTCTTATTTAAGAGTGTCCAGAAAACTCATTGCAATTTTTCTTCAATTAGACCCCATAGATATTAAGACTCCAACAAAATAAGCTTGCAAAGGCAGAAAGAAATAAGAATGTGGTAGATTTTTTTAAAAATGATATCATACAATTCTGATTTTAACTTGTATGTCTTTTTCATTCAACATAACAGCTATACTTATAAATCCAATTTGCTTAGCCTCTGCAAAGTGCACCCTGCTTGTCTCCTTGTTTCAGGCATTTTCAAACCATCCTTTTCTCCCATATCTTTATTTCATCTCTTTTTAATTGACACATAAAAACTACCCATATTTATAGGGTGCCATGTGATGCTTTCAAAAAACAGCTAGAAGAAAGGATTATGATTTTCTCCTGTATTTTAGATGTACATCAACTGTAAGATGCTAGGCAATTTTGTCTGTTCTATGTTCAAGGTGGTTGATCTAATTAAAGTTTGTCCACTATATTGCTAAAATGTAACTTTCAAAAACTTAAAAGCATGGTTTACAAATATAAGATGAATACCTGAGAAAAGATTTTATTTAATTCACTAATTAATGAAGGAACTGATATGATGTCAAGATCATTTGACTGGAAAATATGAAGAAAAGATACATATATAATCTATAATGGACACTGGGCATATACGCACACGTACACATTCACTCATATGCAGTTAAGAAAGCTGAAGAAATTTTGCAAATATATTCAATACATATTATACAATTATACTAATATTAATATGTATTGCAAATATAGTAATATCCCATATTCCTATAAGGCAACACAATACAAAATTTGTACTGAATGGAAATTGATTCTATCTCACAGGAAAAAAAATCATTTTTAGTTCTATGACTATGAATCACATACTCTTTGGAGTTGAACACAGCTCAGTCAGTAGGAAGTCAACCAAAAGCGCACAGCTCTGATTCACTAAATATCACTCAATACTCAACTGAAAGGACAACTAACAATGTCTTTTACCAATTTCCATGACTGGGACTACTTTTCTGAAACCATTAATTGCCTGGTACATACTCGCCTATTGCTACCAGGTGACACTTATACTAACCTTGGGGAGGAGGCTGGACTCATTGTTCACTGCTCCAGAAATACTTGAAGTCAAATTGATAGGAAAATACATTTTATTCAAAGATAACTTTGAAGAAAGATAGAAGAAACTTGTTTCAAAATTTCATTTTCAGAATCTCTGAGGGTGATGAAAGTTGTTAAAAGAGAGGGAGTAAAGTGAGACAAAAAGCAGGAAATACACATGTGCAGGTGTAGTTAGCTTGTGCCAGACAGGTGGGGTAGGGACCATCTCCATTTTCTGCTTCCTTCACCTTGGTGGGCAGCCTCCAGGCCTCCACTCTCTACTCCAGGAAGTTGCTCTTAATTCTGGCGTTCCCTCCAACTTCATTCTGTTTCACCATCTGCGCACACCTGCCCCAATAGCCATCTCCTCTATGAAAATGTCTTGAATGCCTTCAGGAAAACTTTAGGTCCCAGTCTAGTCTCTGTAGATCCTGTGTTATATGGTAGACATTGTACTTGGCACTTCAAGGTGTTAATTGTGTAAGGTTTATCTCTTTCCTTCATAACTAATGGTGTTCCTGACACAGAGATCATAGTTGTTTCATCCTAATTAGGGAGTCCTTGTTTGAAACCTGGTCCCATCATTTAGTAGCCATATAACATTAGGCAAGTTATTTAATCTGTCAGAATGTTATTGATCTCATATTTTAACTGAAAATAATGTCTAACAGAAACTTGCATTGTCAGCATTAAATAAAAACATATAAAACATTTATTACAATATAGCCTCTCAATAAATAATAGTAGCAATGATAGTAAAGATATAAAAAAAAAACAGAAAATGGTAGATGGAAGTAAAATCTAGATAAAGAGGGCTAAGTTCATGAGTTCTGACACATTCTCAGAAAGTTTATTGACCTGTGTTTCAGTCGTTGCTGTGACTAAATGACTCAACCAGCACAATTGTAAAGGAGGAAAGGTTTATTTGAGGGCTCACGGTTTCAGAGATCTAGTCCATAGGAGGCTGACTCCATTCCTAGGGGCTCCAGGTAAGGCTGAACATCATGGCAGGCAAGGTGGTGGACAGAAGCATCTTACATCATGGTGATCGGGAAGCAGAGAGAGAGAGTCTTCACTCTCCAGATGCAAAATATATACCCCATAGCCACACTCCCATCCCCACCTGTTCCAGCCATACCCTATCACTTCAATTAATCCTACCTGGGATTAATTCACTGATTGGATTAAGACTCTTACAACCCAATCACTTCTCCTCTGAACCCTCCTGCATTATCTCACATGCAGTGCTTTCAGGGGACACATCACATCCAACCACAACAACCTGTTTAGTGGTTTGGTATATTCATTCAATGAGGCCAAGGGAAGATTTTGAAATTGAGTTAAAAATGTCATTGTTCAAGTCCTGCCAAATGCAAGTGCTGCAAAAGTACAAATCAATTACTTTATTATATGTTGTTAATCATAGTAATTCATGAAGCAATTCAAATTTCTTCAAAAATTTAGCTCAAAAAAGAATTTTCTACAAGTTCCATTTGACAAACTACACAAAATAAATTTCCTGGAACTGTATAATTTTTAGGCCCTCTTATGCTGGTATTATTGAAATATTATATAGAAACTGAAAAATATTATATAGAAACTGAAGTTATCTTTAGGTAAGGAGGGCCCAATGAGTAAGAACTTTTATCTTAATAGTTACATAAAAGCACAGTTCTAGGCACAGGAGACATGAGACACTGTGCCTCTCAGTAAGACACTTGGGCTCATCTGAGTGTTTGCACAGAAGAGAATACAGAACTGCTTGATCCAGCAAACCTGTTCTATTGGTTTTCTTCCAAACTGTCAGCCTTCTCATTTTGAGGGGAGAATTAACAAAAAAAATTAAGTGTGCTTTAAAAGACAGACAAGACGGGAGCCTGCAATATGACGAGTCACTTGAGTTCTCCATGGAGATTTATCTTCAATACAACAGAAACCCACCACCAAAACAAGTGAAGAGCTAACAGTTTGCTCTCTAAAGAGGCATAACACTTCAACATAATGGCTGGATGCCAGAAAATTTTCCTCTAAAAATTTTTAGAGAAATTTAAATTGACAAAAACCCATATTTTAAAAGCACTGAAAAGACAAATGATTCAAAGAATACTGAGTTAAATCCATTTTTAAAATGTAGAAATTCAATAGTTTTCTCCTTTTTATATTTCATGTACTTAGGTTTTCATAGAACAAACCAAGATGTGGCTAAATTCAGGTTATTTGATGTGAATTTTCTATATTTTGATACCACATTTGGGAAGTCAGTCTATGACCTTAAGTTGCTATCACAATAAAAATATCTAACACATTTAGTGCTGACTTTGGGTCAGATAGTGTACCAAGTGCTTTCTATGGATTGTCTCTTTTGATATTCACAAGACACAATGAGATGCATCTTTTCATTATTTTTCTTGAAATAAATGAGACCATTTGCACAAATTAAATGAGCCTAGCTGAGATAGTCTGTTTAACTCCAGAACCAAAGTCATTAACAGCTCTGCCATCAGCTTTCTCTGCCTTAGACAGCCTGAAAGAGTATTTACTTTAATACATGAAAAGATGCCAGTCATTAAATATGCAAAGATACAATTCTTCACATTGAGTGGCCCAATACAAACAAAATTTTGAAAAAGATACTATTGCTTCATGATCTTATGTGGAATGTTAAAAGCCCTTCTTTGGAAGTATAGCAGAAATAATGCTCATGGTATTTTTAGGTTTTTTTTTTCCCTTTGTGAAAAGATTTAGGTTGCTTTTATTCTGAATTTGCATAAATGGAAAATGCATTTTGAATATTGTTAAATCTCCTAAATTCACCTATCACTGGTAGGTCCAATTTTCAGGGGTAATGAAACATTCCAGGGAGTAAATAATGAGAGATGTGAACTTTCTCAGTAAAATTAATAAGGCTCATAACGGGGTCAGCCTGGTAGAATTGTGTTTCATCAGGATGGCCATGGTTTCTCTCTCTTTTATTTCTCTCATCAGAATTACTGCATAATTATATATTATCTATTCAAAGAAATAAATTAGAAATCCCAAGGAAAACAAACTTTTCTTTAAAAATAATGACTAATTAACATAACAGTCTTCTCTGTATTTTAGTGAATAATCAAGAAATTTTACTGAACTCCAAAAAGGATGCAAGAATGAGGTCAAATATGAGAAGAGGTGTGAGTGGGTAAATAGCTCTTGGCGACTTTATTCCACTTTTTCACAGATACTTAATTCTTCTCTTTTGTAGCCCTTTTATAAAATAGTAAGCAGGCAATGTACAACTGTCAGCATAGCTTTGACAATAGGACTACAATTTAATAGAAGATAAAAAAGTGAGAGATTGTCCAAAAAATGAGCTGAAATTATTGAAGAGATCAGTTTGCTGTCCTGGAAAGATCAGTGAAATTTTATCTTCCAAGTTCCAAATTTAGATGATTTTTAGAATCTCAAATTAAAAAGACTCATTTTGGGGTTCTAAACATACTGGTTATAAACTTTGGCTTTATTAAATTTTGCTAGAAAGAATAAAATGAGATTAATAAGAAAACCTGCTAGTAGAAACAATGAATAATGTGAAGAACTGAAAAACTTGCATGAGAACAGTAATTCCCAGCATTGGTGTGTGACAGAATCTATCATGTATGATGATCACAGCACTTTACATTTTGGAAGATTGACATACTAAAGGGAAAACAAATCCAGCTATTGTAATTGCCTTGTCAATTATCAAATTGTTTAAACTGGATAATTTATGAATCAGGTTTTAAATTAAACCTTTCAGGATTGACTTAAAATCTTAGATTAGTGGCTTACATTAAGCAATTCTATTTGGTCACTCTTATTAAAAACGTTGAATCTTCCAAACTCCAAACCGCTTTTGTTGTTTAATAATTCTATAGAAAAAGGGCTGGGCCTAAATGACTGTTTGAGAAACTGCCTTAGTCTTCCTTTCTCCCAAAGAATGAAAACATAACAATTTCACATCCTTTTTATCATCTTCATTTACTTATTGACAATAAATGCATTTTCTGTCTTCTTGCTAAATGTA
Organism: Glaucomys volans; assembly: GCA_020662805.1. Lineage (NCBI taxonomy): Eukaryota > Metazoa > Chordata > Mammalia > Rodentia > Sciuridae > Glaucomys > Glaucomys volans. The sequence goes on along the minus strand of JAJEJO010004869.1, from coordinate 793,150 downwards.
ATTCTCAAGCCTCAGAAACTAGCTTCTTTTTCATGGCACAAAAGGCCATGTCACTTAGAAACCAATCATTAAGAGCAGAGTAAATGTTGCCCCCACCCCCACAAGATTGATGAATCACCGTGAAGATGGCTTTGCTGTAATCCATTATCTCCAACACAGCCCTTAACATAACAAAAGCAAAAAGGAAAAACTAATGTCCTTTTCATGGATAAAATATTACTGGGTACATCATTCTTTTCTTCTTTTCCTTGTGCATTACACATTGCATTCCAGAAAGAAAAGAGAAATTGGAATGGCATTGTATTGCAAAGTAATGCTAATGTATCTACAATCAAAAAAAAAAGAAGATTTTTATTATTATTATTATTATTATTATTATTATTATTATTGCAACCAGTGCATGCTGGGATTCTCAAGTTGGAATGTGTATTGTGGTATAATAAAATAAAAAGTATTTCCTTTCATCATCACCATCAAAGTACACAAAGCTAAGAAATTCGCCATTAGATAAAAGATTAGTGGTGACACTGATTTCACTGTTTACATGATTAAGTGCCCTTGTGTGGTCTAATGTATGTTGGGAGATGCCTCAATTTGCAAAGGTGAGGCATTGAGAATACAAAGTAATTGTGAGGAAGAAGATAAAAGCTTGCCTGTGGCAAAACATTTCACAGGAAAAGAAACATCTGGTGAGTGACTATCATATTTATGGGACTAGAATGTATCTCCATGTACCTTGTGAAAACTTGTAGAAAAATAGCTATTAAAATGGAGAATGTCTTCAAATTTTAGAAATACATTCTCTACATGAAAAAGAAACAATAGTGGGTTAATTTTTGCATAACTTAAAAGTATATTTTATTGATCATAGTGAGAAATATACAACAGTGCCTTAGTATCCCCATTGTTTCTTTATCAAACTATCACCAATTTAGTGGCATAATACAATGCAAATTTATTCTATTACAGTTCTAAAGTCCATAATCTGGGTTTTGTTCCCCCAAAGATTTTAGAAGGAAATCTGTTTCCTTGCCTTTTCAGCTTTTAGAGGCTCCCTGCACTCCTTGATTCATGGCTCTCCCTCACATCACTAAAACTTAACTACTTCTGTCATCTTATCTCCTATACCCTATTTATTCTTTTGTGTCCTTACAAGGACAACTGTAGTTACATTTAGGACCCACCTGGATAATCTCTCTCTTTCAATGTCCTCAACTTAATCGCATCTGCAAAGTCTTTCTTGATATACAAGATAGCATATTCACACGTCCCAGGATCTAGGTCATCTTTGGGGAATGAGGAGAAATGGAGTATTCAGTGTGCCCTTGAATATCCACGTCTATCTCAAATGCAAAACATGTTCATACATCCCAAGACCCTGAAAAGTCTCAAACTGTCAGAGTCAATGTAACTCCAAAATTTCACGTAAGTCTCAGCAGTTCTAAAATACCAAGTCTCATTTTAAATTGTCTAACTTTGATATGTGTGAGACTTTCATGAATGCTTGGACAGCATTCCTCTCCATCTGTGGATCTGTAAACCTAGAAAATAAGCTATATGTTCCCAAACAATGGTGGTGTGCACAGGTGAACAGTTACAGAGATTCTCTTTCCAAAAGAGGCAAAGGAAAGGAAAAAAAGAACTCAAAATTCCTAAAAAATTCAAAATCCAACAAGGCAAACTCCATTAGGTCTCAAGGCCTAAGTGATCTCTGCTAGCTTGGAGTCCTGTCTTCTGAGCTCTGACTCCATGTTCTATATTCATAGCACTATCAGGGGCTCCCAGCTCTTCCCTCTGGTCTCCCTCTGAATCTTTTCTTTTACATGAAGGCAAGAACATGTTTGTGACTTAGTTATTTTATAAGACTGATTATTTCCTATAGAATTCTGGAGGTTTGAAAGACTCCTTTTATTTCTTCCTCCCTCTGTTCCCTTAAGTCCAAGTCCACAGTATTTCTGATGATTTAACATTTTTAAATACCTGTGGATCTTCTGATATGTCTCAGGGATTCACTCCATTAGATAAAAGGCTCCTCCACAGATCTCTCTATTCTATTTGGCTGAGCTAGTTGAGAGGATCTAGGAGTCACATCCCTAATCTTTTCAAAGAGCCCCTGTGAGACCGAATACTTTAACCTTTGTATCCATGGGAAGCACTGCAAAAAGTTAACCAAACCCTTGATTTTATCTTCAGAGCATGCTTTTCTGACATTTAGTTTTAGTATCTTTTGTGAACAGTCTGAGAATTTCCTAAATCCAAGTCCTGTTTCCATTTTCTTCACAATTTATCTCTTTTCTCTTTTATTTTACCATAAGAAGCAAAAAAGAAATCAAGCTGCATCTTCAACATTTTTCTACAAGATTATCTCATGTAACTATTCAAGTTCATCCTTTACAAATGTTGCTTTTTACCCAGCTGTAGGACTTCATTCAAAGTTATTTTCTGTTCCTTTAAAACAAGGATCTCCTTTCCTCCAGTTTCCAATAACATGATCCTAATTTCCTTCCAAATCTACAAAAGAAGCCTCTTTGGTGTCGGTATGTCTCTAAACATTCCACTGTGATTATTCTCTAAAATGACACAGGCTTTCTCTACCATTTTCCTTACTTCCTCTGAGCCCTCAGCAGGGGCATCATTAACATTCACAATTCTATCAATGGTCTGTCAAGGCAATGTGGACTTTTTTTCTGTCATGTTTCTTAAACTTCTTCCACCTCTGCCCATTATAGAATTCTAAAAACACTGCTACCTTTTAGATATTTGTCACAGCAGTTCCCAACTTCAAGTTACCAAAATATGTATCAGTTTCCTGTGGTTGCCATAAAGATTTTCATAGACTCGGAGGCTTAAAATAATACAATCTTATTCTCTTACAGTTCAGGGCAGTGAACATCTTACATCCAGGTGTTTGCAGAATTGAATTCTTTCTACAGGCTTCATGGAGGATTTATTTCCTTACCTTTTCCAATTTCTAGAGTCTGCGTTCCTTGGCTTGTGGCCCCTTCAAGCTTCATTATAACTTCTTTCTTCTGTTGTAACATCTCTAACTTTTCACTGATCCTCTTGTCTTCCTCTTGTAAGGACAATTTTTGTTATATTTAGGATCTAACTAGATAATCCAGGACAATATTCCCTGTCTTGGAATTCTTAATTACATCTCCAAAGACATTTTGGTTATATGAAGCTAAAATATTCATAGGTTCTGGGAATTAGAATTTAAGAATCCCTAAGAAAGGAACTTATTCAGTCTAATACAAACAGACAATGATAAATGATAAGTAGTAAAATTATTTAAAATTTACATTCATCCATTCATTCATTAGTCATTCTTCTTTATTAATCCCCTTCTATCTGGCCAATACTGTGCTTGGTACTAAAAAAACAGGAAGGAAAGACAATTTCTATCCTGAGAAACTTAGTGGCTGATATTGAAGAAAAAACAGAAGCTAAAAATTAAAATTTAGTGAATGAATGAGAAAACATTTATTTCAGAGAGAGAAAAGGCAAGGGGCACAGGGTGAACTCAGAGGCAACAGTAGGAGAAAGAATTTCTCTGTATTTTCAGTCTCATGTTTCAATTTTTAAAAAAATCCATAATTAAAATCTATAATAAATATCAGACAGGAATATCTGTGCATTTTTTCCTGTGGATCTGTAATGTTCAGTCTCTAAACAGAAATATGTATTGCCCTCTGCTAGATATGAAGATCATCAAACTTCTGGTAGATAGCAATTACTCAGATTTTCTCTCATATATTAAAACTAAGAAAAACACCAACTGAAATTAGTCGTGAGCAGGAGAGAACATGGTAGGATGGAGCATGGTAGATAAGAATTGCCTAGGGATCTGTTTAAAGATACAGATTTCAAATACCATGACACAGTTTGTATCCATTCAAATTTCAAAATAAAAATTGACAAATATACTAAAGAGCAAAATAAAAAAGACAGTTTTTATAATCAGAATACATGACATGATATCCTCACCAACCCTAGTAGATCATCACATGGGGGACAAGCTGCTGTCATGATTTGGATATGTGGGGTAATGCAAGAATGTTCACAGAAGGCCCAAAGGCCCACATGTGGGGTAATGCAAGAATGTTCACAGAAGTGAAATGATTAGATTACGAGATCTGTAATCTATCAGTGGATTAATCCATTGAAATGGGTTATTAACTGTATGGTAGCTGTAGGCAGGTATGGTGTGGCTGGAGGAAGTAGGTCACTAGGGGTATAACTTTGGGGTTTATATTTTGTTGCTGGTAAGCAGAGCTCACTCTGCATTCTGGATGTCATGGACTGAGCAGCTTTCCTCCATCATGTCCTCTACCATGATGTTCTGTCTTGCTTGGGCTGAGAATTACGGAGTTAACCAACCATGGACTGAACCTCTAAATCTGTGAAACAAAATGAACTCTTCTTCTCCTAAGTTGTTCTTGTCAGGGCTTTTGGTTACTACCGTGCAAAGCTGACTAAAGCAACTATAGAACTACATACTATTAGTGTGAGATCTGATTTAAGAAAGGAAATATTTGACAAATCTGAGAACAAGAGAACACCAAATATCAACAGGCATTCCCTGTAACATGCAGCAGGCAGATTTGAGAACAGCTAAAACTAAACATTTTCCCTATACAAAAATCAGGGAGTAAATTATAGTGTGCACACTGAGATAGCTGGAAGGGCTAAAGAGCTTCCCTATAAAAGAAATCTATGTTAAGAAATAACCGCTGATACTGATAGTAGGATCAAATCTAATCAAGTCATAACTGTAGAAGGAAAGGAAAGAAAGAATCAAGTAGAAAAAGCTAAAAAGCTGATAAAGCCATAAAATTCTTAAAAACAAACATTTTGAAATACCAAACACACACACACACACACACACACGCACACACGCACATGCACACGCACACACATATAGAAGAAAAAGATCTGTGAAATGAGATGAGCTACCTAAAGTAAAACCCTTTCTCAAAGTTCTGGGAAACTAACTTCACAAAGAAATGAGCAAAATAAAGTGACTGGAGTCAAATTTTGTGCCAACCTCCAAGGTCTGCCAGAACAACATAGGGAAATTTGTCCACAATACAGACGTTTGCTGCTCGCTTAGTTAGTTTTGACTATCAATCACTCTCTATGAGATCTGTCCCCCAATGTTGAAGGTATTTCCTTTTATATGCAAATATTCAAGAATTCCCTATCTTAAATAATATCAACCACAAGCTTCTATCTACACCCAGTATGTGTGTATTTTACTAGTTTAATTATCAGGTTATTTTTACTAGTACTAGTAGCAGTAGTAGGGATACAAGTTCATTGTATCCTACTACATTTATATGGAGTGCATTTAACCTCTTAAAAAACACATTTTCCAAACCTAACCTGATCTATTTTAATGGGAAAGTACAGAAACAAAGGAACCAAAGTTTAATGTAGTCTAGGTTATACAGCAAATGAAATGTACTTTTAAACATATTCAAATGGGTTAAAAGGGAATTTAAATATATCTGTATTAGAGGAGACAGAGTGAAAAACATTAAGTAGTATACATAAGAAAACTAGTTAATCTGATAGAATTTGACCATAAAGGACATAACAAAACACAAACAGACTGAAGATAATTTCAATACTTGGTATTTCAAAATTTCTGTGACAAAAAGCCTGTCAAACTCACTTCCTAGGTGATGACTAAAAGCATATCATTACTTTTAAAAAGATTGTATTAAATTTTATAGCTTATACTTTTGGTTTATAGTTCAACATGGTTTAGGTAGATTGGCATGAATTGTATACAAAAGCAATCTCAATATATTAAAACAAAGCACTGGAGAAATGACAGGTTAAAGAAAAATTTCATCTGCAATAGTGTCAAATACATTTGTTACCAGGGAAATACCCAGAGTAGATGTTAAAGCCAGATGATGATATGAAATGATGCTTCCAACACTTAAATTATGCATTGAGGTTGATATAACTGAGCATGACAAACACTCAAAAAAGTATTCAAGAACTTCATGCATAAAATGAATTTCTTATTATTGTATTTCCTGTATTATAGCACTTATTTTCATGAATACTCCTAGAATTTCTGCAATTGATAAAAACAAAGGAAAACAGCTTCAGAAGCCTTTATGTCATGCAGAGATTTTGTTATATTCAAACTAACTGTATAAAATAAATTTAATGATATGAAATATATGGTTTCTTGTTTTTATAGATCTTATATTCCCAATTTTCATTCATGGCAACTATGAAATTTATCACTCTCCTCTGGAAACATTATCTGTTATATTTTTAAGCCTTATGTAATAATCAGTACCTTTGGTTTCTGTGGTGCATTTATCCTACTGTGCCACCCAAATCACTTAATTTGCAACCACAATACATAGTCTGCAAATCCGAGTAAGAATTAACTCTGGTATAGCCCACCTGATCAGACTGATACTTCACAAGGTGGGGTAAAGGTGATTAGTCAGATACTTGGATCAAGATACCTGCATTGGTATTTATAGGCAAATTTGCCTGCTTGGACTATTATTCTGAACTGGATGTTGATAATTTACTTTTTATTTTTACCCTTATTTGTCTGTAATTTCTAACAACATTTAGCTTATTCATTTCTATTTACATTCAATCTCATAAATGCAAGATAGAAAGATGAGAGTTTATTTCAATATTCTCTCAATTTAGAGTTAGGCAAAAATCAGATCAAGTTATTTTGTTTTACTGCAAGTTGAAAAACTTTGATACAATCTCTCTATTTTAAAAATATTTATGACATAAAAACAAAATATTGATCCTGAAAAATTTTAACCTATAGCCCATAGGTTTCTCTATGTAGATTTTTATTAATTAAAAATGCTTTATGTGTTTTATATATTTAATAGATTGAATCTCTAGTTCTTCATCTTTTCATAAAGATTTTAGACAACTTTATTGTTCTGTTTGTTATTTAAGAGTTATCATCTGTAATCCTATTTTATGCTCCTATTTTACTGTTTACCTCCTTACAGAGGAATTAATCATTTTTAAATACATAATTACTTTTGAAATACTAGAGTAGTCTTTTTCTACACTGCCTTTAAAATTTTTTGAATGTCTTTATAGCTTCTTTCTTACTTTCTGATATTTCTCATATATCTTCATTTCATTCTGAAGGTAGAGTCCATTAATTTTCACTCCTCTATTTTTTGTATGCTCTTTTACTATAGCAGTTATACAAGTTAAATTTTTTCAGTACTATTTCTCCTTTAATTTTGGTGTTCTGTATTCTAATTTATTTTTATTACCCTTTTCTGCATCTTGATGATGTTGTTTAATTTAATTAAGTCTAATTGTCTCTTCAAAAACAACAGCCACGTTTAGTGGGTATCCATTATTGGTACAAAATTATACCTATTCTTTGGGATACTGGTGTTATTTAACTTCAAAATGCTCATCATTGATCCCATGAGTCTTTTGAGATGCCTTTGGACACGTTAAGATATAACTTGAACAAAATGTGTTTCTATGGGACGAATAGAATGATCAGTTTGGATAATATAGAAAACTGTATTCAGTGAGCTATGTGCAAGAAAATAGGGACAAAAGTGTCACTGAGCTCAAAGGATGGGACACTGCTTTCTAGGATGCTAGAGTATATCTGCTAGTGTTTTATCCTGGAAAAGATATTTAGGTGAGTTAATTAGTACTTGATTGATTTTTTTTATTATGTATTACCATTAAATGTATAGCACCAAGTATTAATATTTTCAGTAGTAGTTTACACTTACACATTTTACTTGGAACATGCTCAGGTAAAAAAGAGAGATACCATAAATTACTAATAATAAAAATAAAATCGATGACAACTCTGCAGATCCCATAGACATTAAAAAGACAATACTTAAGTGCTATGATCAACTCAAGGTACACATATTTGATAAACAAGATGAGATGGATCAATTTCCTGAAAGACACAAGCTGCCAAAACTCCTACCTGCAGAAATAGACCATCAGAATAGGCCTATGTCTATTAAAGAATTTAAATCAATAATTAAGAACTTGGAAAACAGGAAGAAACCAGGACCATATGGGTTTGTTAGTGAACAATATCGAATAGTTAGGAAATAAATTACTACATACCAGTTTTCTACAATCTCTTTTGGAATATAAAAGCAGAAGGGAAAAATTCCTAATTTGCTTTATGAGGGCAGCACTACCCTAATTCCAAAACTAAACAAGCACATTAAAAGAAAGCAACAGATCAATAGCTCTCATGAACATAGATACAAAAATCAATATTAACACAATAAACATTAGCAAATGAAACCCAATAATGTATAAATATTTGTGTACCCACTAACAAATGGAATTTATCCTAGGAATACAAGTCTTCTTTAACATTCAAAACTCAATCAATATAATCATATCAAAATTTTGTATTATCTTTAATATTTTAAGAATTCTTATTTTTAATTTCTATTAGAACATTATAGTTATACATAGTAGTTGGGTTCATTTTGAAAAA
>JAJEJO010004869.1:730835-784538 GCA_020662805.1 Glaucomys volans | reverse complement strand
CTACATATACATAAAGGTGAAATTCCCTGTGATATATTCATATATGCATATAATGTGATTTTGTTAAATTCATTCTCTATTTCTTTCCCTTTTCCATCCTTCTTCCTTCTCTTTCTCAATCTCCTTCCACTTCATTGATCTTTCCTATATTTTTGTGATATCAGATCCTTGTACCCCAACACATACCTTCTTTTCTTTATTTTGCTCTAGCTTTCACATATAAGAGAAAATATTTGACACTTGATTTCCTGAATCAGACTGATTTCACTTAGCATGATGTTTTCCAGTTCCATCCATTTACTGGCAAATGCCATAATTGCATTCCTCTTCATGTCTGAGTAAAGCTCCATTGTGTAAATGTACCACATTTGTGTGTGTGTGTGATTTTGTGTGTGTGTGTGTGTGTGTGTGTATGTGTGAGAAATTTCCATCCTGCTTTCCAGAGTGGTTGCACTAATTTGCAGTCCTACCAACAATGTATGAGTGTACCTTTTTCCCCACATCCTTGTCAGTATTTATTATTATTTGTGTTATTGATAATCACCATTCTGACTGGAGTGAGCAGAAATCTTAGTGTTGTTTTGATCTGCATATCCCTAATTGTTAAAGATGAAGTTTTTCATGTATTTTTTGGTCCACTTGTATTTCTTCTTTTGAGAAATACCTTATTTTTTGATGATTCAAAGTATTTTGTTTATTTTCCTTATTTTAAATTGTGAACATATTGTCTTTAATAAAATCCCCTAATCACCCTGCTTATTTCTGGGAAATGAAATATGAGATACATATGATATAGTGCCCATGTTTGGGATTGGAAAATAGACTTTTTCTTGCTGGGTACTTTATATTCTAAGAAGAGAATAAATGAATGAACAGAAATACATATATATCTATCAAAGTCTCTGTTTCCAAATGTACATACCACTCTTCCTAACAAAATCAATCTAGTTAATAAAACACCTCAAGTAAAAACAAATTTTCAATAGTAGTAGAATGAATAAATTATATATATTCATAAACAGACTTTAAAAATGTGTACTAATGAATATACTACTATGATGTATATATTCAAAATAAGTTAATTAGCCACAGAGTAGGAAGGAAAACACGAGTTTCATTTTTTTAGTTATACTAGTTTTCTTTCTGGGAAATTCTGGTATTAAGCATAGATTTTTCAGGACTTTGACTCATTTAAAAAAAATCCACTAGAAAAATTTTTACATAGTCATTAGCATATTGGAAATACAGAAAGTGGTAAACAGCACAAAAATGACCAAATACTTACAAATCACAAGTTCTGAGGATTTCCAATTAAACAAATGTATTGATTTTTTTCTTTACACTTTCCTTTTTTGGTAAAAAAGAGTACAGCAATATATTGGTAATGAAGATTTAAGAAAATATGAAAAGAAAAAATTTTATGTACTAAAGTCTAAGGTGACTTCCCTACCCAAACTAAATCTATCCACTTGCCCACTGACTTAGCATCTGATCCGTCGGGGTCTAGGTTCACTTTCAGTAATATTACTCAAAGAACAAACAGAAAAACCTAGCAAGTCCACTAAATGTGTACTTCATCAATCAGCTAGCAAATACAGCCATATCTCAAACAAGTCAGGGATTACTTCTGCTAGACTGGAAAGTAGGAAGTCAAATTTAAAGCAAGTCTGTACATCTTCAAGAATAGCAAGTTTTCTGAGGTCAGTATAACTTTCTGAAAGTATTCTCTCTCCTCGCAAGAAGTTATCACTGATATCACAATTGCAAACAACAGTGCAATCTTTAGGGCAATTTGGAAAATGATGTCACTTACAACAGATAAGCTGTGAAATATAAATGAAGAAGTGAACAGATGTAGAGTCAAAAAAAGAAGAAATGTCTTTAAAAAAAAAACACCTTTGAATTAATTCTTACCTCATGTGGCTATGACAAATGACAAACCCTAGATGAGCGATAAAGAAGGAGACAGGTGGAGTGAGATTGCATGCAGGGGGCCAGTTACATCATCGGAAAGCCAGGCCTCCTGTGCCATTCTCACTCCATCCTCATACTTCCCAGTTTGGGCACTTGATGCAAATTTGCACCTGCCTAGCACTTTTCACAGATTTCCTACACTCTAAAGAAGCTTGGAAAACTCCCTGAAGAGAGATGATAGGGAGAAAAACCTCTGCTCACTTGCCCACAGTGGGCAATCAGGTTAAATCAATTTGTTTATAGCAGACTCCAGTTGCAAGTCAACAAATTCAAATGAGGAATATAGAGCAAAAAATGACTTGGATAGATGGGGGAATGAAAAATCACTACATGAATATTTGGCGAAATTTTCAAAAATTACTATACTCATGCACTGTACTATATTCATGCACTGTAAACATTTTAATTTCCAGATCTTCAAGTCAATACGCAAGGGAATCTCTGGCATTCTATAAACAAGAATAAAATTCTGACTTATAGGAATCCGGTAACTCTCTCATTCAGGGCAGTTTGAAGACCACCAAGCTGTACTTTGCAGCTCATAGTGGTAGCTCTCATTGCATCTTTCCACCCATAAGAAGCAGAGAATTTAGGACAGAAAGCCTCCAAGGTGAGAGGAAGGTAATATTCTTTTGGAAATGGCTTATTCCCATGCAGTTCTCTGTTCAGTTGGATTGAAAAAAAAATCAAATAAATAAAATGCAGATGAGCAGAAGCTGAACATGTGACAAAGAAACACCCAAGATTTTTTTGGTTTGGGGCAGAGATCTACTATGTATCCACCCACAGTACCTGGAACACCATCAGGATGGCAAGTGCTCAGTGCTACGGTTAGGAAGGCAATGGGCACACACACTGGCTTCACACACTGGCTGCATGACCCTAGGCAAGTCATTTCCCTCTCCAACTTTTGTATTTCCTTTGTACAGTGTCATTGGTAATAATACCTCTTCCTGGGATCATTTCAATAATGTAATTAGACAATGCCTGTGAAGGCACATTGTGAACCCTAAAGTGCTCTATAGATATGAGGGATAAAAAATTGGAAAGCTGCCTCTGGGGGGCACCATCTCAAAAATGCCCAGATATTAACATTCTACTGGTTAAAAAAAAAAAAAAAAAAAAAAAAGAGTGCAAATATTTCTCACTGGCACTTTTCTACTGCAGATAAAGTACTCTAAGTAGAAAGAGTATATTTTTCCATGAGACTCAATAAAGCTAGTTTCATTTTAATTGGAAAAGTCATGGCACAACAACAATTCTATTTTACCTGAATTGACCCTTTTGAGAAAAAAAAATGTTGCTCACATTTGTCTAATGGAAAAATCTGAATGGCAGAGGAGCCTTGTCCTGGTCTTGCCTTTACCTCTCTCTGTGTGACCTTCAACAAGGTATTGCTTTTCCCACCAATCAGGATAGCATAATATATAGAGAGAGTCTAATGTATGCCAAGTTCTGCATTAGACTCAGTTTGAGGAACAAAGAAAAAAAAGACATAGTTCCCTACAGATAAGAAGTTTACAATTTAATAGATTTTTTTCATCTTCCAAACAGAAATGGTAATTGTGGTGCTACCCACCCTTCAGTTTATTATGAGGATGAAAAGACAGCATGTGAGAGGGGTTGACAAAACAGAGAAGGAGTATGTAAGTGCAAGTGGTGTTATTACCAGACATAAAACTATCAGCAGCATATAAATGGCAAAGGAATACTTAACATAGGGAAGCAGACACGGGATTAATATTTATGGAGTTTCTGCTCCTTTCAGTGAAATACACATATATTATTTGATCTACACAACAAACTGGTTAGGTAGATATTAATCGCAGCTTTTGACCAATGGGGAAATGATATTCATATCAGTTAAAGTGACTTATGTAATGAATCAGAGCCAGTGTTCAAACCAAAGTCAGTCTGGCTATAAAGATTCAACAAAAACAGTTGATAATGATTATGCACTGCTTCAGGAACCCACACGTATTTTCACCAAGGAAAGGAGACCTCAATGCTTAAGTCTAACCGCAGTTGTAGAAATAGCCCAGAACATATTTTTTCAGCTTATTTAAGAACATTTATTTAGAAAACATTTAAAGGAAAGAAACAAAATGAACTAAGGTAACAGCATCACAGAATTTTTTTTAAAAGGTATCATTATCTTTTCATAACTTCCTAAACACTACTAGTGCCTAAAATAATTTGTATTTAAAAGAAAACTAATATTTTCTGATCTTTAAGTAGTCAGGATGGATAGAAAAACTGCATGTCAGCACTCACATGATTAAAAGAATCATTTAGAGAGGGCTTCAGAAAATCAAACGTTCTGTGAGGCTTTCTCTGTGGATTAACATACCAAGCAAAATACAAAAGGTAGCTTAATGCCCAGATATATTAAAATCAAGAGCTTAACTTCTAATATCCTCTCTCCAATCAGGTATGGATTTAAAAAACATTTTACTGTTGTTGTCATTTCTCCTAGCTAAAACTCACAACTAAATCCACCAGCCTAAAAGACTGCTGAGTTATATTGGTATGATTTTCAGAATTTATTTTCAACCTATATAGCAGAATGAGATAAACTCCAGGGGTATGCAAAAACTGGAAACTGCTTAGAAATAGCTAACAGGGCACATATAAATCAAGCTGCCTGGAATTATAAATACGTAATGACTATTTCAAAAAAAAATGTTTAAATGATTAAATCTCTTACTGACCTAAGTGGATATGAATTAACACTTCTCCCTCATAGCAGGAAGATAACTACTAATATTTATCTAGTGTCTACTAATGCTAGATCTGTGGTAAGTGCTTTTTGCACATTATCTCATTAACTTCCCATGAAAAGTCAACAACAAATAAAAACCTAAGAAGCAAGTATATTGTCTTTTGTTCTAGATAGATGATGGAATTTCCAGATGTCAGAGCTGAGATTTAGGATTTAAGGAATGGTTCATGAGCACACAAGTAATAAGTAGCGGGACCAGGATTCAACTCTTCACATGTCCCACTACCGGCTTCCACATCAGGTACCATGGGGAATCACAACTCTGTGTGCCACATGCAAATAGAAATGGCTTGAGAGGCAATGAAAAGAATTCCAGATATAGGTCACCAGCTTACTTAACAAGGAACTATTAAGCACCTGCCCTCTGCCAAGCCTGGTGGTGGAAAACAAGATGGCAGAAGACAACAAATATGGGCTTTGCTTTCATTAAGTTTGTCTTATTCTTGAACCCAAGCCTTTGCAAAACAATCCAAAATTGATAATAATCTTCTTATAGAAGAGACTTTACATAGTGAAGCAGATATGACTACTCTATTGCTTTTAGGCTGGTAACACAGGCTAAATAGTAAACACATTAAGTCCAGTTGTGCCATCTATGAAATAGAGGTAATAAATATTGTACTATCCACCTCAAAGTAGTATTGTAAAGAATAAATAATAGTCTGCATTGACATTATTCCAAACTTGTATAGATAGACACATACATACATCTATATTTAGGTACACTGAAGGATCATCATTTTGCTTAATCCCAGCAGCTCAGGATGCTAAAGCAGGAGGATCGTGAGTTCAAAGCCAGCCTCAGAAACAGGCACTAAGAAACTCAGTGAGACCCTGTCTCTAAATACAATACAAAATAAGGGTGGGGATGTGGCTCAATGGTTGAGTGCCCCTGAGTTCAATCTCCAGTACTAAATTTTATATATATATATGTATATATACATATATATATACACATATATATACACACATATATATGTATATATATATATTATAATATATATTAAAAACATGATGGCAATAGTTCTTACCTGATGGGTAAGTTTCAAGCTTCCTGTTTATATGTGAAAAATAATTGCAGGAAAGGATGCCATTGCTAATTTCTATTATTTGCTGTATAGAATCAAGGTAACGTATAAAGCATAACTTTGAGTTTTGTACTTTGTGTATTTAGATTTAGCTAATCAACCCAAATCCTTCCCCGCACGTGGGGCAATGAGAACGTTCCATTTAAACAGAAAAATTCAACAAAAGGAGACTCTCACTGTGCAATGTGCCCTGCACTGTGCTGGGCATTGAAGACAGTAGTGCACAAGAGAAGAGATTGTTCCCTGAGAACCTTAGCCTGGGAAAAGCAGAAGACAGACAAGAGTTCTTCACTGTCGTTAACCGGTAAAACAGGAAGACATGGGGCACGATGGGAACAGTCACAGCACTCAAGTCCATCCTGGTGTTTAAGAGTCCTCCAAACTGGGAACTGAGGGATCAAGAGGCAATTTCCAGGTAAAGGTGAGAGCTTGGTGGGAGAAAAGGTTTTAAGTGCAAAGAAGGCCCAGTGGCAAGTATTTGGAAGCAAAAGTCAGGCAGAAATACTACTGTCTAGAACCAGTTGGTGGAGGCTGGAGGATACATGTGGAGGGTAAAGTGGAGGAGCGTGTGAATCAGCACCTGAGACAGGATACATAATGACCCTCGAAGATGTATTATAGGCTTCCATTTTTACTTTGATTTTAGCCAGGAATGTCACAATCAGACCTGCTCTTAAGAAATATCAGTGGCTTCTGGGAGGCAATGAGTTGGTAAAGTTCAGTTGGGAGACTGAGCAGGAGGATGTCGAAATCTCTTAGCTGGAGCTTTTGCCAAGTTCCTATGACCCCTCACTGAAAATAAGTGTCACAAATATACACCATAAGCAGGGTAAATAGCATGCCAAAGAATCGAAATGCTCACTGAAAAGCTAGAGGAATACTGAGAACAGTGAGGACGAGCCGTGAAGGTGAATAAAGTTGTTTCGTGGCAGGCTCATCACATTTCCCAGATTTGACTAAAATATTCACCCTTTCCAACCTCCGACCCTCATCCTATCCTATAATCCCCCAGGGCTCTCAATTTTTTTTCTTGTTCAAAAAGTGTGATTGCTGCCCTTTGAGTAAGCGAAATGCAAGACCTGGCTGTGGGGTGCCGAAGGCCAACTGGGTACAGCATTTACTTAGTGGGGGGCAGGAGTCTCATCCGGCTGAGAATTCATCTGTGGCTTTCAGCCCTGTCCTTGTCATCACATCCAGCGCGATCTGAACATCTCCGCCCTGCACATATTGCTGCTTTAGAACAAGGCACGTTTTGTCTCCCCCAGGAAGACAGACTTATTCATCTCGGTGCTATCGTAATATTGAACAGCTGGTCACTGCCTCGCACTGTCTCACTTCTCACACACTTCTGCTTTATCAGCCACAAGTCCCTCGGCTAAACACTGTGAAAACCAGAGGAAATGTGTTAGAAAAGCAACAACGCCGATGAGCAAAACATACAGACCCTCTGGATGTAAGTGAAAGATCCAACAATTCATTTTACTGTGCTTTACCAAAATAAATCCTGAAAAAAAGTTATGGTGATATAAAGCTTCATATTTGAATGATCTATTTCATATTTTTGTAGTCTTGACACCCAACCATCTGATTTAACTTATGACCCCAAAAAACAAAAAGTGTGTGTTGTTAGGAAGATGGGTTTTGCAACCAGAACTTGGAAGTTAAATAAAAATTCACAGAGCAATTTAGTAATTACTCATCATTTAAAAGCAGGTCTCCTGATTCCAGGATGAGTTGCCAACTCAGAAATCGAGTTGAAAGGCTCAGCTTAGCTGAACTGGCTGATCAAATCACAGAGTGGGACCTTTCTTCGAGGTCAAAATTTCACAAATAAGTCTTCCCACTGCTCTCCTTTCTGTCATCTGTAGGCTCTTTATTGATATTAAGAAGACAATGACAATGTAAAAAAAAAGAACAAGATAAGCAGCTATTGTCTAGTGATTAATATGAAAACAATAAAAATAACAGTAATAACAGAGAGACTGTAGCAAAGTGATTAAGCATGCCCCTTCTGTGTCACACTGCCTAGGCTTGGTATATTATGTCCAGTGCCTTTTGAACATATAGACTCTGGGGGCACAGAAGGTGCTTACCCTCCATGTTCCTGTGTCTCTCTTCTCTGCCTCTTCTTCTTTTTTTTTTTTAAATAAATAACTGTCCTTTATGTGTTAAAAAAAGAAGGTAATATAATAACACTAACAGGAATTTGTTGTCAGAGTGAAAATAAATAATGCAGATAAAATTCTTTCAAAATTATCTGGCATGCAATAAATATTCAATAAATATCATTAGCAATCATTATTTAAAACTATGTGTATGTATGTAATATATTATTGGTATTACTATTTTTATTATTTTTAACGTTATCTTAATATTTTGTGGTTCACAATAGTACTTGAGGTAAGTAGTTAAAAATGTTCGTACTGACTCTGCTATTAAGGGACTCAGAATTTAAAATAAAATATGTTCAATATCAGAATTCATAAGGCCTCGTATGGTGGCTTTCTATTGTTACTATAATAAATTACCACAAATTTAGCAGCTTAAATAATACACGTCTATTATTTTATATTCCTCTGGTTCAGAAGTCCAGGACAAATCTCCAGAGTAAAGCAAAGTCTTAGCAGAAATACATTCCTGTGGCTCGTGGGGAAGAGTCCAGTTCTTTCCCTTTCATTTCATTGACAGAACTCGATTTCTTGAGGTTTGTTTCAACAGCTTTGTTCAGGTACAATTGTTACATGAAGAACTGCAAATTTTTAATGTGTGTGATTTGATGATTTAGACATGTCAACACCCATGATACAATCACAATGATCAAAGTAAAAATCATGTCAAATCCTCTCAAAGTTTCTTTGTGTCCCATGTATATATGGTTTGGGAATTTTAGGGTGTATGTGTGTGCACGTGCACGTGTGTTAAGAACTCTTAACAATAGCTTGAATATTTGTGTCCCCCTCCAAAATTCATGCTGAAACTTAATCTTTAATTTACAGTAGTAATAGAAGGAGCCTTCAAGGAGTGGTTAGGTTATGAGGGTTCTGCACTTACAAATGGGATTACTAACCTTGTAAAATGGTTGGCAGGAACTAACTTTGTCTGTTCAGCTTGGGCCATATAAGGACGTGGTTCATCTTCTCTAGAGTATGCTGCAACAAGGCGCCAGATGAGGCTCTTGCCAGACACAGATTGTTCTGGCTCCTTGAGAGAGGTCTTCCCAACCTCCAGAACTATGGGAAATAATGTCATGTCTGTTGATTAATCTAATATATTTTGTTAGAGCTGCGCAAACAGACTATATCTCAGACTACCTAAGATCTACCCTCTTAACAAATTTTGAAGAGTGTAATAACGTAGTGTTAGCTATAAGGTCTTACAGTAAGTCCCTATACTTATAATAAGTAAATACTTTGGAGAAACAAAACAAATTATATGTTTGTTAAAGTGGTTAAAAAGAGGAAAGTGAAAAAAACTAAAAGAAAGTATGGGTAAATATTAATTTGACATTGTTAAATAATATTTCAGTTTAAAAAAGGAAGAAATTACTTAAAAATTAATAAATTCAATAAAATAAAATTTGTTCATGAGAAAGGGTGATAAACAAAATTAAAGGACAATAAGAAATTAGAGAAGAATTTATCTAAAGGTGTTAATGTCTCAAATATGTTAATATCTCTTACAAATCATTAAAAATGTGAAAACTCCAATAGGCACCTGGACTAGGAACAATAAACAGTCCATTCATAAATGAGGAAATAGTAAATACATTCAAATAGTTCCACCATTTTTAAAACACACACATACACACACACAGACACACAGACAGTGTCAACTATCAAATTAAGGAAAAGATAAAAATTTGTCTAAACAAGAACTTAGCTTGATGATATACTTCTAAAAGTTTATGTCAAAGAAAAGCAGAAAAATGTACAAAAAACAGAATGATGCAGATACAGAACACAGATCTAGATAAGGGTACAAAGCATTTTTTACTTACAATGGCAAAAATAAAAGGATACATCTGACTAAAATTATTACTTGTATTTACCATAAATGTCTTATATACTCATTTTAAATGTTTTTGGCTAAACATGTGAGCATGTTTTGGTATTTAATACAAACAAATAAAACATCTATAAAGTATTTTCAAATGAAAACAATGACAATGTGGAGGTTTTCTTGGAAACAGATTTGAGAATATTTGAGAAAGACATTCTGTCCAAAGTGAACCCAGTGAAAAGAGTCTTGAAAACATTTTGGAAGAATTCAATGTACAAACATGGATCTCTCTGGCAAAGAATGAGCAGCATAAAGAATAAAACTCAAATGTGAAGCAAGCACATGAAGATACCTGATTTCACGGAGGTTAGGGTAAAAATGGGATTTATAAAAATATGACCAAGAATTAAGTAAGATTTAGTCATAAATTTTCACTTAATTAGTCAGAATTATCCATTATTTTTCACTTAATGACTAAGGTTTATTATGGTACTATGTGAACTTGAAAATGTTAGTAATGGAAATGTGTAGTAAAGACATATGATCACTCAGACAATTTGATAGTGGAAATGGGGCATGATTAGTTTATGTAGGACAGAAATTTATAATACTAAATTACTAGTAACATTTAACTATTGAAGAAAATAAAAATTTCAGGGTTTACACTATAAGTATTGAATAATCAACAGAGGAATAATTTAAGTCATACAAAAACTATTCTCACATTGCTGCCCAGGGCATTTGAACATGACAGTGAGCATCCTAAGTTTAATCAGAAATGGGGCAGTGGTCACATCTCACTGGCATCTGAAAGGGTCTAATAGTCAACACCAACAGCAAACATTAATTCATGAATGATCCAAAGTAGAAGTGGTATAATAGGATAATGGAGCAAGAAGAGGACTCCAATTTTCAGAGATTAAACAGAAAAGCATTTTCCATGTATAAAAACAAAAGGTATTTTTATTATTACCACCTTTCTCTGAGGTACATTTTATTTTCTCCATTACTATTCTTTTAACATTTTAACAAAGCCTCGATTACATTTCAGTAACTGGCCACTTGTATATTACATGTTACTACATCACATGCTGTGTGTGAATCCATGTAGCCTGAGTCAAACTTGCATTTCTCAAGTCTTGAAGCCAGAGTCCAACTGTACTATGCAAACAATACATCAGTTAGAGGAGCAATTGATTAGAAACCTTTGGATTTTCTTTTTCCTTTAGATAAGTGTTCAGAGGAGGTGAGGTCCCCTACTGGATCTGCCCTTAGTCATGTACTGTATGAAGATGCATAGGAAAATCCATGGAAAAGGCAGGTTATCCCCAAGTCCAGAAATGTGATCTCTTGATTACCTGGGGTCTTTTGAAGAGATATAATAAGAACACTTCTTAATAAGTATTTAATTGCAAACTGGAGAGACCCTGTGGGTCACCCAGTGGGGAGCTCTTTGTTAGGAGGCTCCAGTGGATCTCCAATTAGAGCTCTGCAGGAAAATTGAGCTTGGGGCTAGCATTCTTACAAAATATACTACCCAAAGGCCAAAGGACTAAAATGAGTAAGTGACACTCCAGAAACCTATGCAAATACATTTTTAAACTACATTTAAGCCACAGGAGTGAGAAGAAGAAAGCAACAACTGTTTCAATGACTAAAAATGTTAATGAATTCCTACTCACAATTGAGAGCCTCCAGTTAAAACATCAGTACTCGTTTCCTGTCTGTTTGCTGGAGTGCAGCCGTTTGTATTCAGCCTGCAAAGATTTCAGGGCCAGGAGATTTGTCACATTTTCTGCATATTCCAAAGAGTTAGGTACTGCTAGGAGACAGCACTAATAATAAAACATGTTCTCATGAATTCACTCTAATAACTAGAAAACCAATACAAATTGCAGAATTGGAGAGATTAACGAGAATGCAGAGACATACAATAAGCAAATCAGCTCTACTTCATCAAGCAAATGTTCTTTGCTGTACAATAACAAAGATAATTGAAGACTGCACTGGAAGGGAGCCTAACAGTCTAATAAGTACTTGGCTGTGATTCACTTGCCAATCAGAAACTGAGACATGACAAGTTCTGAAGCAGATGATGCCTGATTTGAGCGGTGGCCTTATTGTTTATTGATTTCAAATTTGGCTTAGAGTGTTAGGGAGTTTAAAAAAGTGATTTTGAAGGAGGGGCCAATCAGCCACTGCAAATTTTAAGTTTTGTCATGTCTTGCATTCACTTTGTTGGTTTCTCTGCAATCAAAATATTACTTTTATTTTTTATAAAGAAAAGAATGCAAATCAAAGTAATCCAAATACTGAACTTTTCCCCTCATGGAACAGGCTGCCAACATTTTCTAATAATGGAATGTTAATAGTTGTATGCCCTTCAGTTCAGTTTTCTCTACACTTTAGTACATTCTTCTGTAAAATACAAATAAAAGTGGTTATTTTGTAGTATTTTTTGTAGGACTTAATTGAGATGCCTTGTGGGTTCATTCAATACCATAATGAAGATCGGGCATGTAGGATCAGTGATAGAGCACAAAATTTCTTAACATGAGTCTGTATGTTACTTTTTACTGCAGGAGCAAAGAAAAGGACACTTCACGGTTCCCAGAAGCAGGGAAAATCAAGATGGGGAAATAAAAAAAAAGGCTAGGAAATCTATTCTCCAGCCACCTCAAGTTCTGAAAAAGCGGCCCAAGGCAGCAAGGTGAGGGATCATTTTGACAAGGGACAAAAGCAGATGCACAATCAGCAGCTACACTTTAGGACTTAAGGGACACAGATTTAGGAAGCATGAAATTCTTTCCATTTTGTTATCACATGAGGTGGCAGCATCATGCCAAATTATAAAGAAGAAAGAAGCATCAAGAGTCCAGCCATGCAGGGCAGAGAGGGGAAAATCTCAAGACTCTTGATTGCTGTGGCCATGGCTGAGGGATTGCTTGCAAAAGACTTTTAGCAGTGAATGCCCAAGAGGAGGGTAATACCAAAGAACATGAGAGACTTTTCTGGAGCACAAGAGAAACACTTGTTAGAAATTCTTCAGAATAATGGAAAGACTTGGCAGAGAAGTGGAGAGAGCTCAGGAGACATTGAAATCAGGAGCTTCACGTATTTAGTACCTGTGTTTACTAGTGTCTGGGTCATCTGAGTTACATGATCCCCATAATTTAGTTTTTGTTTGTTTGTTTTACCCCAACTAATGACAAGCTTCTGGAGTACAGATGTGCATCTTGGATGTTTTTCCTTTACCATATTGCCGCACTTTGCTGGGCACAGATTGCCTCTTTAATTGTTACTGTCTTTCATAGTGCATAGACCAGCAAAATGGATCAATAAACAAATGGATAGAATGCTTTAGAACAAATTGACAAACAAGACATAAATAAATCACCAAGAACAGATGGCATTCAACCAAATGTTTTTAAAGCAGTCAGAGGACACTGGAATTGCTGGCTAAAATGTTTAATCTTTCATTAGAATTGGACACTGCACCAAACCATTGGCGTATTGCCATGTCATTTTTTAGAAAGACTTGAAAAGTGACCTTGGAATTGATTTGCTGTTTCAGAGTTAGAAATTAGTATATTTTGTGGTAAATAGGAGTAAGAAAATAAGTGAATTTAAGTTGTTCTTAGAAAGATAAAATGGGCAAAAAATGGAATTTTAACTTTAAGTGGTATTTATTTATATTTTGAAGAACTTGGGACAACAGGGAAAGTAATGGTAATTATTTATGTCAACTTTTAGGAAGTCTTGATAAAGTACCAGGTCAACGAATTCACCAGAAGATTAGAGAAAATGCTTACTTGTGAAGAGAAGACTGACTTCAGCTATGGGAACAAAGGTAGGACTATGTGAATTTTACCTATGCAAATGGCAACAAGGATGTCTGTGACAGATGGTGGCCAGACAGTCACAAGTATGGTGTTCTTAACTGATTTCAAAGAAGAAGCAAAAAGCTTACAGCATGAGTGAGTTTTCACCTTGTAGAGAAGAGAGGGAAGGGGGCAATCTAGGTTTAGGAGACACCTACAGAGGGGGCACTGACCTAATCCCTGAGCTGTGCCTAGGAGCAGCCTCGGCTCAGGTGGGAAAGAGATGGAGAGTGGGGTCCAGGCCAGGTCATGTGAGCCCATACTTTCTCAGGATACAAACATCAATCAAACAAGCTAAGGATTTTCTTATTGTCCCAATATTAGCATGAACCTTGTGTGCCCTGTCTCCTGTTTCTTGGTTTTTGAACTCTCATGTAAAAATGTCATTTCCAGATGGGAATATAGAGACTAAATGCATGGCCTAATAATGGTGTTTTTCCTACCTTTATATATGGAAAACTTTTTGGTAAGTTTTCCTGATTTTGTCAATACTATCTTATTGAGAACATTTATTTGAAAAGGAGGATTTATGGAAAAATAGGACAAAAGATTAGATCACAAGATGTTTACTTATCTCAGAATCAAATTACACAGAAAATTCTCAATAACATTATATTATTTCTCTTCATAATCAATGGCATATATACACTTCATTTGGGCAGATATTTTTGTAATAGGGAAAAAGTGGGTGCAGCAAAAAGGAAGGTTAGAAAGGAAGTCAGAATCAAGGATATATGTTACATAATGATTTACTAGTAAAAATACATATATGCATATGGTTCAAATGAATCCACACTTTTAAACTTCTCCCTTAAAGGCCCATCTCGGCCTTGTCACAGTGAGAAGAAATACAAATCCAACTTGGTTGCCCTTGAAAAATCATACAATTCTCTACTGGAGTGCCTTGAAGAGGTGGTGAAGTACAGGAAGCACATCATACAAAACACTCCAAATATCTTAATCATTCCTATTTACCCATCTGACTACTCGAGTCTCCTCTTTACAGGGCAGCTGCTACTTCTAAATCTCTTTTCTGTCTGGCAACATTAGCCCCCTTTCTACCACTTCTTGTCTTTCTGATAAACTCTTTTCTTCCATGACTTACTGTGTCATCTTTCTTATATAAATCAATCCCACCTTTCCTCTCCTCTCCCAATTCTTCTCTACTGGAGACAGAGATATTGGAGATCTCTCTCTAATATGAAACAATTCCCATGATCCAATCAGCACAACAAAGACCAGAAAGTGAGCAAAGAAATGCAGGCTATTGCTTGGCAGGATTAAGAGAAGAAAAGCCCATGACCACTTGCCATACGATATTTTTATCACCATCACATGTATTTTATCAGAATCATTTTGATGCAAATACATAAAAAAGATAGTACCAGAATGACCATATCAAAATGTTCTGCCTTATATCCTGACATCGTTAATGTATTTTGTACTCCAGCCAGCTACTGTCAAATATTTATGTCTGAGCTTGTGCTCCATCATCACAGGCCCTGCCAGTCCAGTTACTCTGTACCTACTACTATACCTTCATTCATTCACTCACCAGATACAGACTGAGGGTTTGTTTTGCCACAGATTCAAGAATGGGAAATGTAACCATGACAAGCATTAGTCCAGCTTTTAAGATATTTACAGTCCATTGAAATGAAATAGAAAATGGAAAAAAATTAAATGGCCTAATTTATTTTACCTAGCATAGTATATGGGATATAATAAGAAACTTTAAAAAAATGATTTCCTTAATTTTACCCATTATTAATTAATTCAACAAACGTCTACTGAATTTACATCAGAACAAGCAAGCAATGGGATTGGATTAATGAGAAGTTTTAAAGATTCATTACAAGTATGTGTTAGTCAGCCTTCCACCATTATAATGAAATGCCTGAGATAATCAATTTACAAAAGTAAAAAGTTTTATTTGAGCTCATAGCTATGGAGGAGATTCCAGTTCATGATCAGTTGGCCTCGTTTTGGGGGGCTGTGGCAAGGCAGCAAATCATGATGGGAGTGCTTGGTGGAGGAAAATTGCTCACCTCATAACCAAGAATCAAAAGAGCAAGAGGATGGGATTTGGTTCCATAGTCCTCTCATGCCCCTTAATGACATAAGGACTTCCCACCTGTCCTACCTGTTAAAGGTTCCACCACTTCTCAATAGTATCATTCTGGGGAGCAAGATAATAATACATGGGCCTTTGGGGGACATCTAATATACAAACTATACCACAGACTTATCTTCAAAGATTGATCGATTTTTCACATACTAAAATACACATGAAAGCAATATCTACAGCACAAAGATACAAAGTGATAAATACCATAAGCAAAGAACAGATAAATTCTGTTGAGAACAAAAGGAGACAGAAAACATTTCTATCAATGGGGATAAAATACTGTTGTTTAGAGATTTATTTGCCGTTCACATTGCCTCATGTTATTATTATTTCACATCTACATAACTTTTGTCCACAATTATTTACTAATATGCTTGCAAAAATAAACAACCTCTGACATATTGAGGGAAATTTGATGGTGTATACCAGTCTTTGATAACCATTCTGCACTTGGTTAAAAATAATTTTATAAATAGGATTAATAAAACATTAGGAAATATAAACGAATTCAATGAAAGATGGAAGTAGAATATCTTTTCACATTCAGAAAACAGGTTTAAATGGGACGAATTAGACCATTTCTAGCCTTGATATATTCTTGTATATTAGTTTGTATTAAAGTATCTCTTATTAATAACAAAAGCAACATGCATTAATCTCCTGCTATATCTTGCTCATGTATAAAACCACTTCAGGATCTCAGAAAATGTACAAAACCATATTTTTATAGCAATTATTTAGTTGCAAGAAAACTCTCTTCCAAATGAGCTGAGGTAAAAAATTGTTAGAAAGATACAATTAGTGGTTGTACTAACATTCGATTATAGAATTCTTTTATGGGACTAGTTGCGTCCCCTCCCCAAATTCACATGTTGAATTCCTAGCCTTCAGTACATAATGTTACAGTATTTAGAATAATATCTTCATATAGGTAATTAAGTTAAAATGAGATTTTATTAGGGTGATTCTGAATCCAATATGACCAGTATCCTTACAAGGAAATATATGAGCTGGGAATGGAGGCACATGCCTGTAATCCCAGTGACTAAGAAGGCTGAGTCAGAAGGATAGCAACCTTCTTCAACTGAGGCTGACCTCAGTTGTCTGAAAATCTGCTTCAAAATACAAATAAAAAAAGAACTGGGGATGCAGTACAGAAGTAGAATGCCCCTCCAACTCTCTCCACACCTTGGTCTTGGACTTCTCACCTCTGAACCATGAGGCAATAAATTTCTACTGTTTAAGTTACCCAGTTTGTGTTCTTTGTTATAGTACCCACGAAAACTAGTACAGCTTCTATTATGCTACTAAAATACTTCCAGTCAACATTTTTGTACTTATATGGCACCAATCACTGATTTGAGGGCTTTACATATATTAACTATTTAATTACAGCACGAATCTCATAAGATAGGTAGTATTATCCTCATTTGACAGATATAGCAAATGAAGAAACAAACTTTAAGTAACCTATACAATTAGTAATTTGAGAAAATAGGTGTGAACTCCGGCTATCCAACTCTAGAGTTCACATTTTCACTATATGCTAAAGATAATCTATCAGAGACAGTGCAGCTAGGCCATGGGGCTTAAAACTCAAAAGCTAGACCATTTGCTCTGTTTTCATTGATTTAATAGTTTCTACTCCTTGTAGCATGTCTGACACATTCTTCTCTCTAAGGATCAAGCCCTGTCCCTCTGCCCAGCAATCCTGCTCCTCAAAATTTTTGTTTCTTTTTGCAATTCACATAATTTAAAGCTACCATTTTTTACTCTTTCATTTAAAAAGAGGGTTTTGTCTCTTTCTTCCATGAAATAACCCACTATAAACCTGTCTGTTTTTAGAATGCTGTTATATAAGTGGAGTTTTCCTCCTTTTGTATGCCACACATCATGGTCTTGTAAACTTCGAAGTGTGGATCTCAATTAAATTCTCTTTCAGGGTGAAGGATGCACCCATTCTTCACCAAACACTAATTCTTTCCTTCTTTTTTCTGATTATTCTCTCCTCCTTTTTCCTATTTCTCCCTCTCTCTTCCTTTCTTTCCACCCCACCCACCACTTTCTTTTTCTTTCCAGGACTGAAAATGCTACTTGAATTCAGAGAAAGCTCAAGAAACCCACTCAAGAGGAATGAAGGCAGGAAATGAGCTTTTATTCTCAGTGTGGCCACACCAGGAAGAACGGAAAGGCCTAGGAACCTAGGATCTGTTCCCAAGGGGGTAAGAAGGTCTTATGAAAAGAGAAACAAGGGCAAAGGGTGGGGGTTTGCAGAGCTGGCCAAGCAGGTCACCTTGGTCCAGCATGGTCTTGATCATGATCCCAGGCTATTGTCTCAGCCTCGGGCAGATTTGCTGGCACCAAGAAGGTGGTTGTTGCTTGTGAGGTCGTTTTGGTCTTCTGTCCTAAGAAGTTAATGGACATGAATTCCTGGAATCCAAGGCCACCTCAGAACAGAATGACTCAGAGGATCTTAAAAGAAAAAAAAAAGTTAAAAAGGTAAGATGGAGTCAGAGAGATAAAATAGAGTGAGTTAGGTCAGTCACAAGGTCCTCCTTCAAAAAGGCGAACAGCTTACTCCAAAATACATATATTATTAAGCTCCTCCTTGCACTGAAAACTGGGCTGAGGGCTGGACGTAGCAAAGGAGATAGCACTGCTTCCCTAAAGGAACTATAAACAAATGCAAGAGCCAGATCCCTGTCTACGAACTGAAAGAAACCTATCCAAATGGGCGCAAAAGATTCCGTTCGCACTAAAAGGTCAAACGCGCAGTCTATCAAAGCTATTGCGACGTGAGTGGAATCGCTGCTTTCCATTTTAAATGGGAGCTAAACTCTATTGACACATAAGTTGTTTTGAAATGAGAATGTGCCCTTTCCTGTTTATTCCAGAGGCAGCAGTTTTATGGGTCTGCTGTAACACTGTATTTTTGCAAGGGACAATTATGACCATAAAGGGAATTGTGTGGTAAAAACTATAGAATCTGCTGTTAGGCAAGAAGATGACCTTTTTACTCAGCTGGCTTGCCAAATTTGAGCAGGTTCTTAGCATTTGGGAGAGATTTATGGCCACTAAAGGAAGCCTGACTGCCAACCATAGACTGAAAGCCCTTATTTCTTTTTTTAAAAAAATCTGTATGCAAACAGTGACAACTCATGATTCATACTGTTTTGAGGCCTCTATTCACTAGTGATTTTCTCCTGAGCATCAAGACCAGGCTTTCTTCAATTCTCTATTCCATGCCCTGCCTCTCCACTGCCGGCTGCTTTCTCCTCTTGGTTCCTCTAGAGCACATCCATTAAGTGAGAGTCTATATAGATACTTAGAAGGAAAAGTTAGCTTCATAAAAGCAAAATTTCCCAGGAGGAATGTCTACTTCAGACCAGAAGTAACATGCCTAAAAATTTCCAAATCCACTTACCAAGAAACTCTTGGGGACATATTGCAAATAACTTAGTTCACCTGCAGATTAGGAAGAAAGGACTTTAGGTGTCAGTCAGGTGCTAAACAGCCCCTGTTGTGCTTCTTTCTGGCCTGTAGGATTATGTGGGCAATAAAAGCACAAATTGTTCTCCATGCTAATGACAGATTAGAGGGCACGAAGAAAAACAACATAATTAAAATCCCAGTCAGAGGAAATTCTAAAATGATAAAAATTAATTCATTAAATATTAAGAAGGTAATTAAAATAGGGACATGCAAAAAGAATCTTGAAATGGCAAATATTTTTATAAGAAAAATATGATCCTAAGGGCTGGGGATATAGCTCAGTGGGTAGAGTGCCTGCCTCGCAAGCACAAGGCCCTGGGTTCAATCCCCAGCACCGCAAAAAAAAAAAAAAAAAAAAAATATGATTCCATAAATCTAAAAAGACATTAAAAATTTGATTTTCCAATAACTACTTTTTCTTGAAAGGTATAGACTAACTTTAAAGTGCCTATAGTGCTTGTACTTTGTAATTATAAAGAAATCGCAAAAAAATAATAATAATTAAGGAGGGGATAAATACTCCAGTGAAAGTAATATGGTTGTGGTTGAATTGGACCGTACCAAATGTCCTTGAAATACTTGTGGATACAGAGGGTAGACAGCCCTGTAGAGGCAGAGGGTGGAGTTTGCTGCCAGAAGCCAAGGAAAGCCTGGGGCTACCAAAACAGAACAGGCAAGAAAAGATCCCACCTGAGAGAGGCCTCCAGAATTCTGAGAAACTATTTCTGTTGTTCCAACACTGCCCCCACCCTACTCACATCCTCCTGTCCTGGGAATTTGTTACTAAAGCCTTAGGAAACTAATATACCAAGTAACTGACAAACACAAGCAGTAAAAACAAACCACAATAAATGTTGGTGAGGATATGGGGGAAAAGGCACAATCATACATTGCTGGTGGGAATGCAAATTGGTGCAACCATTATGGAAAGCAGTATGGAGATTCCTCAGAAAACTTGGAAGGGAACTATCATTTGACTCCCCACTTCTTGTTTATACCCAAAGGACTTAAAATCAGTATATGACAGTAATGCAGCCACATCAATGTTTATAGCAGCTCAACTCAAAATAACTAAACCTGGAACCAACCTAGGTGCCCTTCAACAGATGAGTGGATAAAGAAATGTGGTACATGTACACAATGGAATATTATTCAGCCTTAAAGAAAAATGAAATTATGGCATTTGCTAGGAAATGGTTGGAATTAGAGAATATCATGCTAAATGAAATAAAACAATCCCAAAAAAACCAAAGGCCAAATGTTTTCTCTCATATGCGGATGCTAATTCACAGTAAGGGGGGAATGCTAGGAAAGAATAGAGTTACTTTAGATTAGGTAGAGGGGAATGAAAGGAGGGGAAGGGGTATGGGGGTAGGAAGGATAGTCAAATGAAACAGACATTATTACCTCATGTACATGTATGACTGCATGACCAATGTGATCCTACAATATGTACAATCAGAAAAATGAGAAATTTTACTCCATTTATGTATGATTTATCAAAACACAGAAATGCATTCTGTCATGTACAACTAATTAGAACATATAAAAATTTTTTTAAAACACAAATGCTCATTGAATTTTAAAAGTACATTTGATCATCTTTTAGTGAATTCCTGGTCATTGTAATTTTACTTCTACCTGTGCCTCATGCCATTCTCCACAGAGTAGTTAGAATGTTGTTGTTGTTGGTTTTTTAATATATCAGGTTAAATCAAAATCCTGCTAAAAACTGATTAATACCTCTTATATTAGGACTGGTTGGTTATAAATAACAATAAAACCACATATCAGTCACTTAACGAGTTATGTAGGACAGGTATGCTAAGAGTCAGGGAAGACTTTAAGTTGCTTTAAATCCACAAATTTACTCCTTCATTAATAGATTAATAATGTCACTATTAATAATATGTCACTATTTCCTATTCCCTCACTAATCACACAAGTTAGAGTCACCACCGTCCAAATCCCCTAATTGGTCAAAGTCCTAGAAATGTTTCCTTTCTTTGCTGTTCATGGCAAGCTCTCTTTGGAAGTCTCTGCTTCCTTGTCAGAGTCACCCTGAAGTATTGACCATATTTCTCTCATGTTCCTCATGCCCTAAGCCTGCAGGCTGGGATGTGCCCTCCATGGTGCACATTAGTGCTTCCTGAATAGTGTCCTCCCTTCTTCCTAAACAACCAGCTTTGAAGTCAAAACCATTGGACTATGCCACTCTCTACCCATCCACTCTCCAGTCACTCACTGTACTTCTTTGCAAATGTTATCTTCTGAATCACAGTCACTTCCTGCAGCATCATTTTTGTCATAGTTCTTGTTAATGTCATTATCCATTTAGATGATCCTTCTAATTCCTCTCACTTCCTTGACCTGCTCTCCTCCAGTAAGTTCATCTGCTATCCTACTTTAGCTATCTTTGCCCATACTTCATCCCATCCTCATATACCATCATTGTTAATTATTACACCTCATTCCTAAACTCAATTTCAGGCATCCACTCACTAAAAATAATCTCCTAATACTGCAGTTTAGTGAGTCCTATCTGTGCAACATCAATCCATTCAAGTTACTTTTTCACTCTACCTCCATTCTCCTTAATTCCTGACTTCCACATTAATCAAACCTAAATTCCATAGTCACTCATTATAATCACACTTATTTAAATTCATGACTCCCATATCAAATGACCCTTGGTGTTTTCAAATATCCCCACATGTCCTTGGTCTATCCAGTTTCCAACATTCAGGTAACTACCTCATACTTCTAAGTGAAAGTTTTTCACCATCCCCTCTCTGGTAATGTTGCCTATTTTGCAGTCAAAATAGAGGCAAGTAAAGGAAGCTTTCACAAGCCTCCCCCACTATACACTCCAACGCACCTGTGTGTATGCCTGTACACTGTCTCCCACCCTGTCACAATGGGTGAGCTGTGTCTTTACATAAAGTTCTCCTCCACGTTTGTGAATTAGACTCCTTCTACTTTACCCGTTCAAGAATATAACCCCTGTGATGCTTTTCTAACCTACATCACTTAATCTTCATATACAAATGTTTTAACGTCTCCCATCCTAAAAACAAATTCCTGCTCAGTATATTTTCAGAAACTGTCCCATTTCTCGACCCTCTTTAACAGCAACATTCCTCCCAGCACTAACTTCCTGTCCTTTCTTTTTCTGTTAATTCAATAATCAGGATGCTCTCTCTACTATACCCTGAAAACTACTCTTGTCATTAGTAAAACTACTGGTTTATTATCAGCTATCATCAAAATTAACCCATCATTAGCATGTGACTCAACCAATCACTCCCTTTTCCTTGACGTATTTTCTGCAGTTAAGTCTTGGGGCATAATAATCTTAGTTTTCAACTACCTCCTTACCACTTTTCCAGTGTCCCTAGCCAACTCTATTCTTTGTGAGTTTTTTTTTGTTTAAACAATATAGACCTTATTTTTTAGAGAGGGTTGGGATCTGCAGCAAACTGATCACAAAACACAGGGATTTCTCATATGGGATTTCTGTGAAGTCCTTGTCCCTACACATACAAAGCCTCCTCTGTGATGAACCTCCTTCACCAGAGTAGTACATTTGTTAAAATTGATGAACCCACACTGAAACCTCCTAATCATCCAAAGTCCATGGTTTACATTAGGGTTCACTCTATAAGTATGGGCAGATGGATAATGTCATATATCCAGTATTTTAGCACCATATAGAGACATTTCATTGACTTAAAAATCCTCTTTGTTGCCCTATTTTCTTTCCTCCCGACTCTAATCCCTGGCAGCCACTGACACTGATCTTTTCACTTTTCTACCATGATTACTAGATCAGATAGCAAGAGCAGTTTTGTTTTTAAGAAACTACCTAATTGTTTCCAATGTAGCTGTTCCATTTTGCAATCTCATTAGCAATGAATGAGAGCTTCTGCTGCTACCCATCTTTGCCAGTATTTGGTGTTGTCAGTTTTCTGGATATTGACCCTTGTAATAACTGTGTAGTGGTATCTTGCTGTTCTTCTGATACTCTGTTGTCATGATGTTCATTTCCCTGCTGACACATGGTGCTAATCACCTTTATGTATGTTTTTTTTTTTTCATCTGCATATCTGTTTGTTTTGTTTTGCTTTTGGAAGATTGGTAAGGATATGTTTAGATCTTTTGTCCAATTAGATTGTGTCACCATTGCTGAGTTTTAAGCATTCTTTGTATATTTTATATAATGTTTGGTTTCTTTATCAAATATATATTTTGCAAATATTTTCTTACAATTGACTCCTCATTTTCTTGACAGTGTCTTTTGCAGATCATCAGTTTTTAATTTT
Organism: Glaucomys volans; assembly: GCA_020662805.1. NCBI lineage: Eukaryota > Metazoa > Chordata > Mammalia > Rodentia > Sciuridae > Glaucomys > Glaucomys volans. The sequence continues at coordinate 760,872 of JAJEJO010004869.1, read as the reverse complement.
AACGAGTCCAACTTGCCAATTTTATGTCTTCCATGAATCATGTTTTTGGTTTTATATCCAAAAAATCACAGTCATAAGCAAGATAACCTAGATGTTTCCCTGTGTGTACAAGAGTTTTATAGGTTTGCATTTTACATTTGAGTCTATGAACTGTGTTGAGTTAATTTTTGTGAGGATGCCCCGCTGGGTCCAGGTTATTGTATTTTTGCATATGGATTCCCAGCTCCAGCACCCTTTGTCAAGAGGACTGTCTTTCTCCCTTGTGTTGGCTTCCCTCCAGAGATCAAGTGACTGTATTGCCTTGGTTTTATTTTGGAGTTCTCCCTTCTGCTCACTGATCCCTCTTCCTGTTGTTTTGCCAATACCACCCGTCCTGAGTCCATAGCTTTATAGTAGGTTGACTCAGGTAGTATTCATCCTCTGACTTTGCTATTTTATTCACTATTGTGTTGGCTATTGGTCTCTTTGTCACTCTGATGAACTCCATAACTTTTACGTTTACACATGCTCCGTGACTCAGTCTTTTGTCTTTTCATACGTATCTGTAAGAACCTTGGTAACGGTATTTAGATCTTTTACTTGTAATGCCACCTAAATGTTAACAACTCTAAAATTTACACCCTTAAGAAAGACTTATCTCCTGAGCTCAAGTCTCATTGTTTCCAGCTGCTTTCCTGGATATCTCTGATTGATTCTTTAATAGGTATCACAAAATTTCATGTCTCAAACTGAACACTTTACCACTGAAAATAGGTTGAACTGCATGATGCTCATCTCAACATAAATTATGTTAACTCCATTCTTTCTATTTTTGGTGGCCAAATATGTTAATACATAAATTATTTAAGAATTGTGGTGACTTATGAACTTATGTCTTCGGGATAGTTACCCTAGTGTCAACACTATCAGATATTCAAAAGCATGCAACTGATGAAATACATGGTTCTAACCTTTTCTTTTGTAAGAAGGCAAAAACGTTACTAAAGTGCCTCTACCCAATTAACTTCCCTGTGTTTGTCATTAGTCAGAACTATTTTGCATTGTCAGCCCTAGATACTGGAAGGACTTAGAAATGAGGGATTGGATTCTATCATTTAAATTAATCCTGATTCATCTCTTGGTCCTGAGCATCTTTTCTGTAATGTCTTTTGAGGCTTAATTGTACTTTAATATATCAGGCACAAAATTTGAATTATGATTTTATCTCAACTCACAAATTTGTTTGTCAGAACAAGTGTTTTCCTCTCATGTTTCTTAATCAAAATTTTTTCCTAAATAATACATTCTGCTCATCAGTTCCCTCTTCCTACTAGCTTTTTCCTTCTTTTCTTCATGTACCTGACCCTTCTTGTGTTTAAATCTCACTTTAAATATCATTTTCTCAAATAGGCTACCAAAAGAAATTAACCATGTATTCAATGACTATTGCACTGTCCTATTTTATTTCCCTTATCATAATTCTTACCATTTTCCAATATATTAGTTAATTGATACTTCTAGTTCTCTCACTCCAAACCAGTCCCATCCTGGAACTGGAATGCAAAGTTCTTGAAAGTAGAAATCTTTTCAATATGATTTTCAGTCCATCCAGAGAATATAGAAAATTAATTAACTATATAAAAGGTCCTCTTTTTTGTTTTTGAACAAGACACAATTTCTTGAGTAAAAATTTAAAATGTCAACATCTAGCTTTATTGAATGTATAAGAAAATAAGAAGTACATGCTTTTTGGTGATTATACAGATTGGTACAGAGTGTTTAGAGTTCAAGATAAGCATATCTGTATACACATATATAGCATATTCTTATTTCATTTTCCCCACATTTTTTATTGCTTCATTATGGTTGTACATGATGGTGGGATTTGTTGTTACATATTTGTGTATGTACACAATATAACAATATAATTCATCCAATATCCCTTCCTCAACAATTCCTCTGTCTCCTCTCCAGTTACTCCCTGGTTCTTTTCTTCTACTCTACTTATCTCTTTTTGCTTTTCATACAATCACTCCTCACCTTTCTTTTCTTTTTCTTCTCTAGCTTCCACAAACAAGAGAAAACATATGACTATTGACCTCAGTTTGGTTTATTTCACTTAACAAAGTGGTCTCAGTTTCCATACATTTTCCTGCAAATGACATGATTTTATTTTTATTTATGGCTAGATAAAACTCCATTTCTTTATCCATTCATCTGCTGATGGACATCTAGGCTGATCCTATAGTTTGGCTATGTTGAATTGTGCTGCTCTAAACATGGCTATGCATATATTACTATGTCATGATGACTTTAATTCTTTAGGATAAATACCAAACTGTGGTACAGTGGGGCCATGCCCAGTCTTTTGAGAAACCTCCATATTGAATTCCATAGTAGCTGTGCTTACTTATAATCTCACCAATAGTGTAAAAGGGTTCCTTTTTCTCCAAGTCCTCTCCATCATTTATTATTATTTGTAGTCTTGATGGCTGCCATTCTCACTAGTGTGAGATGAAATCTCAATGTAATTTTGATTGCATTTCCCTAATTGCTAATGATGTCAAACTTTTTTTCATATTTTTTGTCATTTGTATTTATTCTGTTGAAAACTATCTATTTAATTCATTTACCAATTTTTTAATTACTAGGTTATTTGCCTTTTGGGCATTTAGGTTTTTGAATTATTTGTATAGTCTCGATATTAATCCTTTATCAAAACAGCAGCTAGCAAAGATTTTTCAACCATTCTGTAGGTTCATGTTCCTACTCGTTTTCTTTGCTGTGCAGAAGGTTTTCATTTGATGTCATTTCATTTATTAACTCTTCACAGGATTTTCTGAGCTTTAGGGGTCCTATTGAAAAAGACGCTGCCTCTGCCTCCATGCTGGAATGTTGACCCTATGTTTCCTTAAAGGAGTTGCATTATTTCTGGTTTATTTTCTAGTCTGTCCATTTTGAGTTGATTTTTGTGCACAGTGAGAAATAAGGGTCTAGTTTCAGGTTTCTACCTATGGATAACCCGTTTTCCTAGCACCATTTGTTAAAGAGGTTGTCTTTTCTCCAATGTATTTTTTAGCACCTTTGTCATCCATCAGATGACTGAATCTGTGTGAGTTTGTCTCTGTGCCTTCTATTCTGTATCTTTGACTGTTTTTATACCAGTACCGTGCAGTTTTTGTTACTACAACTCTGTAGTATATTTTGGAGTCAGGTTTTGTGATGTCTCCCTCATTGTTTTTTTTTTTTTTTTTTTTTTTTTTTTGCTTATAATTGTTTTTGCTATTTTGAGTCTTCTATTCTTCCAAATAAATTTTAGAACTGTTTTTTCTGCTTCTATGAAGAATGTCATTAGTATTTTAGTATTTTGATGAGGATTGCATTGAATCTGTATATTGTTTTTGATAGTATGGTCATTTTAACAATATTAATTATGCCTATTCTTGAGCATGAGAGGTCTTTCCATCTTCTTGTGTCTTCTTCAATTTTTTTTCTTTGATATTCTATAGTTTTCAATATTGAGGTTTTTCATCTCCTCGGTTAGGTTTATTGTTAACCTTATTTTTTACTGAGGCTATTGTAAATAGGATTGTTTTTCTGATTTTTTTTCCTTAGCACATTCATTGTTGATATATAGGAGACCTATTGAATTTTATATGTTGTTTTGTAACATGCTACTTTGCTGAATTTATTACCTCTAGCACTCTTTCAGTAGAGGGTTTTTCTTTTTTCTTTTGGATCTTTTAACTATAGGATCATATCCTCTGTAAACAGAGATAATTTAACTTCTCCCTTTCCTATTTTTATTCCTTTCATTTCCTTCTCATGCCTGATTACTTTGGTTGGAATTTCAAGCAGTATATCAAATAGGAGTGGTGAGAGTAAACATCCTTGTCCCAGATTTTAAAGGAAATGTTTTGTTTTTCCTATTTACCATGACATTGGCTTTGGGGTTTTTGCATGTAAACTTCATGATATTGAGGTATTTTTATTCTGAATGGGTGCTGAATTTTGTCAAAGACTTTCTCTGCATATATTGAGATGATTAAGTAATTTTCATGTATTCTTAATTCTATGTGTTGAATTATATTCGTTGATTTATGTATGTTGTCATACTTGCATCTTTGGGATAAAAACAACTTGATCATGATGTTTGATCTTCTTAATATGTTGTTGAAAATATTTTGCTAATATTTTATTGAGGATTTTTGTATCTATGTTCATCAGGAACATTAGTCTCTAGTTTTCTTTCCTTAATGTATCCTTATCTGCTTTTAGTCTGTGTATGATAGTGGCTTCATAGAATAATTCTGAAAGTGTCTTATTTTCCATTTCATGGAATAATTTCAGGAATACTGATGTTGGTTCTTCCTTAAGGCCTTGTACAATTCAGCTCTTAATTCATCTGGTCCTGGGCTTTTCTTTGTTGGAAGGCTTTTTATTACTGCTTCTATCTCATTACTAGTTATTGATCTGTTTAGATTTGCTATGCTCTTTGATTCAATTTTGGCAGGCCATATGTGTCTAGAAATGTAACCTTTTCTTCTAGGTTTTCCAATTTATTTGCATATATGTTTTCAAAATAGTCCCTAATGAACCACCGGATTTCTGTAATGTCTATGATGATTCCTCCTTTTTCATCTATGATTTTATTAATTTGGATCTTCTCTTTTTCTTTTGCTTAGTTTGGCTAAAGTCTTATCAATTTTGTTTATCTTTTCAAATAACCAACTCTGTTTCATTGATTCTTTGCATTTTTTTTTTCATTCTTAATTTCATTGATTTCAGCTCTGATGCTAATTCTTTTGGTTTTGTAATTGATTAGTCCTTCTGTTTCAAGGGCCTTGAGATGCACCATTAGATGGTTTGTTTGGGATCTTTTTTTTTATTATTATGTAGGCACTTGTACCTATAAATTTTTCTCTCAGAACTGTCTTTATAATGTCCCAGAGGTCCTGGTACATTGTATACCAATTCTCATTTCAGTCTAAGAATTTTTCAAATGTCTCCTCTGATTTATTCTACTACTACCCATTCATCATTCAAAACTGTATTGTTTAATCTCCATGTGTATATATATTTTTGTAGTATTTTGGTGTTAATTTCTAATTTCCCTCCATTTTGATCTGATAAGACACAAAGAATTTTATCACCTTTTTGTGTATATTTGCTAAGAGTTGCTTTGTGATCTAAAATATGTTCTATTTTTGGAGAAGTTTCCATGAGCTGATTAGAAGTATATTCAGATGTCATTAATGAAATATTCTATAGATATTTGTTAAGTCCATTTGATGTATAGTATTTTTCAGTCCAAAGAGTCCTCACTAAGTTTAGGTCTGGATTACCTATGTAATGGTTTTAGAGATGCATTGAAACACACAATATTATTGTACTTGAGTCTATCTGATGTTTTTCTAGATCTCTCTTATGTAATTAATTGCAACCATATTTGGGACATAAAGATTGTTATATTTTCTTGTTGAATTGTTCACTTTACTAGATGAAGTAGCCTTCTTTATCTCTTCTGAATAATTTTGGTTTGAAGTTTGCTTTATCAAATATGAGAGTAGCTACTCCTTCTCATGTTCATATTCTATTCTCATGGTATATCAATTTCCATTCTTTCACTTTCAGCCTGTGACTGTCTTTGCCTATAACGTAAGTGTCTTGCAAACAACATATAGGTGGGTCTTCTTTTTAATCTGTTCTACCAGTCTATGTCTTTTAATTGGAGAATTAAGAACATTTACATTCAATGTTTATTATAGAGAGATGTTCATTAATTCTTGCCATTTTGATTTATTTATCATGTTTAATTTGATCCTGTTTCTCGTTTGCTCAGCTATTCTTCAAATGAGATTTGTTCATTTGTGAGATCTGGGTTTGCTTTTAATTTCTTCTGTATGGAGTATTTCTTTACATAAGTTCTGTTGTGACAGCTTAGTGTTTATGAATTCTTGTAGTTTCTTCTTATCTTAGAAGATTTTTATTTCCTCTTCAATTTTGAAGGACAGCTTTGATGGATATAACCATTTTAGTTGACAGTTATTTTTTCAGGACTTGGAACACATCATTCAAAGCCCTCTTGATGTTTAGAGTTTGTGTGAGGAAATCAGAAGTAATTTTGATCAGCTTGCCTCTAAATGTGACCTGATGTTTTTCTCTTGAGGCTTTAAAATTCTGCCCTAATTCTGTATGTTAGGCATTTTCATTATGATGTGTAATGGAGAAGTTCTTTTTTGACCTTGTCTATTTGGGGTTCTAAATGCCTCCTATATTTGTATATCCATCTCATTCTCTAGGTTTGGAAAATTATTCATTAATATCTCCCTGAAGAGGTTATTTATACAAGTAGCCTGCATCCCATAAACCTCCTCAATTCTAATGGTTCTTAAATGTAGTCTCATTGTTATCCCAGAGTTCTTGTATATTTTGATCATGGTTACTTATTTCATTAATACTGTCTGAATGCTCAAGGCTAGCCAGAACATTCTTTGTCTTCTAGATCTAAGATTCTGTCTTCAGTGCAATCTACTCTATTAGAGACTTTGAACTGAACATTTGATTGGATTTATTGTTTCATTTTTTCATATTCTCATTTTTTGTTCTCTTTCAATATCTCTATCTCCTTATTGAATTTATCATTCATATCTTGTACTGACTTCCTTTATTCATTAAGTTGTTTTTCGGTGTTCTCTTGGAATTTGCTAATCATTTCTATAATCATTCTTTTGAGTTCTTTGTCTAGTATTTCACCCACTTCAATATCTTTGGAGTCACTTGCTGGTGAATCATGAACTTTAGGAGTTGTTGTGTTACCTTGTTTGATCAGTTGTTGTGTTTACCTTGTTTGTTCTTGTATTGGGTTTCATGCATCTGTTGGGATGGATTTCCCTTCTACTTTTATGTGTGTACCATTTTAGGACACAGGCTTGTCAAATTGTCTGAGATGGACCTATACTGACATTCCCTCACAGGTGTGGTATACACACTCTTTGTGGGAATTCTATTTTTGCTGTACTAGTGGATATCCTTGAGTGGGACCTGAAGGCTCACATCTAGCCATTCTTACTTGGAGCCTGGTCATTGGTTTGGGTTTTTGTCTTTTCTACTCTTTGTATAAAAGTGTGGCTGAAGTTTGAATGGCATTCATTTGTATGTGAAGCATTTGTATGCTGTCTTTTGACTGAGTTCAGTTCAGCAGCAGAATCTCAGCCTATGAACTTAAGAGTCTTGTTAGGTTCCCAGCGCTTCACACAATACGAATAAACAAACAATAGTAACAGCTAATGCAAACAGCATGCAACATTAAAATAAATACCCAATTCCTACTATGACATCTACAACAATAATTAGCACCAGAAAAGTAGGAATGGTGGGGTCACCAATTGTCAACAGCAAAAAATAAGTAAATAATCATGAATTAGATCTGGGTTTAAAGCAAAGAGCAGGTATCAACTTAGTCATCACAGCAGTAACAACTGCAAAAACATGAATGGTGGTGGAGTAACATAAACCAATCAATTCTAAAGGATGGCAAAATTACAATCAAGAAAAAGGAAAATGTGTTAGGAAAGTAGTAGTGAGTTTACAATACTCAAAAAGTGAACAGAGAGAATCCAGAAGAGGCATAGCAAGTGATGGAAAATAGAAAATAGGAAAAAAGTAATGAATAAAAAAGAATAAGAGAATTTTGCTTTTAGCAGGAGAAGAAAAGAGAGAAAGAGAGAGAAGAAAAACAAACAGATGAAAACAAAGAAAACAAAATCAAAATAAATAAAAAATCCTAACCCTCAAAAGACAAGGAAAAATGACAAATGTTAAAAATAATAACAAATAAATAAATGTGTGCATGTATATATGTTCATGAACAAAACAGCATAGCAAGAGCACAAACACACACACACAAAAGAAAAAATATTCTGAATTTAAAAATGAAGGAATCTTCTCCATCAAGATAGTTAAAACTATTCATGAGAATGAATGTTCATTGCCCATGACCAACCGTCCTTTCCATTTCTTCTTGGGCTATATACTGAGGGAAAGAGCCTGTGTGTGTGCACAAGGACAGGGGGTTGTCAACCTCTTCCTGTTTTTGTGCTGCTCACTGTGCTGCCAGTTGTAGTAACCTAAGGTTAAAGCTGGTTAAAATGGTTCTCAGCTTCCTTTCTCACCAGTATAAGGTAGCATGGAATAGGAAGTACTGTCAATTGAAGTTTTGTCGGCACAGAGCAGATCAACACATTCCCTGGTTGGGGCTGCTACAGAGATCTTTGAGTGGAATTCCAGCAGCTGGGACTTAGGTCTAATCAAGCCTTTAGGGTTTGGCTGGTTGGTATCTGTTTTGAAGAGATTATATCAACACACCCTAGGGTCGAGCAGGTGCCAACCTCTACTGGAGATTTGGATCTCAGAAACCTTCCATGAATTCCACTTACTTGGCAGGAAAACCAATTCTCCACACACTCTGCTACCCAGGAACACAGCCTTCCAAGGCTTTGTCCCTAAATGTATTCACACCTGCCTGTTCAGATTCTTGACCCTCTTTAGCCAGTTATGTGAGCCACCAGCTGCCTTGGGCTCCCCTTCATTTTTTTTCACTTGAACTCCTCTAAATACAATCTTCTCTGTGCCTGTTTCACTCACACTCTGCAAGGCACGCCCTAGGCTGCATGTTAGGCACTTGCTCAGGCTATAGAGCCATGTTTGCTATGATCTTTTCACTGCTACAGCAGCAGCTGCAGTGTGATCCCTCAAAATGGCTCCCATCTCATCTCTCTGCTTGCCAGTTGAGAAATATAGAGCACTTTTTCAAACACCTGTTCATGGTGGAGCCTCTGGTGCAGCTTAGTTCAGGCTATTTTTCTCATCTCAGGTTTTTCTATATAAAATCTGTCTGTTGTGTTTCTCTGTGTTAGGACCTCCTTCTGCAGTGAACCAGTAACACTGTCACTGTCCCTGTTACAAATGACTCAGCTCCAAAATACTGTTTTTCTTTGTTCAAGGCACCTGAAATCCTGAGTCTCTAAGACATTCTGACTGTCCAATATTGAATTTTAGTGAAATCCCGTCCACCGACCTCACAGTGGAACGCTTCACTCACTGCTTGAATCCCAAGCCACAAAGCAATAAGAATGCAGACTTCTCCCATCCGCCATCTTGAATCTAGTCTAAGTAGCTTCTTCTTTTCTTAATGTTTTTAATCTTTGCAAGCATTCTGAAAAACTGAAGTTAAGAACTAAGTTCTGAAGTTTGAGAAGAGACTACTTCTAACTTCAAAAATTTTTATCTTCTATTTTAAATTATATGCCTTACTTTTATAATGAAAAACCACTACAGAGTAGAAATAATTTCAATGAGTTTGGGACAGAATAAAATCCACTTTTAAGAATGCAAGGAGTATGAGTTCAATTGTGAGAAAACATCAAAAGGAATTGTGCACCATTTCAAGTTAAACAGATCACGGGTGACATTGCTAAAGAAGGGAGAATTTAGATCCTCTATTCCAGAAAGTGCAATTCAAGCCTATACCAAGAAAGGCAAAAAAAAGGTGGTGGGGTACTGAAGCATTTAGTAAGAGATAGGTAAATGCTGCCATTTAGAACTATAGGCATAAACAAAAGGTGTGCAAGATTCCTGGAATATGGAACTGAAATGTAACTGAGACCTAAGCAAGAGTCAAAAATGTAGATGCCACCAAAGAAAAATGTTCACATTCTATGCTACATTTGACAACATCAAAAAAGCAAATGTAATGTATTTTAACCAGTAACCAGTCAAAACATTCTTATTTAAAATTTGAGGAAAAAGGAAAATAGCTTTCCCTGTTCAACTATAAGCAAAGTAAACATTAAAGAAAACAGTGAGACATGAAGTCACAATAAAGGAGGCTTCCAGTGTTCTTAGGGTTAAAATAAGGATAATCAAAAAGCAAAATTGGAATTACTTGACTTACTTCCCATGCTATGGTTCCATGAGAAGAAAGCATGTCTAACTCATTGTTTTACTACATTGCTTAGCCTGATACACAATAAATGTTCAATTTGAATCAACAAATTAACTCTAGTCATGGCCTAATCTGTGTTTATGTCATTGCACAATAAATGGGTTCAAACTTTGGGCCTTAACATTTTAACCCAAATGGGAAGATACAGTTTTATACATAATAACATAGTCTGGTGCTAAGAAATTGACAAATACCATAGGTCAATAAAATGAGATACCACAAACATTTCTTATCACAGAACTATAGCACTACATAGCAAGAAGTATGTTTGTGTGTGTGTGTGTGTGTGTGTGTGTGTTACAAATTAGGGATAAAAATCTAATTGAGATAACAGGGTTAGAGAAGAGTATTAGCAGAGTTCACTTATGGATCTTCAAAAGGAAAGAAGAGAGAAACTCCACATTCCTAATCCATGCTACAAAGTAGTAAAGAGGAAGGGATTGAGTATTTGTGAAAACTGTTTCTAGAAGACTCATTTAACTGAAAGCAGAATTAGGAAAAGTCCTGATACATCTCTGACAATGCCTATACTCATAAGAACAAGTAATATCAGTTCTGCACAAACTCCCCTGGAAACTAGAACTAGAAACTAGAAACTAGAACTAGAAACTAGTGCACTTCCCTACTCACTCATAAATTCCCCCAACTCATCAATTTACACAGGTACAAAAACCAGACAAAGCTATGAGAGAAGAAAACTATAAGTTAGTGTTCTTCATAAACATATATGTGAAATTCCTCAATAAATTGCTAGTAAATAGAATTAATCAAGTCCACCATGACCAAGTATAGTTTAATCTCAGGAATGTAAGCTTTGGTCAGCATTTGAAAATTAACTTTACTGAAAAAATCAAGCAAATAAAGAAGAACATCATATGATCATTTCAATACATACAGACAAAACACCTGATGGAACTTAGCATTCATTCATTGATGATAATGGATATCACCAACCTAAGAACTAAAAGTGATTTCCTCATCATTTTTGATTAATGGCATCCACACAAAAAAAAAACTCTATAGCTAACATATTTAGCAATAAGATAAAGAAATATTCTCTTCTCCCTTAAACCAGGAATTTATCTCTCATCTCCCCTATTCAGCATTTAAGGTTTTGCTAAGATATATACAAACACTTCAGCAACAAGGATACATGGATATAAATAATCATATCAAGAGATGATTAAGCATGGAACGGGGTATATACCTATAATTCCAGCAACTATGGAGACTGAGGCAGAAAGATTGCAAGTTTAGGGCCAGTCTAAGCAATTTAGCAAGACCCTATCTCAATATTTTTAAAAATAATAAAAATGACTGTGTATATTAAGTGGCAGAGTGCCCCTGGGCCCAATCTCCAATGCTAAAAAAAGAAAAGTAAAGAATGTTAGTGTCAGTCATTGGGAAAAAGCAAAATAAGTTCATGATTGAATGCTACTACCCATTAACTAAAATGGTTATATTAGAAAAAAATGAATCTGACTATTCCAAGTTCTAGGGAGAATGCAGAGCAACTGGAGCTCCCATGTCCTGCTGTTAGGAATACACTTTTCAAAATAGTTTGGTAGCTTTTTACAAAGTTAAAACTAGAGTTACCAAAAAAATGTATCCCCACACTCTTGTCTTTAAACAAGAGAAAAAAAAATGTTTGTGCAAAAAAAAAGTTTGCACATATTTGGAGTGGCCTTGTTTAATCATCCCAAACTGGAAATGCTTCAAATGCTCATCACCTTGTAACAGACAAATAACTGTGGTACAGGCATGAAATGGAATCCTATTCAGCAATGAACAGAGGCCAACTATAACTACACGTAGTAATTTGGCTGAATCTCAAACACATTAAACAAAGTTGAGAGAAGCCAGATGCAAAGGTTTTATATTGTATGATTCCATTCCAATGACAATCTAAAAAAAGAAAAAATTAGAGGGACAAGAAAGGGATCAGTGTTTGCTAGGGTAGAGAAAAAGGGAAATTTAAAATAGCAAAAAGAATTTTGAAAGTGATGAAAATGTCCCATATGTTAATTGGAGTATAGATACAGAAACATATGGACAGTATTTGTCAAACAAATTATCAGTGGCTTGTGACAACAAACATCCATTATCTCCTAATGTCTGCAACTCAGAAATCCAGCCTAAATTTAACTGGATTCCTCTGGCTCAGTGTCTCTGACAGGCTGCGCTAATTTCTGAGACTATATTCAACTCATGGTTCAGCAGGGAAGAATCCACTTCCAAAGTCACTCGTGAGACTGAGGGTGGACTCAATTCACCATTTCCTGTTGCCCAAGTGTCCTCCTCAGTTCCTTAAGACAGTTCACAGCTTGATAGTCAGCTGGCCATGAAGTGGATGAACTACAGAGGTGGGGGGGGGGGTCAAGATAGAAACTACTGTCTTTTTTATTTTTAAACTGAATCTTGGAAGTGACATCCATCACTTTTAGCTTATTCTCTTCATTAGAAGAAAATCACCACATTCAGTCCACACATGAAGGAAGGAAATTATACCAAGAGATGAATGCTACCTGGCAGATCAGATCATGGAGGGGGGGGGGCAGTCTTAAAACTGTTGCCTATTGTATATATGCCTTGGTCAACCTGAATTTTTTTAAATAAAGAAAGTTTAGAAATACGATTAAACAAAAAATGTATACTTAATGTCCATTAAGAAAGAGATCCAATTAGACCAGACATGTTTGAAGATGTAAGCTGATCTAATATCAACAAGATTAGAGAGATGTCTGTACTAGGAAGTTCAGACACCTGAGAACACCATGGGGAAGATGAGATGAGGCAGAACATTGTTGATTAGACACAAATTGGGATTTAAGAACAAGACTAAAAGCAAAGAATAGACAGCAATCTCTGGAAGTGGAGAGACAAGAATGATGTTAGTTGATAATCCTGATCTCTCTGAGAAGAACTTCAATCCAAACAGCTAAGCAAAAAACTAGATATAAAATCAGGTGACAGAGTCACAGGCTAATAAATGCTAAATCATCAATCAATCCCTGTACACTGGATTTTTAGAGTTTACAATGTGGTCTCATTTCACTAGGGATTGGCATGTAATGGGGACAGGAAACAGGTAGATCATTACAGAGAACTTATTTGACAGAAATTCATGTGAAGAAAACTTAAATGGTGTATCTGACCACAAATTCAATTTGTGCCATCAGTGAAATTAATTTTCTTGAAATGTCAGTTCAATATTAGGCTGGGGTCAAAAACTTGTCATGTCTAGGGCTGTGGTTGTAGCTCAGTGGTACAGCATTTGCCTAGCATGTGTGAGACACTGGATTTGATCCTCAGCACCACATAAAATACATACATACATACATTAATTAATTAATCAAAGGTATTGTGTCCATCTACTACTAAAAAATTTAAAAATCACCATGTTCAGTGAAAGGATATTCTCATGCACCTTTACGGTTTAGGTCATACCAGAATTAAACTAATTGGTATACATTTTCTCTGTGAGATTGACCTTTAATATTTTAAGTATGCAAATATATAACAGGAAATTGAAACCTAAAATGGACATGGTAAAGAAATTTTTGAGGGACTATGTAGTATGTACATGAAAGTTAAGCAAATGTGTGTGAAACCTTTTACCATAAAGGAGAATGCCTTCTTAGAAAAGATAAAATTTAATCAAATTATTAGCAATGTGATATCTCATCAAATAGACTGAAAATGTAGTTTTCAATAAAGGTTCAGAACATAAGACATAAGAAATTATAGGGAGGATTATGACTAAAAAGGAGAATCAAAGAAGTTATCAACTTATTGAACTTACACTTGAATTTGTAAGTGGTAATGGAAAACCAGATTTCTTTATGTAAACAAGGAGGGCATTGCAATGGAAAAGATGATGATGTCCCTACAAAAACTATGACACTAAATGAGTTTTCAGAAATATTTTAAAGCATTGAAATTGTAAAGGATAAAATATTAGAAGTTTATCCACAATGATACATCATCTCATATCTGTGAGAAAGCCAAAAAGACAAAAAAAAGATAAGTGTTGGCAAGGATGAGGAGAAAATAGAACCTGTGTGCACTGGTGGTGGGAATTTAAGTTAGTCTACAGCCATTACAGAAAACAGTTATGGGGGTTACACAGAAAACTGAAACTGGAGCTATTGTCATACATCACATTGACTACTGGGTATATAGTCAAAGAAAGTTAAATCATATATTAAAGAGATAGTTGCACTTCTATATTCGTTTGAGCATTATTCACAATAGCCAAGAAATGAAATCGACCGAAGTGTCTATCACTGGATGAATGAAAGAATATAGCATATGTGTGTGTGTATACACACACACACACACACACACACACACACACGGGAATGAATATATGTATATACATATATATAATACAAGCTTTTAAAAGAAGGAAATCCTGTCACTGGGACAACATGGAGGAGCCTATTAGGACATTGTATTAAGTGAAATGTTAAGTCCAGAAAGACAAGCACCACATGGTTTCATTTATATGTGAAAACTAAAGAAAGTTGAACTCATAGAAATGGAGTAGAATGTTGGTTATCAAAGAGGAGGGGTGAGAAATGAGGAGATTTTGGTCAAAGGATATAAAATTTCAGTTAGGGCTGAGGATGTAGCTCAGTGGTAGAGTGCTTTCCTCGCACTTACAGGATCCTATATTCCATCCCAAATGCTGGAAAAAAATTTCAGTTAAATAAGTCAAATAAGTTTAAAAAATCTTTTGAACAATATGGTGATTATGATTATCACAATGCATTATATTCTTTTGTCCTGAACTGCCTATCTGTACTAAATCTATTTCTTATACATAGGGTGTAAGAGCATACCATCTCACCTGAACTGAGACACTTGGGTAACCAAAAGCAGAGTGAACCAGCTTCACATATGGGATAATCAAAAACTTTTTAAATTGATTGTTAAGGTCATGTTGCGTGGTATCAACATAAATGAACATATATATTTATGGTCTCACTAGAGTGCAAATTAAGGACTAGCCTGTATGTTTTAGATTGGATTTGATTGCTTATAAACAAAATTTTCATAATGAGTTCAGAGGTAAATGTTATGGCATTTTACCATGTGGTTGATGTTGCCTGTTTATTTTATACTTCTGTATCATACTCTTCAGAAATGGCTAATCTCATTATCACAGAATTGCTTCCTACTTCCAGTCACATACTTATATTCTAAAAAAAGAAAACCAAAGAAGTGAAAAAGAAGAAAAATTCCTCCCAAATTTCTGTGACTTTTCTTACTTATCTTTAGTCAGAAATATTAATGACAATATGTTGTTTTACACTGAAAGCCAATTTATACCAGTGAGCAAGAGAAAATTTAGGATTGCTTCCTAACTTTGCATTCAGTAACACTATATTGGCAAATTGAAATTGTCTATGGCAGGAATATTTACACCAGAGAATAAACAAAAGTTATAATGCAAGCTCTTTTCACATCCAGGGGGAGCAGTTGTTAAATATTTGCCAGAACACAACCAGCCATAGCTGCAAAGAAGGCTGATAAAGTAAAAGAAAAAATAAAAATAAAAATAAAAAGAAGCACATTGACATCCAATATTCTGTTGGTAAAGGAAAGCGGATAAAGTAGTAGAATATGATCAATAATTAGCAGAAGGAAGGATTTAATTTGCATTCTCAGAAATCAAAAACACAATGACTAAAATAACCTGAAATTTCTACACAAAGAATGACTACAATAAAAAATAATAGTAAGGATATAATTAGTCACAGAGTGTATTAATTTTCATTTTATAGAAATCTACAAAGGTAATTAAAAGAATAAGTTATATCTAAGTATACTGATATGGAAGGAGCTCACAAGTTGCAGGACAATGGCTAGAGATGGCATCTGCAGAATAAATAGAAAAAATACACAAGAAATTGTTAATCTACAAATAGGTAGATGGAAGAAAAGTGAAGAAGAAATTTCTATTCTTTATATATTTGTTTAAAATGTGATTTTCTCACAAAAGCAAATCCTTCTGTTATAATTTTTAATTATGCTAAAATATACTCATTAACAAAGGCTACACTTCCAAGTATAAGTATAGCCCAAAAGTGCTGAGAAAGAATGAAATAATAAAGTACTTTTGATATAGTGAACATCAAACAGATTATAAGGTTTCTACAAATAAAAGAGCTCTAAAAAAGTTCATATACACATAACTCCAGCTCCAAAGAGAAACTTACAATCCATAAGAAGTCCCACATTTATACTTAATAATATGTAATAATACATAATGAAATTCATTTGGAAAAACAAGAAGCCCAGAATAGCCAAAGCAAACTTTAGTAAGAAAAGTGAAGCAAGAGGCATCACAAAATCAGACCTTAAATTAGACTACAGAGCTATAGTAACAAAAACAGCATGGTATTAGCTCCAAAACAGACATAAAGATCAATGGTACAGAACAGAAGACACAGAGATAAACTCACATAAATATAGTTATCTCATATTAGACAAAGGTGCCATAAACATACATTGGAGAAAATACAGCCTCTTTAACAAATGGTGCAGGGAGAAATGGAAATCCATATGTAACAGAATGAAATTTAGCCCCTCTCACCCTACACAAAACTCAAAAAAGTGAATCAAGGACCAAGGTATTAGACCAGAGACCTGCACCTACTAGAAGAAAGTGTAGGCCAAACTCTCCATTATGTCAGCTTAGGAACTAAATTCCTCAACAAGACTCCTAAAGCACAAGAAGTAAAATAATGAAGCAATAAATGGTATAGTATCAAACTAAAAAGTTGCTTCTCAGCAAAAGAAACAATCAAGAATGTGAAGAGAGAGCCTACAGAATGGAAGAAAATCTTTACCACCTGCACCTCAGATAGAGAATTAATCTCCAGGATATGTAAAGAACTCAAAATCTTAACACCAAAAAAACAAATAACCCACTCAATAAATGGGCATATGAACTGAATAGGCACTTCACAGAAGAAGAAATATGATCAGTCAACAAATAAATGAAAAAATGTTCAACATCTCTATCAATTAGAGAAATGCAAATTAAAACTACAGTGAGAATCCATCTCACTTCAGTCAGAATGGCAACAACCAAGAATATAAGCAACAATAACTGTTGGTGAGTATGTGGGGAAAAGAGTACACTCATACATTGCTGGTGGGATTGCAAATTGTTTCAATCACTCTAGAAAGCAGTTTGGAGATTCCTCAAAAGCTAGGAATGGAACCACCATTGGACTCAGTTATACCACTCCTTGATATATACCCAAAGGATTTAAAATCATCATACTACAGTTACACAGCCACATCAATGTTACTGTCACCTCAACACACCATAGCCAAACTATGGAACCATCCTAGGTGCTCTTAGACAGATGAATGGATAAAGAAAATGTAGTATATATACACAGTGGTGTACTCAGCAATAAAAAAGAAAAACTTCATGACTTTTGTCTGTAAATGGATGGATCTAGAGACTACTATGATATGTGAAATAAATCAATCCCAAAAAACACAAAGGCTGATTATTTTCTCCGATATGTGGATGCTAATATGTAAGAAGGGAGAGATAGGGAGAATAAGAGTTCATTGATTAGACAAAGGGAAATGAAGGGAAGTGAGCAGGGTGGGAATAGGAACAACAGTAGAATGAATTGGACATAACTTTCTTGTTTTCATATATGAATACAGGACCAGTGAAACTCCATATCATGTACAACCTCAAGAATTAGAATAAGTTATACTCCATGTATGCATAATATGTCAAAATACACTTTACTGTCATGTATATCTAGAAAGTACAAATTTTAAAAATGAGGAAAAACTCATGATGAACACAACCTAGTAGTAAATTCAAGATCTGCCCAGAAATGACCATGCACAAACCCCTGTGCATGGCCACACACACACACACATACGCACACACATACACTTTCTCAGGATAGCAGATCTTCAAAAGACACAAATTCACTCTATAAATGCCCTATTTTCTAGCTCTCCACTTTTTTTTTCTGAATTGGTAACAGAGCTAACAAAGATTGCTCTTTCAAAAGAAAAATGAGGCCTAGATTAAATGCTGCTGTTGTACTGATAAACAAATTTAAAGTAAGACCCAAAACAGCCAAGAAATGTAACTTCATTGAACATAAAAGTAAAGCTGAATGTGGATACACATACCTGCAATCCCAGCTACTTGGAAAGTTGAGGCAGGAAAATCACAAGTGTGAAGCCCATTTGGGCATCTTAGTGAGACCTCATTTCAAAATTTAAAAAGTAAAATGACTGGGACTATAGCTAGGTGGTAGAGCATCCCTGGGTTCAATTCCCAGCACGAAACAAAAAGTAAATGTCAAATATATTTTTAGTAACATAAAAATATCTTGCAGTGAATGAAGCAAAAATTAAATTGCTTTCATCCAATTAAAAAAAACAGTAAGTGTCCAAAAAAGGAGGAAAATATGACTCAGTATTAGGATAAAATTTAATCAATTTTTGCCAACTCAGAATAGAATGTGAAAGTGGTCACTATACTTATTTTCTACATATTCAAAAGTTAAAAGGAATGATTGAGCATATTAGGTGTTACTTTTGCTAAAATTGCTAATGCATGAGTCGTCTCTGGACTATATTTGCAACTACTTGTAATTCTATGACTTTCTTCAAAATAAAAATTTAAATTTAAGTGCATTCCTTTTATAGTAAAGTTACTATTATACCAATTTAATTAATTTCTATGATAAAATTTCTAACACATAAAAAAGATATAAGTATATAATGTATGTGTATCATGACCAGGCATTTT
Source organism: Glaucomys volans (assembly GCA_020662805.1). Classification (NCBI taxonomy): domain Eukaryota; kingdom Metazoa; phylum Chordata; class Mammalia; order Rodentia; family Sciuridae; genus Glaucomys; species Glaucomys volans. Next base: position 742,078 of record JAJEJO010004869.1, on the reverse strand, counting down.
AATCAAAAGAATAAGTAGGTTAATATTTGTCTTTTGTGTAAAAATTGTTATTTTATTTCATTAAAAATAATGAATTTAAAATTTCATTAAAAATAATTTCATTAGAAATAGAATTTCATTAAAAATAATGAAAAATAATTTTTTAATTAATTATTATTCTTGGTTTAGGTAGAAATCATAATTGTTTAATATACTTGACTACATTAAAAATGAAAACAGCTCTCCCAAACACAAATGAGAAAAAGAACAAGATAGAAAAGAAGGAAAGAAAGAAAGGAAAGTCAAGAAAGAAGGAATGGAAAGGAAAGAGGGAAGGAGAAAAATGGTATGAAAATAAATACCTCAAACTAATATAAAAGACAAAAATAAACTGAAAGGTTAAAAATGTGAAACATATACAATAAAGTATTTATTATATTTACATGTAAAAAAATAAAATTACAAAGTAGAAAAGGAGTTGTTTAATCACTTGTCTAAAGTTACATAGATTAAAAAACCAAAAATCTGATAAGATTGGAATATTACACGTTGGCAATCAATATGTACTGCTGGGCTGATAGCCTGACTATTCAGAGATAACAAATCACTGGCCATGGAGAACAGTCAGGGCCAAAGTTCAGGACAAAACCACCAAGTACTCTTAGGCCTTATTAGTGCATAAGTGAGTGCAAAACTTCTGGACAGAAATTTATAAAAATGATTAAGATGCCATTAAAGTGCATCTAATCTGTGATCTATTAATCTCATATATAGGGATTTGCTCTAAGAAAACAATTAGATTAGTTATTCAAGTCAGTTCATTGAAATACTACTTGTAGAACAAACTTGGCAAGATGACAGAATAGAAGAAAGAGACACCTCCCACTATCTCTGCTGCTTGAAATTTGAATTACAGGAACATGGCTTAATAATGAGGTGGGTGTCTAAAGAAAACCATCATATATCACTATTTGTCTGTCTCTCTTTGTGCACCATTTGAAATTGTATACCTGTTTAACAAATATTCTGTTTTTATCATAGATGGTAATTGAAGTCATCATTTCTGTTTATAATGAGAAAGCAGTAGATGCCTTGGTGGTGAGAGGTATTATTATATTTAAGGCTATAAATTGTTTCTACTGTGTGCTATTGATATTGGTCTCCCTCTTAATGGTAGGTACTGGAAATCTTCAAGGACAACATAGGTTTACAGGGTAGAATCTGTATTGCCTCAGACTCAAACAACTATATGGAAAATCACACAACCAACATGAAAAAACAAGGGAACAGGGTGCCCCAAACAAACCAAGATGCCCCCATAAGAGAGTCCACTGACAAGATAGTAGAAGAAATGTCCAAGAACAAGTTTTGGATGTACATAGTTAAACTGATCTGTCAAGTAAAGGATAGTATAAGGAGTGAATCAAAGAAAAAATACAGGAAGTGAAAGATCACTTCAATAAAGAATTAGAGATTGTGAAAAAAATAACAAGTAGAAATCCTCAAAAGGAAGGAATTGATAAACCAAATTTTAAATTTAATAGAAAGCATCACCAACAGACTAGACCATTTAATAAAACCTCAAGCAAAGAAGGCAAAATATTTAATATTGAAAAAAAGTAGACAATGCAGAAAAGTTGGTAAGATTCCATGAACAGAAATTCCAGGAATTATGGGATAACATGAAAAAAACAAATTTAAGGGTCATCAGGATAGATGAAGGGGCAGAGATATAAACAAAAGGAATGCACAATCTTTTCAATGACATAATATAAGAAAATTTCCCAAACCTAAAGAATGAAATGGAAAATTAAATATAGGAGGCTCTCAGGATCCAAAAGTACAAAATTACAGCAGACCCACACCAAGACACATTATAATGAAAGTGACTAACATATAGAATAAGGATAAAATCTTAAAGGCTATGAGAGAAAAAAAGCAAATTATGTATGAGGGAAACCAATTCAGATCTCAACTGATTTCTCAACCCAGACCCTCAAAGCTAGGAGGTCATGGAACAACATATTTCAAGCTCTGAAAGAAAATGGATGTCAACCAAGAATTTTATATCCAGCAAAATTAAGTTTCAGATTTGAAGATGAAATACAAACCTTCCAAGATAAACAAAAGTTAGAAGAATTCACAAAAAGCCTGCAATGCAGAACATTCTTAATGAAATATTCCATGAAGATGAAGTAAAAAAAAGGGGGCGGGGGAGTAGCTACACTAAAAGAATAATCAATCAAAGGAGAAACTAAATCAAATTAACAACCAGAAATAAACCAAAATGATCAGGAATACAAATCATATCTCAATAATAACCTTGATAGTTTATGACCTAAACTCATCAATCCAAACACATAGACTTGCAGATTGGATTGAAAAACAAGACCCAACAATGTGCTGTCTCCAAGAGACTCATCTCAGTACTCATCTAAAATAGATCATATTGTATGCCACAAAGCAACTCAGGAAATACAAAAAAAAAAAAAAAATGGAGATAATACCCTGCATTCTATCAGATCATAATGGACTGAAATTAGAAATAAACAATGAAATAAAAAATAGAAGCTACTTTAACACATGGAAACTAAATCGTATACTATTGAATGACAAATGGATACTAGAAGAAATCAAGGATGAAGTAAAAAAAATACTTAGAGGTAAATGAGAAAACCAATACAACATACCAAAATCTCTGGGACACTATGAAGGCAGTACTAAGAGGAAAGTTTATTGCATTGAGTTCATTTATGTAAAGAATAAAAAGCCAATAAATAAATGAACTAACATTACATTTCAAAGCCCTAGAAAAAGAACAGAACACCAAAAGTAGTAGAAGACAGGAAATAATTAAAATCAGAGCTGAAATCAATGAAATTGAAACAAAAGAAACAATTGAAAAAATTGACAAAAAGTTGGTTCTTTGAAAACAATCAATAAAATTGATAAACCCTTAGCCACACTAATGAAGAGAAAAAGAGAGAAAACCTAAATTACTAAAATATATGATGAAAAGGAAATGTCATAATGGACACAGCTGAAATACAGAAGATAATTAGAAACTATTTTGAAAGTTTATACTCCAATAAAATAGAAAATATTGAAGACATTGACAAATTTCTAGAGACATATGACCTACTTAAACTGAATCAGGAAGACACATACAATTTAAACAGAACAATTTCAAGTAAAGAAATAGAAAATGCCATCAAAAGCCTACCAATTAAGAAAAATCCAAAACCAGATGAATTCTCAGCCAAGATCTACAAGACCTTCAAAGAAGAATTAACACCAATACTCTTCAAATTATTCCATGAAATAGAAAAGGGGGAAAACCTTCCAAACTCTTCTATGAGGCTAACATCACCCCGATATCAAAACCAGACAAAGAGACATCGAAGAAAGAAAATTTCAGACCAATATCCCTGATGAACATAGATGCAAAAATTCTAAACAAAATTCTGGCAGATCACATACAAAAGCATTTTAAAAAGCTAGTGCACCATGATCAAGTGGGGTTCATCCCAGGGATGCAGGGTTGGTTCAACATATGGAAATCAATAAGTGTAATTCATCATATCAATAGACTTAAAAATAAGAATCATATTACCATCTCAATAGATGCAGAAAAAGCATTTGACAAAATACAGCACCCCTTCATGTTTAAAACACTAGAAAAACTAGGGATAGTAGGAACATACCTCAACATTGTAAAAGCTATCTATGCTAAGCCCAAGGCCAGTATCATTCTAAATGGAGAAAAATTGAAAGCATTTCCTCTGAAGCAAGACTAGTATACCCTCTTTCACCACTTTTATTCAACACTGTCCTTGAAACTCTAGCCAGAACAATTAGAAGAAAGAAATTAGATGTATACAGATAGGTGAACAAGAACTCAAACTATCATTATTTGCTGATGACAGGATTCTATATTAAGAAGATCAAAAAAATTCACCAAAAAACTTCTAGAACTAATAAATGAATTTAGCAAAGTAATAGGATATAAAATCAATACCCATAAATCAAACATGTTCCTTTACATCAGTAATGAATCCACTGAAAGAGAAATAAAGAATACTATCCCATTCACACTAGCCTCAAAAAGAATAAAATACTTGGGAATTAATCTAACAAAAGAGGGGAAAGACCTCTACAATGAAAGCTACCAAACACTAAAGTAAGAAATTGAAGAAGACTTTAAAAATGGAAAGAACTCCCATGCTCCTGGATAGGCAGAATTAATATTGTCAAAATGGCCATACTACCAAAATCATTAATGCAATTCCTATTAAAATCTCAATGACATTCTTCATAGAACTAGAAAAGGCAATCTTGAAATTCATTTGGAAAAATAAGAAACCCAAAGCAATCCTTAGCAAGAAAAGTGAAGCAGGAGGCATCACAATAGCAGACGTCAAATTATACCACAGAGTTATAGTAATAAAAACAGAATGGTATTGGCACCAAAACAGACACATGAGCCATTGGTACAGAATAGAAGACACAGAAACAAACCTACATGAATATATTTAGCTCATACTAGACAAATGTGCCAAAAACATTCACTCAAGAAAAGATAGCCTATTCAACAAATGGTGCTGGGAAAAATGGAAAGCCATATGTAACAGAACAAAATTAAACCTTTATCTCCCATGCTGCACAGAACTCAACTCAAAGTAGATCAAAGACTTAGGCACTAAAACAGAGACCCTGTGCCTAACAGAAGAAAAATAGGACTAAATCTTTACCAGGTCAGCCTAGGATCTGACCTCCTTAACAAGACCTCTAAAACACAAGAAGTAAAATTAAGAATCAATGAATAGGATGGATTCAAACTAAAAGACTTCTTCTTAGCAAAAGAAACAATCAATAATGTGATCAATAATGTGAAGAGAGAGCCTACAGATTGGATGAAAATCGTTACCACATGCATCTCAGATAAAACATTAATCTCTAGGATATATAAAGAACTCAAAAAACTAAAACAATTCAATAAATAAATGGACTAAGGAACTGAACAGACACTTCACAGAAGATATGCAATCAATCAACAAATACATTAAAAAAATGTTCAACATCTCTAGCAATTCGAAAAATGCAAATCAAAACTACTATAAGAGTTCTTCTCAACAACCAAGAATAAAAGCAACAATAAATGTTGGCAAGGATGTGGGCAAAAAGGTATACTCATACATTGCTGGTGGGAATGCAAAAAATGGTGGCAACCATTGTGGAAATCAGTATGAAGATTCCTCAGAAAATTGGGAATAGAACCACCATCTGACCCAGCCATCCCACCCCTCAGTTTAATCTAAAGGACTTAAAATCAGCATACTACAGTGAGGCAACCCCATCAATGTTTATAGTCGCTCAAATAACAATAGCTAAACTATGGAACCCATCTAGGTTGTTTCAACAGAGGAATGATAAAGAAAATACCATATATGGTACAGATACATATATACCATTTGTGTATGTGTGTGTGTGTGTGTGTGTGTGTTTGTGTGTGATGAATATTAATCATGTTTAAAGAAGAATGAACTTCTGGCATTTGCCAATAAATGGATGGACTTGGAGAATATAATGCTAAAGATAAACCCAAAAATCCAAAGTCCAAATGTTTTCTCTGATATACCAATGCTAATTCATAATGGATGTGCAGCAGGGAAGAATAGAGTTACTTTAGATTAGGTAGAGAGAAGTGAAGGGAGAAAAAAAGGGTATAGGGGTAGGAAGGATAATAGAGTGAAACAGACATTGTTACCTCACGTGCATATATGACTGCATGACTAATGTGATCCTGCAATGTGTACATCATAGGAGTGAGAGGTTACACTTTATTTATGTGTGATTTATGTGTGATTTATCAAAATGTATAAATGCATTCTACTGTCATGTACAACTAGTATCTCCTCTAAAAGTAGTTATTAGATGCTGAACAAATGATGAGTTCAAATTGTGTGAAAATGCTGATATGAATACATTTGCCCAATCCAGGACACCCAATAAAGAGAATGCAATTCACTAAAATGCCCCTTATATAAGAGTAGAAAAGAAAATCATTCCAGTATATGGATGTAAATACTAATAGAAAATTCATGGGAACAAGCCACACTGAATAGCTCACAACACAACCAGTCCCATGGACAAGACAGTATAGGAGGTGCCAGAAAAAGAATTTGGAAATTTAATAATTAAAAATCTTCAATGTATTAAAAGATCTAAAGAAGAAAATGAGAGAGAACATATAGGAAGTGAAAGAACATTTCAATAAAGCAATACACTAAAAAAGAACAAGGCAGAGATTCTAGAAATCAAAGACTCAATAAATCAAAATAAAAACTCAGTTGAAAGCATTACCAATAGATTAAACTTTGAAGACAGATACTCAGGCCTCAAGGTCAGAGTATATAACCTGGAAAACAAAGTTGACAATAAAGAAAAGATGTTAGAAGACCATGACCCAAATATTCAAGAATCTGAGATAACATTTAGAGACGAAATTTAAGAATCATTGAATTACATAAAGGAATTGAACTATAAACTAAAGGAATGTGAAATATTTTCAATGAAATAATATCAGCATTTTTTTCAAACCTTAGGAACAAGATGGAAATCCAAATACAAGAGGTATTTAGAGCCCCAAATAAACAAGTTTAAAAAAGATTCTCTCCATCACACATTATATTTAAAATGTCTAATGTAAGGAACAAATTTTCAAAGCTGAAAGAAAAAAATGACAAATCACATTTCAAGATAAACCAATTAGAATTTATACTAATTTCTCAACCCAGACTGCAGAAGTCAGGAAGGCTTGGAAAAATATATACTAAGCCCCTAAAGATAACAACTGAATTCACTTTCTTCTTATCTGTACATAGAATCTTTTGTAAAATAGACCACATTTTAGGAAACAAAGCTTGTCTTAGCAAATAAAAAACAACAGAGATAATTTCTTGCATCCTATTATATCATAATGGGATGATATTAGAAATCAATAACAAGATGAAAAACAGATCATTCTAACAATTGGAGATTAAATAATATACTTTTGAATGAGGAATGGGCCATAGAAGAAATTCGGGGAGAAATTTTTAAAAAACTCCTGGAACAGAAATACGGCATATCAAAATTTCTGGGGCAGTATGAGGGCAGTTCTAAGAAGACAGTTCACAGCATTTGTTGCACTTGTGGGTCCTGGGCGCTTTCACAATGGGGGAGAAGGACGCGGTGTCACAAGCCAGACACCGCGAGTCAGGTAGGCACGACCAGGAGCGCTCCTCAGTATGACCTACAAACATTGAGTGCCCACATTTAAAAAATGAAACCCAAATAAATAATCTAATGTTACACTTCAAGACTCTAGAAAAGGAAGCACAAACTAATTATAAAATTTGTAGAAGTGAGGAAATAATTAAATTGAGAGATGAAATTAAAAGCAACAATAGAAAATAAAGAATCGATAAGATAAAGACTTGTTTCTTCAATAAGGTAAGCAAGATCTGCAGCTGCCTGAATCCTCAGAGAGGAGTTCCGGTGTTCCAGCACCATTGTGCAGTGGCAGCTGGAGTCCCCAGCCACACTGGGGATTTGAGGTCCTTTGATGACATTTTACAGCATCCCCAGGAGAGAGCAACCACCTGCCACCGCCTGAGCTCCCAGCAAGGACTTCAGGCCTGCCTGGGCTATCAAGCCCAATGTCTCCATCACTGAGCAGAGATCTGCACCCCCACCCCAACTTGGTCTAGTGCCCAGGCCCACACCCTGGCCCAGGGTCTAGCACCTGTGCTGTATCTGATTGTCTATCAACACAAGGCCACCTGTGCCCAGAAGCATTGATCATTCCCAACCTGAAGGGAGTGGGACAGCACCCTTCTTGGGTCACCACTTGATCAAGCACCTCTCAAACATCAGGTCATTGAAAAATAAGAGGTTTGAACTGTACAGTATATTTTTATCACAGAACATTTTTTAAATTAATTGCAATACTATGATTATTCCTAATATATCCACTATATTCCTACCTTTTTCTTTTATTATTATGATTATCACTCTATCTCCCTCTTATATATCCATTTCCTTGGAGAATCTATTTTTCCTCACACTAACAACCTATTTCTTTTAAGTCCACTTCCACTATTCATATGACATAGTATATCTATAGACTCACTTCTTATCTCATTAGTGTTCTGTCCAGTACCCCTCCTCATTCTCACTGTCCAACATTAGGATTTGCAGTCCTTATTGCACACCTACTGGTTGTGCTGTAGATAATAATTTGAACTCATCTCTGTTTATTAAGACAACACTGTTAATATCTTAGTAGGGACTATTTAGATTAAGGAACATATTGTTTATATGGTGTGCTGCCAATATTGATCTCTCAATTCAAGGGGAGGCATTGAAAATAGGCAGGAATCCTGTAGGTCCTTAAGGGGAAATTGCAATACCTAGGATTCGCACTACCAGAGGGGAAGATACACTAGCAACATGAGAAAACATGGGAAGAAAACATCCCACACCCAGATACTATACCAAAAGCACCCAATGTCAACATGGCAGAAGCATTGTCAGAAAGGGAGCTGTACATAATTAAAATGATCTGAGAAGCAAACAAGGAGTCAAGAGAGCAAATGCAGGCAATGCTAAAAGAGCAACTGCAGGCAGCAAAAGATCATTTCAATAAAGAGACAGAGATTCTGAAAAAAAAAAAACAGAAATCCTTGAAATGAAGGTTACATAAACCAAATTAAAAACTCAATAGAAAGCTTAACAAACAGGCTAAATCACTTGGAAGACAGAACCTCAGACAACGAAGACAAAATATTGAATCTTGAAAACAAACTCAACCAGACTGAGAGGATGGTAAGAAATCATGAACAGAACATCCAAGAGTTATGGGACATCATGAAAAGACCAAATTTAAGAGTTATTGGGATTGAGGAAGGCACAGAGACACAAACCAAAGGAATGAATAATCTGTTCAATGAAATAAGATCAGAAAATTTCCCAAATCTGATGAATGAAATGGAAAATCAAATTCAAGAGGCTTATAGGACACCAAATGCACAAAATCATAGCAGATCCACACCCAGGCACATTATAATACAAATACCTAACATACAAAACAAAGATAGAATTTTAAAGGCTGCAAGAGAAAAACTCAGATAACATATAGGGGGAAACCAATAAGAATATCAGCAGATTTCTTAGCCCAGACCCTAAAAAGCAAGAAGGGCCTAAAACAACATATTCCAAGCATTGAAAGAAAATGGATGCCAAACAAGAATCTTATACCCAGCAAAACTTACCTTCAGATTTGAAGATGAAATAAAATCCTTCCATGATAAACACAAGCTAAAATAATTCACAAGTAGAAAGCCTGCCCTACAGAAAATCCTCCGCAAAATATTCCAAGAGGAAGATATGAGAAACAACAATGTAAGTCAGCAAAGGAAGGAATTACCCTAAAGGAATAGCTAATTAAAGGAAAAAGAAGCAAGATTAAAATCCAAAAATAAGTCAAAATGACCAGGAATGCAAGTCATATCTCAATAATAACCCTAAATGTAAATGGCCTAAACTCATCAATCAAAAGACATAGACTGGCAGATTGGATTAAAAAGAAAGACCCAACAATAAGCTGCCTTCAAGAAATGCATCTCATAGAAAAACATGCCCACAGACTAAAGGTGAAAGGTTGGGGAAAAATACACCATGCACATGGACTTAGTAAAAAAGCAGGAGTTTCCATCCTCATTTCAGATAAAGCAGACTTCAAGCCAAAATTAGTCAGAAGGGATAAAGAAGGACATTTCATACTACTTAAGGGAAGCATAAATCACCAAGACATAACAATCATAAATATTTATGCACCAAACAATGGTGCATCAATGTACATCAATCAGATCCTTCTCAATTCCAGGAACCAAATAGACCAAAACACAATAATACTGGAGGATGTTAACACTCCTCTCTCACCATTGAACAGATCTTCCAAGCAAAAATTGAACAAAGAAACCATAGAACTCAATGACACAATCACTAATTTAGACTTAACAGACATATACAGAATATCCCATCCATTAAAGCGAATACACTTTCTTCTCAGCAGCTCATGGTTCTTTTTCCAAAATAGACCATATGTTATGCCACAAAGCTACTCTTAAAAAATACAAAAACATAGAGCTACTACCTTATATACTATCAGATCATAATGGAATGAAATTAGAAATCAACGATAAAGTTAAAAACAGAAACTACTCCACCACCTGGAGATTAAATAATATGCTATTGAATGATGCATGGATAACAGAAGACATTAGGGGGGAAATAAAAAAATTCTTAGAGGTCAATGAGAACAAAGATACAACATATCAGAATCTCTGGGATACTATGAAAGCAGTGCTAAGAGGAAAACTCATTGCATGGAGTGCCTTCAATAAAAGAATGAAAAGTCAACAAATCAATGACTTCACATTTCAGCTCAAAGCCCTAGAAAAAGAGGAACAGATCATCACCAAAAGTAGTAGAACACAGGAAATAATCAAAATCAGAGCTGAAATCAATGAAATTGAAACAAAAGAAACAATTCAAAAAATTGACAAAACAAAAAGTTGGTTCTTTGAAAAAATAAACAAAACTGATAAACCCTTAGCCACACTAACAAAGAGAAGGAGAGAGAAAATCCAAATTACTAAAATTTGTGATGGAAATGGAAATATTACAACAGACACAATTGAAATACAAAACATAATAAGAAGCTACTTTGAAAATTTATACTCCAACAAAATAGAAAACCTGGAAGACATCAACAGGTTCCTAGAGGCATATGAGCCACCCAAACTGAATCAGGAGGACATGCACAACTTAAATAGATCAATCTCAAGCAATGAAATAGAAGTAATCAAAAGCCTACCAACAAAGAAAAGTCCAGGACCAGATGGATTCATAGCCAATTTTTACAAGACCCTCAAAGAAGAGCTCATTCCAATACTCCTCAAAGTTTTTCATGAAATAGAGGAGGAGGGAACCCTTCCAAACTCATTCTATGAAGCTAATATCCCCTTGATACCAAAACCTGAGAAGGACACATCGAGGAAAGAAAATTTCAGACCAATATCCCTAATGAACATAGATGCAAAAATTCTTAACAAAATTTTAGCAAATCACATACAAAAGCATATTAAAAAGATAGTGCACCATGATCAAGTGGGTTTCATCCCAGGGATCCAAGGTTGGTTCAACATCCAGAAATCAAT